>CM034150.1:820460452-821060452 GCA_019776745.2 Taxus chinensis | reverse complement strand
TGGAATTGTGCTTCAGTTTTCATAATTTTTGGTTACAGAATAACAACACCTTGGATCAATTCCATTGATCCAAGGTATGCTTCTAATTTATGACCTTATGATCTTAATAGCCAAACTGGACAGGTCATGGGACCTCTAAACTCTAACTGTCTTGAAGTCATGACTAATTTCCATGACTCCTTGATTTGTATGTGATCGTGGTGGGTAATTTGATTCTCCTTTGATAATTTGGGATTTAATTTTTACTATATACTTGGGAATTTAATTAAATTTGAGTTCCTAAATTGTTAATCCTATCCTAAGGTTTTAACCTATCCTAGGTTACTTTGTTCTTTTGTTGATATGGTATGTTAATAACTTAAGGACCTAACACTAAAACTTAGACCTAAGGACCTATGTTAGTTCTTAAACTAAGGTTGAAACTAACTTAATGAATGGCTAACCTAAAGGGGGCCTAAGGGATGACATGGTAAAAGGGATGGTTGGTGGCATCGATTTCTAGGAATTTATTAGGAATAAATACAATCTTATCATTTTGATGCTGCCAATGTTGGTGAAGGCGTGAGGAAATTTAGGAAAGGATGAGTTGGCACTTCTACCAAGTGATAGTTGTATGTTTCTTTGAATTTAATCATGTTTAAACAAAATATGGTGGTGGTGAGAGAAGTGGAAGGACTGTCAGTCCTGTTTTGGGCATTTAATGTTTTTGAAAATGGTGATAAACCACCTAAGAAAGAGGAAGATGGAAAGAAGAGGGGCTTGTGTTTTGTTTTGATCATTTGGATTCTTTTGCAAGCTTTGGATGTAGATGTAGTTTTGTTCTTTGAACCTCCACTTCAAATTCTTGCATGAATATTTTACTTTACATGGTGTGAGAAGATGAAGTTTGCACTGTGAAGATTATAAGAAGAAGAAGAAGAAGGTTTTGAGGAGTTGTTGGAATTTCGTGGAATCAAATCGAAGCTCTGCTTGAATATTTTTTGCAATAATGGGAAACATGACTTTTATCATGCATGTTAGGCCCTATCCATTAATTCTTTTGATATTACTTAAATGATTCATTAAAATAACTTTGTTCTGTGTGAAGCTTTTAGGGTTTATTTAGTTATTCTTTCTTCCTTGGTGTGTATGTTTTGTTATTGAATGCATTACTTGTTGTAGCAGACTCACAGCACCCCTGGATGCAGATCAGGGTTCTAGGTTGATCACTCTAGCATCCAGTGTGATTGCACAACATGGAAACCTCTCTCCAACACTTGAGATAGATTCCATTTACTAGAATCTGCAGTTCTTCACCATCCAATGAGGCCAATTGGAAAGCATTGTTGTTCTTGCACTTTGTGACCATGTATGGGCCACTCCAAATGGCATCAAATTTTGAATGCCTTCCCGGTTTTGCTCTTTCCACATCCCATTTCAACACTAGATCTCCTACTTGAAAAGATCTATCCTTGGCCTTCCTATCAAAGGTCTTCTTGATCAAATCTTGATCCTTTTCCATTGCTTGGGATGCCTGATCTCTGATCTCTTGCAGCTCCATCAATTCTGTATACCTCACCTCCATGGGCTCAAACTCAAGCAATTCTAGCTGTTTCATGAGTTCCAACGTTGGCAACTCAAGTGACATGGGCAAGATTGCCTCTCTTCCGTAGACAAGCCTAAATGGAGAGTTACCTGTGGATCTTTTGGGAGTTATCCTATCAGCCCATAAGGCTGATTTCAGCTTGGTATGCCAAGACCTCTGATTCTCATCAAGAGTCCTCCTAATGATCTTCAACAAGTTCTTGTTTGTAGACTCGGCCTAGCCATTACCTTGAGGGTAATAGTTTGATGAAGTGCTTAGGTAAATACCGTTCTTGACAGCCCACTCAGTCACCCTGGATCCAATGAATGCCAATGCATTATCAGAAATTATTGTGGCAGGTACACCAAATCTGGTTGTTATCTGCTCATAAAATTCTAAGATGTTAGACTCATTTTCCTCTTTGAGTGCTACTGCTTCTGTCCATTTGGTGAAGTAGTCTGTGGCTGTCAAAATCCCTTTGTGCCCCTGGCTCGAATTGGGATTGATGGCTCCAATGAAGTCCAGTCCCCACTGCATGAATGGCTGATCTACTGTAATTGGATGTAATGGAAGGGCAACGAGTCTCTCTTTTCCTGTGAAGAATGCACAATTCTTACACCTCTTGATCCATGCATAGCAATCACTAAAGATTCTAGGCCAATAATAACCAGCCTTCATGATTTTTAGAGCTGTCACTCTCGGTGCAAAATGGCCACTAGATGGTCCATTATGAAATTATTCTAATACCCTTTGGATCTGACTTGTGCTAATGCATCATCAACAGCACTCCATTCACATCTTTCTTGAACAAAACTCCATCAACAATGGTGTACGGGACAGCCTGCAATCTGAAATGTCTCCTTTGGGTCTTGCTCATCTCTGGAGGGCATAGGCCTGTTTGTAGGAAGTGCATAATGCCTTGGGTCCAGCAAGGAGTCGGGGTAGCATTGTCTTCTTCTTGCCTGCCACTCGGCTCATGGCTGTCTTGAACTGTCAAAACAGCCTCTTCTTCGTTGCATACTTCTTTTTGCTTTCCCAAAACCAGCTGTTCACACAATCCTTTCCCTCTTACCAGCTTAGTGATCTTGATCTCAATGTCATACTCCATGACACGGGTGATCCAACCTGCCCTTTTCTCATTCAAATCCTTGTTGAGGAGGAAATCCTTAACCCCAGCATGTGAGACCAGCAACTGGACCTTGTTGTTTGAGACTAAATGCTTGAATTTCTTCAAGCTCCTGATTACTGCAAGCACATGTTTTTCAATAAAAGATTATCTCACTTCGCAGTCATCTAGGCTCTGGCTGAAGAAAGCAATCAGCTATTCATCATTATCTTTGTTCTGCTGCACCAGAATGGCAGAAATAATGTCATCACCTCCAAATGCATAGAGGATGAAATCCTTGGAAAAGTCTGGGTTGATGAGAGTGGGTGCCTGGGAGATGGCTTCTTTGATTGCTTCAAAACTCTCCTTGCCTTCTGTCGTCCATTTGAAAGCCATGATTTTCTTTAACATTTTGGTGATGGGCTTGACAAGGGCTGTAAAATCTGGGACAAACCTCCAAACAAAGTTTATCCTTCCCAGGAAACTCTGAAGGGCTTTCTTGTGGCTTGGCAATGGTAGAGCTCTTATGGCTTCAACCCTCTCTGGATCAATTGCTAATCCTTCCTTGGAGACAATATGGCCAAGGAGCTTCCCTTCATGTGCAAGAAAGATGCACTTCTTAGGATTCAAAGACACTCCAAACTTTCTACATCTCTGAAACACTTGCCTGAGGTGAAAGAGATGGTTTGGAGCATTCTTTGAGAAGACAGTGATATCATCTAGGTATACCAGCACTATCTTGTTGATCAAGCCTTTGAATGCCATATCCATAGCTCGTTGGAATGTTGCTTCAGTGTTCGACAGTCCAAATGGCATCTTCTTGTAAGCATATGTGCCCCATTTGGTTGTGAAGGCTGTCTTGAACTGGTCTTCCTCCTTTACCATAATCTGATTGAAGCCTGAGTAACCATCAAGTAGTGAAAACCTTTCTAAACCAGCTACGATCTGCAATATTTTCTCCATGGAGGGGAGTGGATAATGGTCCTTGAGAGAGGATCTATTCAAATCTCTGAAGTCAACACATAGCCTGATCTCTCCACTCTTCTTTCTGACTGGAACTAAGTTGGCAACCCAACTAGAATGCTTGATTGGGAATATAATTGCTGACTCAATCAGCTTGTCCAATTCTTTCCTCATGAGAGGCTCTATGTGTGGATTGACTGGTCTCTGTTTCTGCCTAACAGGCTTAGTATTTGGATCCAATTCAATGGTATGCTGAGCTAAGTTGGGATTGAAGCCTTTCAAGTCTTCATAGCTCCAAGCAAACACGTCAGGGAATTCTTGACATAGCTGTATGAACTCACACCTTTCTTGCTTAGTTGTCATCTTTCCAATTTGCAATGGCTTGTTCTCTTCTACTAAGATGGATACCGAATCTTCTCTCTTGACCTGAATGTTTTCTTTCTCCTTTCTAAACTGATCATTGGGGTTAAAAATGGACTCCAAAGTGATAAGTCCCTTGGGAAGCTTGTCAGTTCTCAGCTGTATCACCTGGTCACCATATTGATGTTCCAACTTTTCTTGATTCTTGGCTGAGAACTCAGCTTCTTCTTGCAAGAAATGGATGATTTGCTGGTCATTCTCAAATACTTGCCAACTGACATCATTATCCAGCACTGAAGGCCTCACAATCACGTGGATTTTTGGTTGTATCTTGTCTTGTTGAATGTTTTCCACAATGTCAAAGGCTGCCCCTACTGCTGCAAGCCTGTCAGCAGCTTGATTCTCTTTCCTAGGGATGGCTTTGATGCCGAAACCCTCAAAATCTTCCATGAGGTCCCACACCCTATTCTTGTAGCACCTGAGTAGATCATTTTTGGCAGCATGCTATCCCTTGACCTGATTTACAATCAATTCACTGTCCCCAAAGACTTGCAAGTTCTTTATTTTTTTCTTGATTGCCCAATGCATCCCTTGCACCAAGGCTTCATATTCAGCAGTGTTATTGGAGCATGCAAATTGAAATCTAAAAGCTGAATAATACTTTACTCCTTGAGGTGAAATAAGCATGGCTCCACCTCCTACACCTTGTCTACTCCTTGATCCATCAAAAAGTAGCTGCCATACCTCATTGTCATCCTTGTGGTTTGGCTTGATGATGCTAGGAATAGGTTGACTTTCTTCGTGTATACAATAGACTCCTAGCTCAGATTCTTCTATTCCTTGATAAGGATCAAAAGCATGCACCTTGCTTGCCCATTCATCAAGAGTCAAATCTGGGATACTTCCAACCTTAGTGTCAGCTTCATCAGTGCTAGGGTGATCTTCTTGATCAAATGCTGAGCAATTAGCATTAATCTGATTTGGAGTGTAGGGATCAATGTGGAAGTTTGCAATAGGTTTTGATCTAATTGTAGCCTTAGTTCCATACCTCGTTCTGAATAGCATGTGAGACCAATCAGCGGACAAATATCCCCCAATTTTGGTAGTGAAGTCCCTTGATAAACATAGGGCAAAGAGTGGTGGAAGGTCTATGACTGATATATCTTGTAAGACAATAACATTTGGAGATGCATGCAAGGTAAGACTCAAATTTCTAATCACTCCAACTGTTGCTATTGCTGTCCCATCTAGCTGCACTACTCCCTTAGATGTTATTTCATACTGGAGCCCTAACTGATCAGCTATCTGTTTAGGCATTACTGAGCTACTTGCCCCAGAATCTATCATGCAATTATGCACTAGCTGATTTCCAATGATTAATGAAACATAGAAAGGGGGGGCTTCAACATTTTACCTTGTTGTGCTCTATGATTTCCTTCAGGCTGGGCAACATTTGTGAGTACCTTCTCTTGCATTTAGACCTGCTGATTCGAAGTTGGCCAATCCTTCATGGCAGCTTGCAGCAGATTTCTTTGGCCTGGGATGGATAGGGATTCCCACATAGATATATTGACGTTTGTCTTCTTCATCTGATCAATTATACGGAATGGTGATGAAGGATCTCTCTACTGTCCTTTGGTTTGCACATTTATTCCTTGTATGTGGGCAGCAATAGCTGGCATTTGAGTTGGCCTAGGGGCTGTTCTTGGCTGCACTTGTGCATTTGAAACTGGGTTTTGCTTGCCAATCATTTGTGGAGCTGTGGAAGGTTGTGGATTGGCTGGGGCTAATGGTTGTTCTTCACCCAAATTTCTCCTTTTTGACCTTGTGTTGGCTGCAACACCTTGAGAAACTGCCTGATTCATGCCACAGTAATCCTCTGCTTTCCAATTTACCAATGTGGTGTCATTTGGGGCTGATTGTTGTTGGAATGTTTCTTGTTGTTGGTTGTTTTCTTGACTGCTCTCACCCTCCACACCAGTAGTTGTTACCATTAAAGCTTGATTCAAATCACCATTGTAGCACATGGATTGATTATGAGGTTCATTACATGGAAAACACCAATCATACTCCTAGGCAATGTTGTTTTGTGCTGGTACTAATGCCTTAGAGGCAGATATGGCATTTGGGTTATAGGGCTGGAATGGTCTATTGGCAGGAGGCCTTGTTTGATTCATATTTGCAGCTAGATTAGGTGGCCTTTGAGGCTGATATGGCTGCCTATTAGGTTGAGCTTGAGGCTGATACGGAGGTCTAAAACCTTGAGCTTGCTGTCTCTTGAGTGTGACCAGCTCATTACCTAAATTTTGCAGTTGCTTCATGAATTCTTGAAGCTCATTTGGGGCACTTGGAGATGAAGTGGAAGCTTCATTTGAACTCTGATTTCTAGGAGTGGGAGAAGGAGCTAAGACAGGTGCTTGACTAGTACTTGGGTTCTCTAAACTTGGATATAATGGCATTGGAGGCCTAGGAGCTAGCTTGCCATCTTGAATCAGACAATTTTCAGCTCTAATGGCAATGTTATAAGCAGCAGGAATAGTTGTGCCTCCCATAGATTGAATCAACATAGAAATATCAGAATTTAAAGCTTTAAGGTAATATAGAAAAGCACCTTCTGCTGTTGGCCTGACTGCTACTGGAATTCTATCCCAAGACCTTTGAAATCTGAAGTTGAAGTCAGTTAGCTGCTCATTGGAAGCTCTCTTGATGGTTGTCAGCTGTTCCAAAAGAGACAAGTTGTCTCCCTTCTCTCCAAATTGATCATGAAGTGCAATACACAGCTGATTCTAGTTTGTGATAGAGCCAGCTTCAAGGCTCCTAAACCATTGCAATGCTTTCCCCTTGAATGAAGATGCCAGCAATTTGACAGCTACTTGCATCTCATTAATCTCATGGATTGCACAAATGTTAGCAATGTCCTTGACATGATCACTAGGAGTGGTCTGATTTTCTCCAGTAAAGTAGGATGTTCTTCAATGCTGCAACTGGGATTGGATTTTGTGCATTGAGAGCAAGTGGGCTGCTGCCTATGAAGTTGACATAGGGGTTCACTGGTTGCGCCATTCTGATTGGTCGAAGAACTCTTGAATACTGAATGAAAGGCCGATCAGGTGGAGGAGTTGAGAGAGTTCTATTTGGTGGAGATGGAGACCTTTGAATCCTTCTTCCTCTTTGCCTTCTTCTTAGAGATATTTGCAGATATTCAAACAGCACCTCTTCTTCTCCAACTCTTGACCTTGTGATTCTTCTCATAAGCTTTCAAGCCTGAACTGCTGAAACCAATTGATTCTTTCTCTCGGAGTCGCCAGATATGTAAATAATAGCTCTTTTCAAGCAAGAAAACTGCAGCAGATGCACATCAACTTTGCTATAATAAAAATGAGACCTCTAGGTCCCACCGGGCGTGCCAAAACTGTTGTAGTAGACTCACAGTACCCCTGGATGCAGATCAGGGTTCTAGGTTGATCACTCTAGCATCTAGTGTGATTGCACAACATGGAAACCTCTCTCCAAGCGTGGGGACTTGTGAAACTAAGAGAGGAATCTCCAGATTAGAGGATGGTTCCTCAAACTCCTCTGATTTAGATCTATATTTTGCAAAACTACAGAGGTTTAGATCCTAATCCTATTCTAACTTGAAAGGAGACAGGGGTAGAAGTGCAAAAATTGAAACTAACTAAAGATGGTGATGCACCAAAAGGAGTGGTGAAACATATTTGTCATGCAAATAGACACAGACCAAAGTTCACAACATAAAACATACACAGACTGATAATGTATAATTTAGTATCTGAAATCAAGCAAATAATACAAACAGAGGATTGAAACACATTCACAGAGCTTGCATTATCATTTCAATGTCAAAAACATGCATTACACCCTCAAAGAGGGAAAAGAAAATTGTTACAATCCTTGGAGAGGTCTGATCCTTCATCAATCACTTGTTGGTGGTGAAAGAAGAATTCTGCTATGCCGAAAAAGTGTTTCCCCCTTCGGAATGAGCCAAGTCTAGCTTTTTACATTGCATGGGTCGAACCCAGGAGACATAAAACGTACAAAGGCATGGTAGCCCATTCTTACTTGACTGCAGGTGCATTAAAATGACATGGGGGACCTTATAAACCCATACCCTATCACTTTGACCGGATTACAGGAGAATGCGACCCATTCTGCATTAAATCTGGTCGCTGGAATGTCATTTTTGGCCATGAACACGCGTCAGATCCGTTTCTTGATTTTCTCCCTCTAGACTGCTCCAAAACGCCAGATTGACCCCGTAATCATGTAGATAATTTCACCAGCTTTCTGTTGATATAAAGAACGTGCAAATCTGAGCTTTGGATCGAAAGTTATGGCGATCTGAAGATTTAGGGCATGGAACAGGTGAAAACAGATTTTTAAATTTCTTCCCGCGCTCTGCCACCTGGATGACACGTGGTAGGTTCTGACTCACTGAGAAACTCTCTCCCTTCACCTCTTGGTGGGCTCTTCTTTGAAATTTCCCTGTGGGCCCTAGCTGGGACATGGGGCACTATCCCATTGGTTCGGGCCAGTGCTCGAAACTTCGCCCTTTGACCTTTCTGGACCTTTCCCCTTGTGACACATGTCATGCATTGATTGGTCCTCAGCCCTTTCGGTGATCCGTGTCCCACGCATCCCTATGTCCCATTTTTCCTTGTGCTGATTTTGGCCGAACCGACCGGTTCACGCCTTTTTTTCCCAGATGTCCCACTTTTTTTCGGACTGAAGTTCCTCATTTCGGCCGAACCAGCTGGTTCGGGTCTATTTGTTCCAACTGTCCTAGAAACAGTTCGATTTTCCTTTCCTTCGGCTGAACCGCCTTTCCGCGTCCCACACGTCCCGATGTCCCAACTGCTTTCAGACTATTTGTTCTCATTTCGGCCGAACCGGCCGGTTTGCGTATCTTTATCCCAGATGTCCCAAAGTAGTTAGTGCGAAAGTTCTCCTTTCTGGCCGATCTGGGCTTTTTGCGTCTGCCGCGTACTTCTGGCCCGATTGTCCCAAATGCTTAGTGGACATCCTAGAGGCTTTTCAGCTGATCCGCGTCTGTCTGTCCCACACGTCCCAAAGGCGTCCTTGAGCAGGACTTAGCCAATTTTCACGATTTTTTCCTGGATCAACCTACTTGCCTGGGAATTGAATATTCTTATGCATGTTATCAAATTTACCCTGGGGGTGAAATTTGGATAACATTACTATTTTGGCATTCTTGTTGGAAATGAAATCTAGGTAATCATACTTGTGTTCAATCTCTTATGATAGAGCCCTAAAATTGGGTTGAACCCTGTTTAGTGTTTTTTTATTACTGCAAGTTGTATTTGCAATATATGTGACTTGGTTGTTAGAATATGAGGATTCTCTCTTTGAATGTTTTTTCTTGTTATTGCTATTGGAAGACTTAACTATTGAAAACCATGTTAAAAATTGAAACGTTTATCAAGTAACTTTGATGATTAGGTGCTCTAGTTGATTTCTTAGTTGTTACAGACTTGATGTCCACCATTTGTTTAAATGGTTTAGATTTTTGAAAGATTTATGTTTCAGATTGGATCTACTATTCTTTTTTTGTATCTTTATTGGATTTCCAAAAGATTAATTGAATTCCTTAATCTATTAGTTTGAATCATTCTTGAGGATTTTATTTCTTAAAAGGATGACAAGTAAAGGTTGGAGGTTTAGGTTTCGTTCTAATTCTTGGTTTTGAAATATTCATTCAATAATGGGCTATGTTGAATCTCTACCATGATTTTTTTTATTATAAGTAAGTTTCCTTAATTTTTTACGTGCTTAAAGTGCGTTACTCGAAAATTCTACTCTGTATCATTATGTTTTTCCTTGCATTGAGAAATTGTAGCTCATCCTTATTTGAATCTAGGTGGTATAAATAACTTCAATCTCTCTCCCTTCCTTTATATATTCAAAAATAGTGAAATTCCTTAATCTATAAAAGTTGTTGATAAATCTCTGAATTGTTCAGCTTTCCACTTTTCGACCAAGAGTTTGTTCATAGTATTAAATTGATTATATGTAATTTTTACTAAGTTATCGATATTTTTGTGGGTGATGTTGTGTCTTGTGTAGACTTAGAAGTTTAATCATTATGCCTCCTTCTAGATTTGATAGTGATTGGTTGAAATGTAAGTAAGACCCTGAATGGTAGTTTTTTTCTGTAGCTTTTTATTTCTAAAGAAAACGACAATTTTTAGGACTGTTGAGTATTATTTTCCAATGTTTCATGTGTTGAACTTAAAATGAACCTTCTCAGATATTTAAAATTACTTCTTCCATGAGATATTGTGTTGATTCTAATCGATTATGTCTTTATTACTTGGAATATGGAGTCACAACCAAAATCAATCAAAATATCTATTTGTTTTGATTTGGGTATATATTGTTGTATTTTTTTGGAGATTCTCTTGAAAAAATTTAACAATTTGCATGTTCTTGTAGGCAGATTGAATATCTTTCTTTTTACATGAAAAATAATAATTGATTAAGGAAAAAGAACTTAACTAGATAGTGTTAGAATAAGGTGAACTTAGGATGGAATATGAACTATTTCCTTTCTTTAACCTTACTTTTTTACTACACAACGTTTCCATGAATTTTTATGTTGTAAATTCATGGTTTGATATGTTGTTTAATTATACCTTGCTTACACATTGGAAATATTAATTTTTTTCTCTCTTTCATGGTTGTAAGATTTAGGGCAAAGCCTTTGCATTTTATTGTTATGTTTTCAGAACTATTTCATAAACAACAGGGTTCTTTTTATGAAACAGTTAGTTAAAAGCATAACTTTTTAATGCTATAGTGCTTAGCTCAGTTAAAATGAACTGACTAGTGCTAACAATTTTGTAGATGAATTTCGTAAAAGATGAAACGAGAAAGACATATAGGAAGTTACTTATGTTTTACTAAATAATTTACTTCTTTATTTTGAGATGATCTTGATAGAAAAGAAAGGTGTGATAAGATTTAGTATTGTATTGATGTATTAATACCTTGTAATCTCTGAAACACTTATGGATTCAGTAAATGTATCACTCCTTCTTGATGAATAAAAGATATGATGATTTCTAAGTAACACTTATTTATAATTCTGTCTTGTCATGAATTAGGCTAAATTGATATGTATTATCCTAATAAAGGAGGGAAGTTAATATACTTAAATGATATGGAATGATTTGGGTAGGGATATGCAGTTGTAGTTGTATTATTTTCTCAAGAAGAGATGCAACTTATAAAGTTGACATTATTAAGTAGATACTTAACCATTACAAAAGTGACTATATTTGAATTATATGGATGTATTTGTATTAAAACTTGATAATAATTAACAATATGAAATTTTTCTATAAAAGGACATTAGCCCATAATATAGGTGAGACAGATACTTTCCATAAAATGAATCACAACCATAACTAAAGGATCTTGTTAAAAGTATCATGAGTATTGTAATCAAATAATTGAAAATGTGCTTTCTTAAGAAGACTTCCTTAATCAAAGTAGAGAATTATTGGAAGAGAAATAAAATGGGAATTTAGACTTCATTCCCATGAAGTCTAAAGAAAAAGGTTTACATGGAACTTATTTAAGCTAGGGCTGAAATAAGTAAGAAAGTAATTGACACTTTTATAAATGCAAGATCTATTATGTAAATACATGATTCAATTTGTTTGTTGTATAATAAACATAAACACACAATTATTCGGTGAGGAAGCATATTTTATCTACATACCAACCGTACAAGTAGTTTTGTCTTGTAACCTTATAGGTTTAAATACCTAGTTGAATGAGTATGTTGTAGCTTTATTTAATCTGTAATGAAGGGATTAATGAGATATTAAAATTTCAAAATAAGGTATGTTCGTCATGATGAGGGAACTTAGTTGGATGTTGATACACACCAACTGTAGTGTAGTACCTTTGTAATGACAAGATTCATTACAAGGATAATATGATGCAGTTGATATGTCTCAACACCCTGCATAGTTTATTCAACTCGACTAACATAATTGCATTAGTGGATCACAGTTTTGACCTATACAAAGAGAGGGACATGATCTAGTGTTGAAGTCAACTCATTTTGTCTTAGGATAACTAGACACATCCAATCGACATAAGTCAATTAAGTATGCCTATGTACCCTTAGTCATTGTGAGTAGTCCTCCTCACTAGGGCATGTTACTAACCTTGTCTAGGGTTAAAATTTGGATCAAGTGGGACTGAAAAAAGTAAGTGAAGACCACTCTAGATAACAAATAAAGTGTTGTGAAGGACTTATTCCATTTGATGAGTATTTCATTTAGCAATGTAAACATGATAAATAAAAATTATAATGTTTTACCAAAGTATCATAAGATGTTGATTGTGTTGTCCTATGTCACCTAATTTAAGTAGGATTTAAGATGAGTGATGGTAACAAATATTCAAATAAGCCTCCTGAGAAAAACACTTGGGTACCCTAAAAAGGTAAAGGAACCAAGTATAAGTTGTATATACACTACTGAGTAACATGAGAGATCATTTTTTTTACTGAGTCAGGAAACGAGAGATCAATGTTTCACCAAGTCATTACAAGTGTATATGGTTTTCTATTATGAGATATTTTTGCATTGGAATGTGTGTTCTAAATTATTAAGTTTAGAACAGAGAACATAATGTAAAAAAATTCCTTGTTTTTAAAGTCTTAAAATGGGAATGTATGTTACAAAAGACATCTAAAAACTCCTGAAGGATGTTTTCATCATCCAATGATGGTTTTGGTCATTCATCCTCTAATTTATTTCTAACTATGATAGTTTGGACACTCATTTTGGTAATTCTTGGCTTGAAACAACTTAAATTGTACAAAACTCTTGCACTTGTCCACACTTTCTAAATTTTACGAATTATCCTATCCATAGCTATATCTAACTCATTCTTACTTACATACACAACCTATTTGTTCATATAATGGTCATATTAATTCATAAAATAAGGCTATACCCTTTCACATTACAATTCCAATTCCCATATAATTTGCACATGCATTTAGGACTAAAACACCTAGGAAAGATCCATAACATCCATACATTATAGACCCACCTAGCCCCTATCATCCCTTTCCCTTAGATGAAATTTTTCTTGATTTCAATACCTTTGGTAAATTTCTATTTGGTATTTTTTGGGTTTTCCAAATCCATAACACATATAAGAAAGTTATTCATCTCTCGTTAAGGAGGCCATTCATTCTACTTGGCACCTAGGACTTATAAGGACTAAATACTAAGAAAAAATATTTTAAAAAAACTACTCTAATATTCCCTTGAGCTTCAGATACTCTGTATACTCATTATAGGGTAGTCATCTTCTTAGGATTGCAAGTACAAATCCATAATATTATAGACAAGCCAAGATATAGAAAGTACCAAGTACAATCCCATTATTGATAGGTCATAGTTTTTAATTTAGTTGTATATGTTTTAGATATCACATTCTAGGTGAGATCGGCATGTGCAATCAACATGTGGTTTGATCCTTTTTCATATTAGTGGAAATGTAAATGTTGAATAGGGGTGGACACAACCTAGATAACATGTTTTTTTAAGACTCACTCTCACCATCTAGGGTTTTAAAGATTGGATCAATTACACAATGAGGATTGTATAGTAGTAGAGTTCCATATTCTATAAAACAAAGCATTAAAGAAGCATATAAAGCTACATAAGATGAACATACATAAGGAGAAGGGAATACATAAAGGGATATAGAAGGGGTATGTTTTGAGCCATACTATATGCTTTGGTCTTGTCATGTGAATCCAACCACAAGAGGTTGAAATACCTCCAAAAACACACATAAAAAACTTTGCAAATAAAACCAGGAGTTTCAAAATAGGTTACTTCTCATTCTAGAATTCACACTGATCTATTACATCATTACAATTCTCCTTTTATTTCAAGACTACTCTAAAACCCTAAAATGCCAAAAACCCTAAAATGCCAAAAAACCCTAAAATGCAAAACAACTCGGATTGACTCCAAAACTTGTGTGCCAAATATGCATTCATAAATTATGGCTCACGCAAAATTTGGACTTATTCAGACAAGCAGAACAAAAGTTATTAAAGTTATAAGACCTAGTCAAAAGCAGAAAAAAACATTCAGAGACAATTTTAGGCCACTAGATGACGGAATCCGAGCCTAAAAACGTGCCAAAATTAGCACAACCTTGTAAGAAAAGTTGACCCCAGCATAGTACTAATGTATATCTACCACCCTATAAAATTTCAGGACGATCCAATGGTCGGATCAAAAGTTATGGCCTCTGCAAGTTATGCTCCCGCATCATTCTCCCCTGGTTGAAAAGAATTCAGCTCCTGCGAATTCTATTAACGGAACTCATCTAATTTTGCACTGTCAATTTTACTCAACTCCCACTTAGGAATCCAAGTGTTTTCTTCTTGCTGCAAACCTTCCCACTGTACCAAATATCTGTTGTAGCTCCCATGTCTAGTAGTGATTGTCTTTTGGTTCAAGACATGCATTACCCTTTCCTTTTTCTTCTACGGCATCTGTTGCTTCCAGTTTATTTCTTCCTCCTTTGCAAAATTTTCATCATGACCTGGAAACTTATATAAATCAGAAACATTAAAAACTTGTGAGATAGCAAAGTTTTCAGGTAGCTCCACCTTATAGGCATTATCACTCATATTCTTCAGAATCCTACACGGCCCAATCTTCTTATACTTGAGTTTATTATATGTACCCTTTGGAAACCTCTCTTTTCTAAGATGAACCATCACCATATATCTTTCTTCAAATACACTTACTCTCCTATTAGCATTTGTAGCTATTTTATATTATGCATTACTCACTTTCAGTTTTTCCCTCACTTCATCTTGTAGTTGTAGAATGTGTTCTGCAAATGCTTCTATGTCATCACTAGTTTCATCTTCACCTGGTAGAACAATTAGATCAAGGACCCCCTTTGGATTCATACCATACACAATCTAGAAAGGAGACCTCCCTGTTGACCTGTTTATCGAGCTATTATATGCAAACTCAGCTTGAGGTAAAGCTAAGTCCCATTGTTTTGGCTTTTCTCCAACTATACAACGTAGGAGATTTCCCAAGCTTTTGTTCACTACTTCAGTTTGCCCATCAGTCTGGGGGTGATATGCACTACTGAACTATGGTTGTGTCCCTAATTTCTTCCATAGATTCCTCCAAAAGTGACTCAAAAACTTCGTGTCCCGATCTGAAGTGATCGTTTTTGGAATTCCATGTAATCTAACCACTTCTGAAAAAGAAATCTACAATTCTGGAAGCATCATTATTTTTTTTACAAGAAATAAAATGTTCCATCTTAGAGAATCTATCAACGACGACGAAGATAGAATCATTCCCTCGATATGTGTTAGGAAGCCCTAACACAAAATCCATACTCAGATCAACCCATGGCCCTGTAGGGATAGGAAATGGCATATACAACCCAGTATTCTGTGCATGACCCTTAGCCATTTGACACAATCTACATCTTGCTACAACCCTACTGATGTCCCTCTTTATCTTTGGCCAATAATACTTTTCTACAACAAGAGAAATTGTCTTACTTATACCAAAGTGTCTAGCCAACCCTCCACTATGCAATTCTCTTATAATATTTTCTCTCATTGAACCAACAGGGATGCACAATTGTTTCCCCCTAAACAAATAACCATATTATATCAAATAATCAAAAGAATCAATAACTACTGTAGGCTCCTTAAGCTTTCTGACAACATCACCAAAATCAGGATCACCTTCATACAATTCCTTAACTACCTCAAACCCTAGGAATTTATTTTCCATTGTTGTCAAAAGGGCTACACGCCTACTCAAGGCATCAGCAAATTGATTCTTCTTACCAGACTTATGCTTTAAAACAAAAGTATATTCTTGCAAAAATGAAACCCATTTTTCATGCCTACTATTTAGTTTCTTCTGTGTGTTTACATACCTCAAGGATTCATGGTCAGTGAAGAGTACAAATTCCTTTGCTACTAAGTAATGTCTCCAGTTCCTTAATGCCTGAACAATAGCGTAAAATTCCACATCATAAGTAGAATATTTCCTCCTGAATTCATTTATCTTTTCACTAAAGAATGCCATCGATCGTCCTTCTTGACTCAACACAGCTCCAATCCCAACATGTGAGGCATCACAGTAAACCTCAAAGACCTTGCTAAAATCTGGCAATACCAAAACAGGTGCTTCTGATACTTTCTTCTTCAACAATTCAAAACTATCTGTTGCTGCCTTGATCCATACAAACTCCCTACCTTTTGTACACTCTGTTATGGGTGCAGCAATGCTACTGAAATTCCTGATGAACTTCCTATAAAAAGTTGCCAATCCATGAAAACTACGAACCTCTGTCACATTCCCTGGAATAGGCTATTCCAGAATTGCCTTTACTTTTTCCTCATCCATCCTCACTCCATCCCCTGATATGAAAAATCCCAAAAAAACAAGACTCTTCTGAAGGAATCTACACTTCTTTAAGTTTGCATATAGACTCTCTTTACGTAACAAGTCTAGCACCAATTTCAGATGTAACAAGTGTTCTTCCACTGTCTTACTGAATATTAAAATATCATCAAAATAGGCAACAACAAACTTACCATTGTATTCTCAGAGTACTCTGTTCATCAACCTCATGAATGTACTGGGTGCATTAGATAGCCCAAATGGCATCACCATCCACTCATATAATCCATCTTTTGTTTTAAAAGAAGTTTTCCATTCGTCCCCTTCATGGATTCAGATCTGGTAGTAACCGCTTCGTAGGTCAATCTTGCTAAAATATCGGGCTCCCGCTAGCACATCCATCATATCATCCAATCACGGAATTGGAAACCGATACTTAATTGTGATCTTGTTTATGGCTCTACTATCTACACACATTCTCCAGTCTCCATCTTTTTTTGGAGTCAATAACGTTGGAGTTGCACATGGACTCATGCTTTCTCTCACTAACCCTTTCTATATTAGATATGTCACTTGTCTGTTCAACTCTTCACTCTGTGTCGGACTCATCTGATAGGCTGCCTGGTTTAGAAGGGCTGATCCTGGGATCAAATCAATATGGTGTTGAATATCTCACTTTGGAGGTAACCCATCTGGTAGCTCATCTAGTATGACATCTTTGTATTCTTTTAGTATCTTTTCTGCTGCAATAGGTGTATTAAAGCCTTCTTTCTCCAGCTTCTTTGACACTAGTGCATAACAACATCCAGATTCTTCCATTTCTGTAACAAACTCTTTTGTATCCAATAAGCCCTCATTCTTCTCTTCTTCCTTGAAGGGTAATAAGACCACCTTTACACCATCCTTCCAAAAGGTATATGTATTTTTCCCTCCATCATGTGTAACCTTTCTATCGTATTGCCAAGGCCTACCCAGTAATATATGACATGCATCCATTGAGATAACATCACACCACACCTCATCCCTGCAGGTATTCCCAATTGAAAACTTTATAAGGAATCTTTTATCTATGGTTACTTCATTTCCTTTCTTGAACCATGATATACGATAGGGATATGGGTGCTTGTCACATTTCAGATTCAGTTTATCAACCATTACAGTTGAAACCATATTTTCACAACTACCACCATCAATATAATTTTACATACCTTTCCTTCAGAGGTGCATCTTGTGCGAAATATATTTTTTCGAAGCCACGAATCAGCTCCAGCAACATCACGTTCTTTCTCCTTCCTTGGGAAAATCATCATCCTCCTTATCATGAGGGTTTCACCCAAGTCTGTAGCAACCTCCATTTCTTCTTCCTCTTCAGCCTCAACCAGATTTACTCGTGGTTTTTCTCCTTGCCATCTATCTTGTGTAGGATAGTGCGGACACTCAAAAGCTATGTGCCCCTCTTCACCACATCCGTAACATGTATATTTCCTTTGGGGGCTATTCCAGCCCCATCCTCCATTATAACCTCTTCCCCTCTGAAACCCCCTACCTCTTTGGTAGTTACCATGGCTTTGGCCAGAATTTTTATGCCCTTCTGTATTAGAGGATTCACCTTTTGTAGATTCAAATCTACCCCTACCCCTCATTGGAGATGATGATGGACCTCTCTTCACACCTCTTCTAAAATTACTCCTCTTGTTCGTTTCCTCTGCCTTTAATGTAAGTTGATAAGCATCATCTAGGCTATGGATCCGGAGCATACTCAGCTCATCTTATATGGTGTAACTCAACCCATTTATGTACCGCGTAGCCTTTTTTTCTTAAGACTCTCCCTGTTCCACCCTGATTGATAACTTGTAAAATTCATTGGTATACTCCTCAATGCTGAGATCCTTCTGCCTTAGGTTTTGGAACCTTCGAAAGAGTGTCTGAGCATAATCTATAGGAAGAAAATTTTCTTTCATCTTCTTTACCATTTTATTCCAGTTTCAGATCTTGCCATTTCCATTCCTTTGTCTTTCATTTTGTAGGTGATCCCACCAGATCAATGCATGTCCAGCTAAATTAGTGCATGAAAACTTAACCTTCTTCTCCTCTAAAAGGGTTTTCCACTCAAAGAATTTTTCCATGCAATTTAACCAGTCAATCAACTCCTCTAGTCGTAACCATCCACCATAATCAGGAACATTAATCTTGATGTCGTCATTCTTTCCCTCTAAGGCCTTGATCAATCTCTCCTCAAATGGTCTCTCATTCAAGGTTTCTTCGTCTCTCTCATTTTCTTCTTCATCTCCTCCTTCATTCATTAATGGAGTCTCTTCTTCAATATCACTATCTGGGTTTGCATCCCCATTTGCATGTCTCCTTCTAAGGCAGGTAACTTCCCCCGTGAGCTCAGCAACTTGTCTCTGTAGCTCCTGCATATGCCTATTCATCTGGTCATAACCTCCCCTCCCGTGTCTAACCATGGTTATATAAAACAGAGGTAAAAACTACACATAAAAATGTAATATGTTACCTTAACTATTTCCGCAAGATCAAAATCTAGCTCTAATACCAATTGATGTGAATCCAGCCGCAAGAGTTTGAAATACCTCCAAAAACACACATAAACAGCTTTGCAAATAAAACCAGGAGTTTCAAAATATCTTACTTCTCATTCTGGAATTCACACTAATCTATTACATAATTACAATTCTCCTTTTATTTCAAGACTACTCTAAAACCCTAAAATGCCAAAAACCCTAAAATGCCAAAAAAACCTAAAATGCAAAACAACTCGGATTGACTCCAAAATTTGCGTGCGAAATATGCATTCATAAATTATGGCTCACGAAAAATTTGGACTTATTCAGACAAGAAGAACAAAAGTTATTAAAGTTATAAGACCTAGTCAAAAGTGGAAAAAACATTCGAAGCCAATTTTAGGCCACTAGATGACAGAATCCGAGCCTGAAAACGTGCCAAAATGAGCACAACCTTGCAGGAAAATTTGACCCTAGCATAGTACTAATGTATATCTACCACCCTGTAAAATTTCAGGACGATCCAACGGTCAGATCAAAAGTTATGGCCTCTGCAAGTTATGCTCCCCGCATCATCTTGTTGCAGAAATAAAATTTTCACAAATACAAATTAGAGATTTTCAAAAAATGCTCTAGGACTAGGTCCCCTCTACTCATGGATTTTTTTTCCTGGTGACTAATTCTATGTAAATGAATACAGTATAGGATAAAAAATTTCAATACTAATATTACACTGATATAGATTGAATGGGGTTAGACTTACCTCATGTTGCTTTATAGGAAGAATATTAAATTTACTTACTCCTTCTCGCAATAGATCCATGTTCCCTAGAATTTCCAAAGCATCCCATAAAGAGAAATAATATTTTTGTCTTGATTTTCTAAACAATATCAATGGTTTATTTTACAAGTATTTTTTAATTGTGAGTATCCATAAATTTATTTGATTTCTCAATTTCAGGATGATCTGGAACTGTAGAAACCTTGTTTTTCTCAAGTAGTTGAGGTAAAACCTCTACTACTTTTGATTCTCCTCTTGAAATATATGTCAATCGATCTCTAGATTCATAAAATTCTATTACTAATATTCTTTTATTTGATCTTATGTTATAATCAAATGCATTTGTTTTTGATGAGTTCCCTTAACTTTATTGGGTGGCATAAAAAATTTCCTCTTTATAGTAGACCATACTCTTTCCAACTTCTAAAGTAAATGTTTATGACAAATCATTTATTTGATTGGGTTGTTTATAGGAATTATAAATTTCCATAGATTTTTTCACTACTCCATAAGGGAAAATGTTATAATCATGGGGTTAGGAGAAATGATAAATCCATCACATATCTTCATCCATGTTGTTTTACATAGGGAAACTTGCTCTATTAGGATGAATAGGAGTTAGGTATGTCAAATTTATTCCTTATAGGGATGATCTATTTTTTGGTCATATTGTAATGGTTTGGTAGGATGGGTTATATGGCTATAAATAATTTTTAGTAGGTTGATATTGGTATCTCTTCATGGTAGTAACTTCAATTTCCATATTCCTAAGTATGATCTTAAACTCATCCAAATCATTATATGAGGTACTGGGGACTAATATCAATGGCTATAAAATAATAGGTTGGGGGTTGAATTATAGGAATGTGGGATAAATCTTGTAATGATGGCATATGGGGCATTAAATCTAGCTTACAATCATGGGTTAAGATTTTTTAATCTGTGATTATAATGTTAAATGCATCAGGAATGTCTATGATGTAAGAAATATTTAATATTTTCTAAACCCTAATTGAAGATTCACATTGTAAAGATAAAAAATAAATTACAAATAGGACCTAAATAATAAACAATTCGAAATTAAAACCCTAAGTGTAAGAGAAGGAATAAGAGACTTAGCTGATTTCACAATAAACCTAAAGATATGTCCAGCTAGAAAATTGATGGAATAGGAGGACAGACTATCCCAACCAAGCCTTGAAAATGTATAACTATAAAAAATTCCAAGACTAGGGTGCCTATACTAGTCAGGGATGCCTAGTAGTCAGAGACATTTTCTAGGCACCTGTGAATATGCAGAACCTTAGAAAATGATTTTTACAGGTGTCATAAGATGTTTCCTAATATTTATTTTTGATGGCCTGTAGGTTGCTGTAAGATCGTTGAGTTTTCCTATAACCTGGAAAATAAATAAAACTCCTACAAAACCCCAAAACACATCTATTAGTGTAAAAATTACAGCACCCCTGAATGTCTACAACTTGATGGGTTGAGACTCTAAGTGTGATAGCATGACATGGAGAATATCTAAAAGTGTGGGAATTTGAAATTGAGAGAGCTCTCTAGATGAAGGTCGGTTCCTATTCCTCTGTTCAGGTGCACACAAATAAATTATAGAGGATCTACTCTAAAACCTACTCTATCTTACCAAGGAGATAGGGTTGAGAAGATATGAGAAAATAAACTTAAGCTAACAAGGTGATGCACCAAAGGAATGTTAAACACCCATTTTGTAATTTAATACAAACCATAGAAATGTAATGCAAATACCATGCACAAATAACCAAATTTCAATGAGAGATCAGAAGACAACAATGAACACATCAGAGGGTTGAGAATCATCCACTGACATATATTATTACTCAAAAATTTGATACAGTACATTATGGTAGCCAAGATTCCAATAATTTTTATTACAATTTGAATCGGAAGAACAACAAATCAAATTAAATCAGTACTCTATGTCTACTCAGTGCATTGAAGAAGGAAGAACAAAAGATCAAATTAAATCTAATCTGGTTGTTGGAGCAATCGGATCGCATATTAATGGCATGAAGATGTTTTCCTCAATTTTCACCCACCTAACTTTGTCAAAATTAAAGTTTCAATTTTCTATGGTGTATACGATGTCGAGACCTTTCCAATGGTGCCAAATTTTTTCGATTTCAAGCACTGGATCAAAAGATACGTCCATTTAAATGTTTAAGTCGGGTCCATAAAAAAATGGTGAAAACCAGTTAGCAAAACGGTTCCATGGGCCTAAAATTCACTTTGCACCTTTTAGCACCAAAAATATAAAATGCAAAAATGCCCCAAAGCCCTAAAATTATTTTTGTCAAAAAACCATCTTCGGGCCCGCCGGTCTGCATTTTTCCATTTGGGCGAAAACTCCTCCCCAAGCCCGCCACCCTGTATGTAATTTAGGTCTGACACTTACCACCTTGGGTGTTAGCGGAGGTGTGGCTCATTTTTATAATTTACACCTTTTGAGACAAAAGTTTGAATTTCCTCTGATGACCCACCTTCCCGCGTTGACTTAAAGCATGGCCACGTGTAGAGCTGGCACGTGTTAGGGGACCGCTTTTGGATTTTCTTTTTTAGAGTTACGCTGAAGAGACACATGGAACCCTCTGTAACTTTTCTCTATTTCTTTATGTTTTGGATAATTATTTTTGTTTGGCAGGACCATATGTCTGACACGGACATGTGGAGACTTGGTGGCTTATTTGAGTCTAGCCTTTGGGCAGCCCCTCTTGAATTTGCATGGTTGAGGCACATGGCACCCAACTACTGACTTTTCTCATCTTGAATTTTAAACTACTAACTTTATCCCTTTTCAAACATGGGACACGTGGAAGCCTTGCCCTCATTTGAGTCTCCACTTTTGGCCGTGCCTTTGAATGTACACCATTGAGACACTTGGTGCCCTCTGCCGACACTCTTACACTTAACCAATTTGGGCCCACTGCTCTTTGAATTCTCTTAGACCCTGACCATGTGGAGAGTTGGCACTAGTTTGGGCACCCCCGCTTTGGGCTCTTTTGAAATTACTTCGATCTGACATGTGGTTCTTTCTACTCATTTGGCATTTTTAATGGCTGGCTCTGTCCCTTTTCGAGCCTAGGACACATGGAAACTTTGAACTTATTTGAGTATTCCTTTTGGGTTTAACCCTTGGAGATGCACCGATGGGGCACGTGGAAGCTTCCACTATCCTTGCCATACTTAGCCAATTTAAGTCTGCTCTTAATTGTTTGTGAAGCCCAAAGCCTTTAAGCCTTTGGTTTCATTAACACTGTTTACCTCCTTAGTTGACCCTTCTCCTCGATTTTTGATTCCACATGTAACCTAATTGTTAGAACTGAAGCACGGGCTTGTCCAACAGAGGTGAACCTTAGATATTATTCTTGTGTAGGGTCGTGTTTGATCAATTTTGTTTGGGGAAAAATTTGAGATAAGAATTTGGTGACTCACGGGGACATCTACCTACTAGATGAAGATATCAATTGCCTTATTGTATCCATTGGGCACAGAGTCATGGGTGGGGGACTGATATTGGTCCCTTCCTTTGAATTTTGAATCCAATTTTTACACTTGGCAACCTAGAACCTGCCCCACTATTTTGGAAATGGACCCCTCGAAACCTGATTTTAGTTTCTCTGTATTTGATCTATTTTAAAATTAGCAACTGTTGTAGCGACCATGGGTCTCCTTTTTATAAATGCTGAAGGGCCTAACACATCAAACACCTTATCAAACTTGGACCAGCCCCTCAAAATATATAACGATGTAAAACTAGAGCAAAAAAGAAACTGTACCATAGCACTTAGGGAAATAAAACCTATGCTACAACAAGACAATGTGCAAATGGCACTTAGGGAAATTGAAAACCTTGTCTAATATTTCCAAGGGTGAGGAATTTCCCTTTTCAGTAGAAGTTTTTGAGGTAGATCCCATTGGCTTGAATATGTAATTATTTTCCATCCAACTTAGCCAAGTGGAAGGCATTGCTACTTGTACATCTTGTGACCATATAGGGGCCACTCCAAATGACATCAAATTTTGAATGCTTTCCTGGTTTTTCCCAATCAGCATCTCATTTCAGAACTAAGTCCCCCTCTTGAAAGGTCCTTTTTCTTGCTTTCTTATCAAATATCTTCTTGATCAATGATTGATTTTTCTCCATGATCTACATTTCATGCTTTCTTTCCTCTCCTAGTTCCATCAACTCTACATACCCGATTTCCATAGGTTCAAACTCGGCTAGTTCCCACTTTTTCATGAGCTCCAAAGTGGGAAACTCTAATGATATGGGTAATACTACCTCTTTTCCATATACAATATTGTATGGGGAGCTTCCTGTGGCCCTTTTGGATTTGATCCTATCATCCCATAGAGCTGATTTGAGATTTGTATGCCAAGTTCTCTAGTTTTCATCAAGAATCCTGATAATCCTTAGTAGGTTCTTTTTTATGGACTCTACTTGGCCATTACCTTGAGGGTAATAGTTTGATGAAGTGTTGAGGTATACACCATTCTTGATAGCCCATTCATTTATCCTTGTACTAAGGAATGTTAATGTATTATCTGATATGATATTGGTAGGGGCTCCAAACTTGGTGGTTATTCCTTCATAGAAATCCAAGATGTTCGATTCAAATTCCTCCTTAAGTGCCATTGCTTCAGTCCACTTGGTGAAATAGTTTATTGCTATAAGTATCCACTTAAGGCCTTGGCTTGAATTTGGGTTAATCACTCCAATTAATTCTAGTCCCCACTGCATGAATGGTTGATCCACTGAAATTGGATGAAGGGGCAGGGCTGCTAAATTTTCCTTCCCTATAAAGAATGCACAATTCTTGCACTTATTGGTCCATGAGTAGCAATCCCTAAACACCGTAGGCCAATAATAACCAACTTTCATGATTTGGAGAGTTGTTACTTGAGGAGAAAATTTGCCTCCTGATTCTCCATCATGGAACTCATGCAATACCCTCTCAATTTGTCCTGTCTCGATGCACCTCAATAGGACATTATATATATCCTTATTAAACAATACACCACCAATAAAACACATATGGGATTTCTTGTAGTCTAAAGTATAGCCTATTTTATTTGTTCCATTCTAGAGGACACCAACCTGTTTGGAGATAATACACCAAGGCTTGGGTCCAACATGGAATAGGTGCATCGTTAGTTGGCTTCTCTTGATCATTCTGCAGTAGTAGGACAACCTCTTCTTCATCCACTAACTCAGCTTGTTGCTTGGAAGCGAGATACTCACATAGACCCTTTCCATGAACCAATATGGTCACTTTTATTTCAATGTCATACTCCATTACACGAGTGATCCAATTGGCTCTCTTCTCATTCAAGTCCTTGTTTAGGAGAAAATCTTTCACACTAGCATGAGACCCTAGTAGTTGAATCTTATTGTTTGACTAAGTGTTTGAACTTATTCAAACTCCTAATGATAGCAAGGACATATTTTTCAATGAAATAATACTTTACCTCATAATATTCCAAGCTTTGAATTAAGAAGGCTATGGGTTGTTTTGACCTTCCTTGTTAGGTTAACCAGGATAGCTAAGATTGTGTGTGACCCTCCAAAAGCATACACCATGAAGTCTTTTGAAAAAAATTGGGTTAATAAGAGTTGGGGCCTATGATATTGTGAGCTTGATGGCCTCAAATTTCTCTTTTGCTTCTGTTTTTCATTTAAATGCAAGACTCTTCTTTAACATCATTATTAAAGGCTTAACAAGAGTGGAAAAATAAGGCATGAACCTATGAAAAAATTTTATTCTCCCCAAGAAGCTTTAGAGAGGATTTTTTTTGGAAATGAAAGTGTACGAATGGCTTCAACCCTTTCAAGATCCAATTCTTAACCCTTCTCTTGAGATAATACGGCCCAAAAATTTTCCCTCATGTGCCAAGAATACACATTTATTTGGGTTTAATGACACTCCAAACCTTCTACACCTCTGAAATATTTGTCTGAGGTGGAAGAGATGGTGTACAACATTCTTTGAGAATATAGTGGTATCAGCTAGATACACCAGAGCAATATTGTTGATTAAGACTTTGAATACCATGTCCATATCTCGTTGAAATGTTGCTCCCGGCATTTGACAATGCAAATTACATATTCTTATAAGCATATGTACCCCCATTTGGTGGTGGAGGTTCTCTTAAATTGATCTTCCTCTTTCACCCATTATCTGATTATAGCCTGAGTATACTTCTAGCAATGAAAACATCTCAGAGCCAGCTATAACTTGTAAGATCTGTTCCATTGATGGAAGTGTATAATGATCCTTGAGTGATGCTTTGTTCAGATCAAAAAATTCCACACACAGTTTGATTTCTCCATTTCTTTTCCTCAAAGGAACTAAGTTTGCAACCTAACTTGAGTGCTTGATAGGGAAGATGATGTTTGCCTCAATTAGCTTGTTCAACTCTTTTCTCATGAGAGGCTCAATGTGAGGGTTCACTAGCCTTTACTTTTGTCTGAAAGGCTTAGATTCTGGATTCAGCTTGATAGTATGATGTGCCAACTTTAGGTTAAAACATCTTAAATCCTTATAAGTCTAGGTAAAGACCTCTGGGAATTATTTAAAAAGCTGAACAAATTCAAATTTTTCTTGTTGAGTACTCACCTTTCTGATTAGCAACGTTTTGCCTTTTTCTGTGGAAATGGGCTTTGAATCTTAACCCTTTACCTAAATATTCTCTTTCTCTTTCCAGAATTGATCATTTGGGTTGAATATTGACTCCAAGTTTATAGACCGTTTGGTAATTTGTTGGTTCTCAGCTCCACCACTTGGTCACCATAACACTATTCCAATTTATCTTGGTTTCTGGTAGAGAACACAACTTCTTCTTGTATAAAATTTACAATTTACTGATCATTCTCGAATACTTGCCAACTTGTATTGTTATATGGAACAACTAGTCTCACAACTAATTTAATATGGGGCTAAGATTTATCACTTTTGATACTCTCTACAACATCAAATGCTGCCCCAATCACTGCCAGTCTGTCTGCTACTTCATTTTTCTTCCTTGGGATGGAATTGATGCCAAATTCTTTGAAATCTTTGATGAGATCCCATACCCAATTATTTTAGTTCCTTAACAGATCTTTCTTGGCACCATTTTGTCCCCAGATTTGATTTGTAACCAAATCACTATCGCCAAACACTTGCAAGTTTTTAATCCCCTCTTTTTCTTTCCCAATTCATTCCATGGATCAAGGATTCATACTCTGTTGTGTTGTTTGAGAAACCAAAATGTAAATGGAAGTCTAAGTAGTATTTCATACCTTGAGGTGAAACAAGCATAGCTCCTTCTTCCACTCCTTGTCCACTTCTTGAGCCATCAAAGAATAATTACCCCACCACATTATCATCCTTGTGGTCTGGCTTGGTGATATCAGGGAGAGGATGATTCTCCTCATGCAAATAGTAGACTCCTAGCTTAGATTCATCCATCTCCTTATAGGGTTCAAAATCATGCCTCTTGTTTTCCCACTCGTTGAGGGTCAAGTCTAGAATAACACCCAACCTTGGTATCTACCTCACACGTGTTTGGGAGGTCCTCTTAATTGAAGGATGAACAATTCACATTGATTAGGTTGGGTACATAAGGCTAAATATGGAAATTTTTTAATGGGCTCTGATATGATCATAGCCTTAGCTCCATACCTCAATCTAAAACGCATGTGAGACCAATCAACAGACAAATAGCCTCTAATTTTAGCAGTGAAGTCCCTTGACAAACACAATGCAAAATGTGGTGGTAAGTCAATGACTGATATGTTCAACAATATGATCAAATTGGGGCATGCATGCAATGTGAGGGTAAAATCCTTAATGATTCCAACCATTGTTACTGTTGTCCCATCCAATTATACTACGCCCTTGGATATGACTTTGTATTGAAGATCAAGCTAATCGGCTATCTGCTTCGGCATAACCAAGCTACTTGCCCCCGAATCAATCATGTAATTATGTACTAGATTATCTCCAATGATCAATGAAACATATAACAGAGGGGGCTTTAGATTCTTACCTTGTAGTCCTCTATGGGTTTCCTTCAGGTTGAGCCGTATTAGTAAGAACTTTCTCTTGTTGGTTGGGGGATGAGTTGTGATTTACCCATAACAACCTACAACAAGTCTCTCTTTCTTGGGATAGCTAACAACTCCCACATTAAAATATTCACATTTGTTTTCTTAATTTTTTTCAATGATGTTAAATGGAGATGAGCTATCTTTTTTTTTCTCCTTTTCTTGGTA
This sequence comes from Taxus chinensis, assembly GCA_019776745.2. NCBI lineage: Eukaryota > Viridiplantae > Streptophyta > Pinopsida > Cupressales > Taxaceae > Taxus > Taxus chinensis. The sequence continues at coordinate 821,032,382 of CM034150.1, read as the reverse complement.
CATTTTTCTCTTATACCCTGGGTCATTACAACTGATGTCTGAGTGGGTCTAGATGATGGCTTGGGATGACTCTATACATTGGGAGTTGTTACTTTGAGTGCCAATTACCTTGTGGAATAATAGAAGGTTGAGGATTACATGAGTTTGATGATTTTTCCTCTCTAATATTATTTTTCTTGGACCCGTGTATCTGCAACCACACTTTGAGAAGGGGCTTGGTTCATACCACAGAAATATTCCACTTGCCAATTAACAAGCATGGTCTTACTTGGAGGTGCCTCTTTTTGGGTTTATTTCTAGTGATTTTCTTCTTGACTAGACTCTTGGGGGCACATCAGTGTTTTGTACCATCAAGGCCTAGTTTAGTGCACCATTGAAACACATTGACTCATTATGGGGCTGAATACATGGGAAACACCAATCATATTCCTAAGCCATGTTGTTTTTTGTTGGAACCAATGCCTTTGATGTTGAATCTATGTTTGGATCATATGGTTAGAAATGGCTTAGCATCTTGACGTTGTCCTTGGTTTTTGTTTTGAATTGTATCCTAGAGCTGGTTGTCTAGTTTACTAATATGGGGGTCTAGTATGATACTCAGTTTGAGGTTGATATGGCCTAGAACTCAGAGCTTGTTTCCTTTTGATAGTCACTAGCTCCATTCCCAAGGTTCTGCAGTTGTTTTATAACCTCTTGTAACTCTTTTGAAGTGCTATAGGATGAGGTTGAAGCTCCATCTAAAATTTGATTCCTTGGAGTAGCTATTGGAGCTAATGTGGGTGTTTGACTAGTGCTTGGAGCTCTTAGTTCCAGATACAGAGGCATAGGTGGCCTAGGAGCAAGTTTACTAGCCTGAATTAAACAATTTTCAGCTCTAATGGAAATGTTATAGGATGTAGGTAAGGTTTTGTCTCCCATTTATTGAATCATTAAGGAAATATCAGAATTTAAAGCTTTAAGAAATTATAAGAAAGCACCTTAGTTTGTGGGCCTCGCAACCAATGGAATCCTATCCCATGTCCTTTGAAATCTAAAGTTGAAATTTTCTAGCTACTCATTAGGATCGCCTCTTGATGGTTTTAAAATGCTCCAACAAGGATAGATTATCTCCCTTCTCTCCAAATTGATTATGAAGAGCTCTACACAAATGGTCACAATTCTGAATAGAGTCTACTGTTGTACTCCTAAACCATTGTGAAGATTTACCCTTGAGTGAACAGGCTAACAATTTAACTGCCAATGTCCATCTCAGTGATCTCATGAATTACGTAGACATTTGCAATGTCTTGAATGTGATCACTAGGAGAAGTTTGGTTCTCTCCAGTGAAATATCAGATTCTCTTTAATGCTGCAATAGGGACTATCTTTTGTGCATTGTGGGTGACTGGGCTGCTGTTAGTAAAGTTGACATAGAGGTTGGGTGGTTGTGCCATTATGATTGTCCTAAGAACCCTTGTTGATTGAATGAATGACCTATCAAGAGGAGGTGTTGACAAGTTTTTGTTTGGTGGAGATGGATACCTATGGGATCTTCTCCCCCTTCTCCCTCTATTTGGAGATAAGTGCAGATAGACAAACAATTATTCTTCTCTAGTTCTTGATCTAGTATAAAATCCTTCTCATGAATCTACCAATCCTGGGCTACTAAAACCAATGGAATATGATCCTTAAGATTCGTCAGACGTGTAATTTCAAAGCTTCTTAAAAGATAAAATTACATCAAGTGTACATTAATCTTGCTCCAATAAATATGGAGACCTCTTGGTCCCACCAGGCGTTCCAAAACTGTTAGTGCAAAATCACAACACCCCTAAATGTCTACAACCTGATGGGTTGAGACTCTCAGTGTGATAGCATAACATGAATCATCTCTCAACAGTGTGGGACTTTGAAATCGAGAGAGATCTTTGGATGAAGGTTGGTTCCTATTCCTCTATTTAGATAAACACAAATAAATTGTAGAGTATCTACTCTAAAACCTACTCTATCTTACCAAGGAGACATGGTTGACAAGATATGAGAAAATAAACCTAAGCTAATAAAGTGATGCACCAAAGGAATGTTAAACACCTGCTTTAAAATTTAACACAGACCATAGAAATGCAATAAAACTACCATGCACAAATAACCAAATTGTAATGAGAGATCATAAGAGAACAATGAACATGAGAGGATTGAGAATGATCCACAAACATATATTATTACTCCAGAGTTGATACACTACATTAATATAGCCAAGAGGAAATAATTTGTATTACGATTTGAATCAGAGGTTTGAAAAACTCCACAAATTCACTTGTAAACAAGGGAATAAGGGAGGGTGCAAAATCAAAAATGTCCAACCATTTACAATGAGCTAAACTCTTTCCTTATAGATACAATGAAGAGAGAAAAAGAAAAGAGGCTGGAAACCTAATTTGGAGCTCAACCACTAGCCATCAATGCCATTGCAAATCCACCCTCTATCTTTTGAGTTCTCCCCTCTATGTTTTCTTGGCACGTTGAAGAAAGAAGAAAGGATGGATCAAATCAAATCTGATATGGTTGTTGGAGCAATCAAATCACATATTAATGGCATGAAGACATTTTCTTAATTTTCACCCACCCTACACTTCGTCAAAATTAAAGTTTCAAGTTTCTATGGCATAGATGAGGTTGAGACATTTCCAATGGTGCCAAATTTGTTATATTTTGGGCACTGGATTGAAAGATATGTCCATTTGAATTTTTGAGTTAGGTCTGTACAAAAATTGTGAAAACCAGTTAGCAGAACGGGTCCACAGGCTTGAAATTCACTTACTTTCCTTTTGCCTTTGGCACCAAAAATATAAAATGTAAAAAAATTTCCCCACATGTTCGCAATTCATTTTTGTCAAAAAACCATCTTCGGGTCCGTCGGTCCACATTTTCCATTTGGGAAAAAACTCTTCCCTAGGCTCACCAACCCCACATGTAATTTAGGTTGACACATGGCTCCTTGGGCATTAGCAGAGGTGTGACTCATTTTTATACTTTAAAACCTTTTGTGCCAAAAGTTTTAATTACCTCTAATGACCCACCTTCCTGCCTTGACTTGAAGCATGGCCACGTGTAGAGTTGGCATGCATTAGGGGACCATTGTTGGATTTTGTTTTTTAGAGTTGTGCCAAAGAGACATGTGGCACCCTCTACAGATTTTATTAGTTTCTTTATGTTTTAGCTAAGTCTTTTTGTTTAGGGGGGCTATATGTTTGACTAGGGACACGTGGAGAGTGTGGCACTTATTTGAGTCTTGCCCTTGGGCCACCCATCTTTAATTTACATGGATGAAGTGCATGGCACTATTTAATGACTATAACGATCTTGACTTCTCAACTTCCAACTCTATCCCTTTTAAAACCTGGGACACGTGGAAGCCTTGTGCTCATTTGAGTCTCTGCTTTTGGCCACGCCTTTGAATGTGTGTCGTTAAGACACTTGGTGCCCTCTGTTGACACTCTTATACTTAACCGATTTAGGCCCACTGCTCTTTGAATTCTATTTGACCATGACCATGTGGAGAGTGGGTGCTATTTTGGGTCCCCACCTTGGGGTCCTACTTTTGAAATTGTGACAAGCTGACACGTGATTCTTTCTGCTTGTTTATACTTTTCAATATCTAGCTTTGTCCCTTTTCGGTCCTGGGATATGTGGAGACTTCGTGCTTGATTGAGTCTTCCTTTTGGGTTTAACCCTTGGAGATGTGTCGATTGGGCATGTGGAAGCTTTTGTCATCTCCTCCATACTTAGCCAATTTAATTCTGCTCTTACTCATTTGTGAATCCTGAAGGCTTTGAGCATTTGGTTTCTTTGACATTATTTTCCTCCTTAGCCAACCTTACTCCTCCATTTTCCAATTTTCTTGCAAGCTGATTGTTAGACCTTAAGTGTGGGCTCATCTGATAGAAACGACCCTTAGATTTCTTCCTACGTAGGGTCATTCTTGATCAATTTTTCTAGGGGAAAATTTTGAGATAAAAACATAAAATATTAAAAAGCAAAAGATGTAAATGGGGATCCATAATGACCTAACATAGTCACCCAATAGAGTGAACTTATAACTGAGCGTTAAACTACATCTTAGACTCCATGTAGTTCCACATGTGTTTGTGTAGAATTTTTCCCTAAGTGGCTCTTGTGCAAGATTCACTAAATAATAAGAAATAACTAAATGTAGTAATATAAGTAGATGTGTGGATTTAAAACTAAAATTCCCCTCCTGTGAAGTTTATGCAGAAGAATGCAGTCCATTGTCCCTTGAATGATATCTAGATGGATACTTTGATGCTCTTGAAATGCCTTTGGATGCAACCTTAGGTGATAGCAATAAATTCTTAGAGCTTGGTCCTTTATTATGGTCACATATCTTTGCATTTATATGATTCCCTTATTTGAATTTTGTAATTGAAAACTAACAATATGACCTATAATAAAATACAATGTCATAAAGATAAAAGAGGCCCAAAAGGGGCAAGTATGATACAAAGAGGTTGGGGGCTCCCAGAGGGGAAAAGGGAACCTAGGTACTGGTGTCCTAGCTAGGTGTTGGTATCTAAAGTCAAGAAAGATAAGAAAGTGAAATATTGATTGGGATGTGGGGTGTGTAAGACCAAAGTGGAAACTAAAAAGACATAAAAGAGGCCAAATACATATGTCAATTACTAGTTTTCTCTATTAGGAATCATATGTATAGTGGTATGTGATCATGACCTAGTAATGTATCCATGTATGTGATTTAGTGTCTACATTTTCCCCCACTTTACGGTGTTGAGTGAATACTCTATAACATAAAGTAGATAAGATATGCATACCTAATAACCATGTAGATCAATGGTGAAAGCATGCTGAGGAGACAAGAAAAAGTGTGGAGTGATAAAAATGAAGTGTGGAAGATAGAGAAGAGGAAGTGAACCTAGGGGTGAAAGTGTATGTGTATATGTCATGTTGTACCTATTATCATTTTTTCTTGATGTGTTTAATAATGTGATTTTCGCTTCCCGTAAGGATGGACCTGTAAAAGAAAAGAGTAAAAGAGTACTAAAATATGTTTATATGGAAAATTCAATCCAAATATGTTAAAAATGTGAAAAGAAGTAAAAAGAACATGTGCACCCAATCTGTGATTAGTGAAAAAGGATAGAAAGTGTCCTAAAATGCCGTAGAAGAATGTTTTTTTTGGGTGATCTCATGCCATAGAATTAGAAGTGTTGGGGATAAATATATAGTGTCATTCTCCATCCCTGAATGCTTCCCAAAATTATACACCACTGTAGATGGTGTGATCCTACTTTGATCCAATTTGATCAATTTCAATCCAATGTAAATATAAAACAAGATAAGATGCATGTTGATTACTAGAGGATTGTGCATATCGATGAAAACCATTGTGTGAACTACCAAAAAATGTGTTGATCTAAGAAAAAAGTTGTATCCTCCTTTGGTCATAGGCACCCAAAAAGGGCCAAGGCCACCAGGAGCTCATGTCTATATCTAGGCACTAGAATTCAAGTTATGCTGAGGACCCAAGTCATATTCTGAGCACTTTTTATAACTTTATATTGTTCTGTGAAGGTATGAACTATATTTGTGTACTGTTATATGGCATGTGTTCCATCATTTTCTTTAATTTTTTAGACTAAAAAAATAAGGGTGTGGGTTAAGGAGGAATACATGTTATGATGTTTGATTGGAGGTCATTGCGTACATTCTAGCTTCTTGATCCAATGTTCACTGTGAGAGCTTCCTTTTGGCTAGGAGGAACTACCTAAAAAATAAAACAAGACCCTAAGAAAGAGTTAAAAAACATATGTCAGTGGGCTACCTAATGTATGCTAGATCCAGGAAGTGTGATACTTCTTCAGTGGTAGTTTTTGGTGTCCATTTTGATCCTATATTATTTTCCCACCTTTCCCCTTTCTTCTACGTGCTCAAAAAACATTTTTCTTCAAGTTTGATGGTTTGAAAGTTTCCCCTTCTATATTGAATGCTCTAAATGGCTCATAAACTTATTTATTTTTTCCTAACTTGAAAGAAATATACATACGGCTCTATTCTATTCCCTAAATTTCCAAATCCATGGGCCTTTTTCATTTTTCCATTTTTTCGGCCTTTAGAGCTCAAAGTTGATCATTTTTAGGCTTATGTGGGTTACCTCATAGAAGGTCCTATCAAGAATTTCTCAAAGATTGCTTGACAGCCACTAACCCATATGTTCTTTGACCAGAAGGATGTTACTTATGAACAAGGAAATAAGGCGCATTGAAGCTTTTGGTGTCAACTGAAGGAAGCCCTGTGTGTCTTCACCTATCTTGAAGAATGTCAAATTGGAGCAAGCCATTCATTGTGTACACTAATGCCTCAAACGATGTCAGCTACATAGGAAGCTACCGGTTGAGCCAAAGGAATGAAAATGGGAATCTTTGAACATCTTAGCATTTACTTTGGGAGCAGACAAATGAGCAGTGCTGAGGTAAATTATACCCGTAACTCCGTAAAATGAGGCTCTGGCTATCATTTTCTGTATGTAAGGAAGTTTAGAAATGGACTTGCTAGGGCAGAAAATTTAGGCAGTTGTAACAGATCATTAGGCTCTGGGAAATATATTGTCAATAAAGGCCTACGCATCCATCAGGTGAGGATTAGCAAGATGGATAATTTTGCTAGGGTAAGAATTTGAATTTGATATTATAGATAGGACCAGTGAAAGAAGCATGTCAATGCAGATGCACTCTCTCGAGCCTGATGATGGTTTAGGATCATCTTGTGATGATGATGATTTTCCCGTATGTCCAGCATTGTTCTAGGGGGTGGACACAATCCCATCAGTGAATACATAGATATTTAGTGGATTATCTGAATGAAATTCAAGTTATCCCTAATGGTGCCAATTCAAAAGGACTAAGAGTGAAAGATTGAAGTGCAAGCCCAGTCATCCATTATTCTATGACTGACACATGAGCGATTATTTCGAATCGGAGGCACGGGCCCGATGGACAGTACAATGAGGGCAGTTGGACGTCAGAAAAGGAAAGGAGCTGTTAGAACATGAATTAAGCCCACAAATGGTTAGCGATGTGAGAGGCTGACACTGTGCTCAAGGACAACCTACAGCAAGAAGGATCTTGGATGCAGGTTATCACTAGCCCACTCTTTTTAAAGATTGTTATAATTATTGTAAGACATGTGATATTGTGTCAAACACATGGTAACCGTAAGACTTCAATCAGGACTCACCATTATGTCACTATGTCTTCACCAAATTGGTCAAGGGCGAAAAGTGGGAGAATAGACTCAATTGTATGTCCACATTTCCAACTACATCATGCCAAAATAAGTTATATTGTAGTTGCCACAGATAGATTCGCAACCATAGTGGGTTGACAGCGTAGGCCATTAAAACCAGCTTCCATGGATGAAGTGAGTAAGGTTCATGGGTAATTGAACGCATTGTCACCAGATTTGGTTGCCTTTTTTTCATCTAGAAATTGTGGAACATGATCAAGGAAGCATCACTTTCATTAACGAGGTTTGGTAGAAGCCCTAGTCAATAAGTTTTCTATTAAGCACATGCAAGGCAACAATGCATAGTAAGTTTTAGGGACAAATTTGTAGATTTGAGGTGTTTTTGAAATAAATTTTTACTCAAGCCCGTGTCAAATGTGAAATAGCAAAAGATGCAGCCTTGTAGGTACATCAAATTTTGGAATAATAAGGATTCATTGATGCATTGAAAGGGGCATGCATAGCTTGGAAACATCAAAGTCAGCAACGTGATACTCCCCATTTCAGTTGGCCTAATGGCATTGATCCAGGATTCTGTCCTGATTCACCATTTTAGATATTCCTAGCAACTTTTGTTGTAGAGTTATGAAAAATGAAAGGATGGATGAATCATGTTGGAATTCAGTAAAAGAACTTGATGCTAGGTACATCTTCATTTGCTGGAGGAAATGAAGGATCAAATGTAATTGCAAAGTTATACAATGCCATGTTTTAAGACCTGAAAATGAAGCAGAAGGAATACTTTGAAATTCATAGGAAGATCTAGGAAGAAGTCTCAATTTCGATGTGAAACCACTTGGTAACCTAGTATATGATTCCAGATTACAAAAAAAGATTTGTATCATGTTGAAAATTGGTCTTCCAAAATGGATGGGGACCATACAACAAGCTAGAATCTTGTACATGATAACATGGTACGTACCGACTGGAGGATATTTGGATGACACTCTGGATTACGAAATGTGTTGTCAACCATGGCAAAGTTTGAATGCAGTTTCCAAGCACCAGAATAGTCTACTCCGAGGACGGAGTAGAAGCTAGGAAGGGTTGTAGTCTGTCTGTTTACACTAATATTTTCCTAAGCATACATGGTCTCATTTCATTAATGATATGTATTAGGAATAAGCATGTTGTTAAGTATCATATTCAGAATAGCTAGCGTCTGATAGAGAGATAACGGCGCCGTCAAAATCACGGTGTTCCTTCCAATGAATTCTAAGATTGTATGGTAAACAGTCAAATGTACAATAGGTCATGTTGTAAAAAGTAAATATTTGTCGTAAGTGGTCCGGGTAATGGTTAAAATGCTTCAAGAGTTTGTGGAAATTTGTCAGAAGTAGGGTCTGGAACATGATCTAGGAATCTAGGCCCCCATTATCATTGGTACATATCCTAGTTGACAAGCAGTGAGGTCATAAATATTTTGAAGTATTCTGTATGTTATAAAAAGTCTAAAAATGTCTTGCAAAGGTCCATGTAAAGAATCTGGCATAATTATTTATGGTCTTATCTTAAGAGATCTCCCAGCAAAAATATCATGTCACAGATAACTAGTCCTGCCCCATACTACCCCTGGAATACATTGATGTCGTCAACAGTGGATTTCTTATCCTATCTTAGAGATAGGATGGATAAAGCAAATTAGGAAGTTCTATACCATAGTCTCTAGCAGGCTCACCCCCATCATTTAAAGCATAGAAATCATTTAGTAGTGAGAAATATGTCTAGGAAGTGTGCATAATGGAAGCCATCAATTAATCAGGTGTGTTCCCAAAGCCATTTCCATCAAGAGGTGTAATTGTATAAGGATATCTCCACATAGTCTTGTTGAAGTACCTCATGAGGCTGCAGATATAGGTAACAATCTTAGCATAGTTGAATAGGCATAATTTAAAATAGTGATGATTTCATAAAAATCCTTTCAAGGTCATTACCCATCTTATCATAGTCGATGGTAATCTTAAGTGCGGTAACAAGTTAGTTAAATTGTTTCCAGATTACATCCACCAAACTAAAGGCTGTGCATTAGTACATCATTTATCATAGCACGAGGAGTGTCCCAGTGTATAATTATCCATGATGTTGCTCGGATTGGTGATGACAGCGCACATTAAATCTAGGTACCAACACCGGAAATGGTGCCATGTCGACAGGGAAATGTATTGCGCCCTTGGCGCACAGATAATTTACGCTACTGAGAAATGAGTGTCTGATTCAGGGAAATGTATGCAGTCCTTGGTGCACATTTAGAGGATGTCGACAACACACATGAATGCGCACCATTGCCAGGCACACCTTCATTTAGGCGTAATTCTATATTTAAAATCGCTGACAGGAAGCAGACTTCTTCTATGCATTTATGTGGATATTACGAATCTGAGTCTCATTTTATACTCAGATTTGTACAGGATTAAGCTCGAAGATATAATTTCTACCTATAAGGTTGGAATAGTTTCTAGAAAGTTCTTACAAGGTCCTCTGTCCAACTATGACTAGATATATTTAATTAGATGAAGAACAAATCTATTAAAATTTCAAAAGATTTTCAGTTCTAATAGGTATTTGACAGGTTCACTTTAGTGCATTCTCACCTACCATCATAGGGTGAGATGAGTTAAGTGGCATTCTAGAGGTGGTTGGGGCAGATTTATGAATTACCAGTCTCTTAACTTTTCTCTCTCATTTACTTTGGTATTGCTAATATCTGTAAAATGGGAGGGAAGAATATCTTTCTTAAGGTTAGAGACATTTACTAAGAAGTTGTTCCCCTCCCTTCTAGAAACTCAAAGTTGGCAGGAAGAAGAGTTGTGGAAGGTTGTTAAACCTTAGACATTTGGAAACTGTATATGCAACCTTGCCTGAGAGAGATCAGCCTTTGGTACAGTGTGATGTATCAATCTTCTTTTAGAAAATGAATACATGTCTGATGGAAGCAATCCTCTCATACCCTCTCTGTACTTCAACTAGTGCACCCCCTTCTGATCTATTCACTGGTCAATCTGGCTATCTGTGTATGATCTTGCACCTGTGCATGTTTCAATGGTAGTAAAATGTTTCTATTGGCAAGATCAGCATGTTACAGAATATCATTCCTCAGTGTATCATATTCTTGTAGCCCCAAAGACCTTGCATTTTTCATGCATTTTCTGTCACCCCCAAGATCTCCTTGGCCAAGTTAGATTAGGTTTTCCTAGTACCACCCTCTGCATTGTTAACTACGTGTGCATCCATATATTTTAGAGGAATAGGAACCGGCCTTCATCCGGAGAGCTATTTCCGATAAGATGTCAGCAAGGTCCCACACTTGGGTAAAGCTCCATGTTATGCAATCGTACTGAGAGTCTCAACCCATCGTGTTGCAGACATCTCAAGGGTGCTATGATTCGCCATCAACAGGAATATTTTGAGATAGAGTTTGAAGATGTGTGTATTAAATTTTTCATTCATACACTAGAAGAGGATGCTAGGGATTGGTACAAGGAAATCTCCTTGACAATTCAATTGATTTTTGGACTGAAATGAAGAATACATTTAGGTTGCAATATGGTGACAAGACTAATCCTAGATTTCTCTTGTCTGAAGTTTGAGAATATCAAGAATAACCCAAATGAATCAGTTCATGACTTTGACACAAAGTTTAACCAAACTTTGAGAAGGATTCCTAGTTAATGTGAGGCCGTGTGATGAATCTTGTTTAATCAAATATTTAGATGCATTTGATAAAAAGGCAGCCTATTACCTAAGAGATAAGAACCATACCTGTCTAAGACAAGCTTTCACCATGGCACTTTAAATTGAAAACAATATCAAATAAATTTGGAAACCTTTCAAGAGAGATGGTGTAAAGTTGATAAACCCTGAAAAACCTCAGGTTAACAAGGGTGCTGATTTGGAGGAGGTTGTGAAAACTTTGGCAGGGGCTATCAAAGAAATATCATATAAGTTGGGAAGAGATGAAAAAGGAATTGGGTAGACTTCACAAGGTCATCCAAGAGCACAAAACCATGACATATTTGTACAATCATCCTAGAGGTGATCAAATGGTAGATGATTAGAGGAAAAGGACCCATGGGGTCTGCAAATAGACATCCTCAAGCACATGAAGGAAGAGTGTTACCTGATCCCCTAATTACTAGGGTTGCTATGCTATTGAAGAAGTTGTTGATATTGATTTGTGTGATAGGTGTTTACTACCCCATCCTCCATGTGAAGTGGACCAAAAAGAAGGTGAAGCTAATAATGATCATGGTACTGATGATGATATTTGCATGATGGATGTTATTCAAGCTCACAAGGAGGAGCAATATCTACCGAAGTAATAAGTGCTAGGACTATTTCTACCTTTTGGGATTGCATCAAATGGGTAAAAGTTTTCCTTCCCCCTCATACTCTTGAATTTGATGTAGTGCAAGCTTTTGAAATTCCTAACAATGACTTTGAATACTTAAGAGCTTTGATGATTAAGGAATATGATGGCGGTATTCCTTCGGAGGAAGATAGAAAATTGTTGATAAATGTTGTTGTAGCTCAAGAGAAAAACTATAACACTAGAAGTAAAAGTTGTTAAAGGAGTTGGACCTCAAGCCAAACCTAAAATACCCTTGCTCACAAGCATTCCAAAATAAGCTCCTAGAAGAGAAACACTTGCCAAAAGCTCTCGTGTCTCAAGAAAAACTTACATTCCTCCTCATGCCCAAGCTTCCAAGAATCCATTTCCATAAAATGAATCTTCTTGTCTCCCTTCTAATGTTGTTTTTCCAAAGAGTGTTCCCTATGACATAGCCCAAGTATTGAGCCAAATCAAAGTGAGTGTTCCAATCATTGAGTTCCTTAGAATTCCTGAGCATAAGAAGAGAGAATTTGAGTACTTGGGATTAAAGGAGGAGAAGACTACTCCAGGTAGAAATGTAAATGTTGTTGAGATTCCTCCTCAAATCATTGTTGACCTTGAAACACCACTAGAAGTAGAATATCTCTAGAGAGACACATAAGGTATATTTTGGGACATCCTTGGTTAATTCCCAATTCAATGTTGATCCATTCTTCACAACTTTGATCATAAAAGATAGGATACTTCACAATTGTATGTTTGATTTCGGTTCATCATGTAATGTCATGGGCCTCTAGAAGTTCATGAATGAGTTGGATATCAAATTGAAAACATCCTATGTAAAATTTACTACCATGGACTCAAGATAAGTGTCTGGTTGTTGGTTGTGTGAAGGGTTTGGTAGTGCAGCTTGCATCTTATCCTGGGAAGGAATTTAAAATTAGATGTTGTGATTGTTGATTGCCCTGCCAAATGGGGTATGTTATTGTCAAGAAAGTGGGCTGCAAGTGTTGGAGGGAGTGTCCAAATGGATATTTCTTATACCACCATTCGCATTGAAGGTAACCTTGTCAAGCTCTATGGAGAATATAAAATGTTGCATCTAATTGAGGACCCTAGACAATGCTTCTTATGAAGTATTATTTGCTGATGTTGATGCTGACAATTTTATTAGTTTTGTTGATGGAAAAGAAGACAAAATGGATCAGTAAAAGTTCCTTGAAGCATTTATGTTCTCCTTGGGCCTTTCTATTTGATGGAGCTTCCTCCAAATTTTGAAATGGTGCTGGTGTAATTCTAATTTCTCATAGCTTGGAAGAATTTGTTTTTTCCTTCAAGATTAATTTTGAATGTACTAACAACATTGTTAAGTATTAAACCTTGTTGTTGGGTTTAAGAATTGCATGGAAGTATGGTGCCAAGGAAATCATTGCAAAGGGAGATTCAGAGCTAGTTGTCAAACAAATAAGAAAAATGTATGCTACAAAAAATCAATAGATGAAACAGTATAAGCATGCAGTCTGGGATCTAATTGAGATGTTTGATTCCTTCAATATTGTGCACCATGAGAGAATTTTCAATTCTACTACTGACAAGTTCACAGTGTTGGGGTCAAGATTTAGATTTTTCATTGTTTCACCTTATTATGAGTACAATGTTGAAGTGTTAACTAGGACCAGTTGTCCCTGATAACATCAAACATTCGCAAGTGTTTAATGATGATGTTCAAGAGCAAAGGTTCTTAATAAAATCAAGGTGAGTTTATGGATCAGCATATATTGATTGGGAACTAATGGTGTGTATTATTGAAAGGGAAGAGAAAATTTGTTTGGAAAATATATTATTCAGTTGAAAACTAACACCATTTCTAGAGGCCTTGTTGCTCTTGAGTCTAATTTTAACAATGTTGATTGCATCATCAATAGAATCATATCTGCCTCAAGGGATGTGGAAGAGCATGACTTGGGAACAAAGAAAAAACCGAGAAAACTTTCAGTTAGGAAGCATTTTAAACAAGGAAGAAAAACAATCCTACCTCCAATTGTTGAAACAATATCAAGACTCCCTTGCCTGGTCATATTTGGAGCTGAAAGCATATAGAGAGGACTTATTTCAACATGAGATACCTCTTGAGAACAAATGTCAAACCATTCTTTATAGAAGCAAAAGCTAATTAATCCACTCCTCTCCATGAAAATGCAATATGGATTGAACAAACTGAAGGAGGGAGGGATCATTCAGCCCACGAGGTATTTATCTTGGGTTGTAAACCTTGAGGCAGTTAGAAAGAAGAATGGAGATATCAGACTTTGTGTAGACTTTATAAATCTAAATAGAGCTTCATTTAAAGACAATTATCCTTTACCAAACATGGAAAACATGTTGTAGTTAGTGACTGGATCTGAATTGTTGTTACCCACCTTGGATGGTTTCTCTGGCTACAATCAGGTTGTTGTCAAGGAGTCAGAAAGATTTAAAATTTCCTTTACCACTCCTAGGGGAACATATGTTTAGGTGAGAATTCCTTTTGGTCTCATGAATGATGGAGCTACATTTCAAAGAGAAATGGATGTTTCTTTTACTGGTTATATAAATGACTTCATTGTAGTTTATCAGGATGATGTGAATGTGTTTTCAAGGAGTAGAAAAGATCACTTGCAACATTTGGAAAGGATGTTGATTAGATGTAGAGAATTTGGAATCTCTCTCAATCCAAAGAAGTGTCACTTTTAGGTGCAAAAGGCTAGGCTTCTTGGTCATATTGTTTCAAAGGTTGGTGTCATGATTGACCCTGAGAGAGTAGAAGCAATCACAAGGTGCCAATTCCAAGAACAAAGAAGGGCATCCAATCTTTCTTTGGGAAAATCAATTTCATTAGAAGGTTTGTGTCAATTTTGCTGAGTTGACTCTTCCTATCACATGCATGTTAAAAAAGATCAAGTTATCAAATGGGAGGAGGCTTGCTATTCAGGATTTTGAAGGAATCAAAGAAGCACTTAAACATGCACCTGTCTTGGCAGCTCTGAATTACAAAAAGCCTTTCCAAATTTTCTCCTTTGCTTCTGAAAATACTATTGCATCTGTTTTTGCTCCAAAAGGATGAAGATGGGGCTGAGAGGCCTATTTCCTTCTTTAGCAAGGCTTTACAAGCTGCTGAGTTAAAGTATACAATCATGGAAAAAACAGCATTTTCCTTGGTGAAAGCAAACAAAGGTTTTCAGGCCTTATATCTTAATTTCAAAAGTTGTTTGCTTATGTTCCCACACCATGGTAAAAGACATCTTATCAGAGATGGAGATTCAAGCAAAAAATGAGATGTAGGTGGGGAACAAAATGCAGGAGTATGATATGGACATCCAAACCACAAAGTTAGTAAGAGGTTTGGGTCTTGCTAAGCTCATGGCTGAGAGCAACTTGCAGACTGTGGAAGTGAATGAAGTAGAGGAAGAAAGGGTAGATGTTCTTGAAAATTGGTAAGTTTTGAGTGGTACAAGGATATAATATTTTACCTCAGACACCTATGCTTTCCTGATCATTTAAATAAAAATTAGAAAAAGAGCCCTCAAGCTGGCTTCTCAAAAATACATCATCACTGACTTTGGGCTGGCTTGGAAGAACCCTGAAGGTGTCCTCTTGAAATGTATAACTGAAGATGAAGCTCCCAAAGTAATTGTTGATTTCCATGGGGGAGTTTGTGGAGGACACTTTGCTGGAAGGGTTACAACACACAAAGTTTTGAGAGTTGGTTATTGGTGGCCTACTCTTTTCAAAGATGCAACCATGCTTGATTAGAAAATGTGAAAGCTGCCATCATTTCTCTAGAAGAATGAAAGCTTCAGGCTCTCCTTCCTTTGCAAGCCTGTATCAATTGAAGCTCCTTTCAAATAGTGGGGGATGGACTTCATTGGTGAGATTTCAGACCTTCTAGTGCTGGCCATAAGTGGATCTTGTAGCCACTGATTACTTTACAAAGTGGGTAGAGGCAATCCCCACCAAGAAAGCAACACACCAGTTGTTATGGAATTCTTTTTGAATAATATCATATGTAGATTTGGTGTGCCAGTCAAAGATTGTGGCTGATAATGCCATGTTTTCAGAGCTAAAACCTTTGATGGCAATGTGCAAGGAGTATGGAACCAATCTGACTTATTCTTCAAACTATAACCCCCAAGGAAATGGACAAGCTGAGTCCAGCAATAAGAACTTGTTGAAGATCATTAGGAGAACCTTGGAGTTGAACAAGAGAAAGTGGGGTGAACAACTGAAATTTAGTTTGGGCTGATAGAATCACTGCCAAAAGAGTTACTAGAAAGAGCCCCTTTGAGTTGGTGTATGGAACTCAAGCTCTGCTGCCCTTACATCTACAATTATCTTCATTTCAGTTTGTTCAACAACTTGAGGATCAAGAGTCAGTCCATATGAAGCAAGGATTAATCAGATTGTGGAGCTAGATGAAGAGAGAAGAGGCATCCCACCAAGGCATGTCAGATTTAGAGAGAGAAGTTGAAAAGATTGTTTGACAAGAAGGTCACTCCTAGGGCCTTCAATATTGGAGATCTGGTTTTGTTATGGGAGCAGAAATGAAGATAAGGGAAAACATGGAAAATTTGATGCATTATGGATGGGCCCTTACTCCATTGATATCAGAATTGGTGAGAATACCTTTTTTCTCAAAGATTTTAGATGGGGAATTCTTGACTACCTGTTAATGGTAGGCATCTGAAGCATTTCTTGGATTAATCCCCAAATTTGAGGTATGCACCACTTGTACAGTGTATAGTGTTTGGTTTTTTTCACTCTGTTTTTGGTGTTTTGTCAGTTTGTGGTTTGCCTTGGTGTGTGGCAGCCCATTTTTTGTCAGGTTCTCAGCTAGTTTTTTGGTGATTTTGGCTCATGACTCCTTTTCCCAATGGATTATTTTGGCACTTGGTCTATGTTGTTCTTGTGGCACTCACTGAGAGTGCCCATCCCTGAGCTGGAGCCGATGTTGGTGTCCATTTTGATCCTATTATTTTTCCCTAATTTTTTTCCTTTCATTTTACATCTCCTGAAAACGTTTTCTTTCCTTTTTTAATGGGGTGAAATGAAGTTTTGCCTCTGTTTCCATGCCTTGAAATTTTGAAAATCATTTTCCCCACCCATAATGAATGCACCCATTGTTTTTGCCCTAGTTTTCCAAATTTGGCAAGTCATTTTTTTCCCTTTTTCCAAGTTTGGGGCTGTAAAAATATCAAAGGAATCAGGTATTTTCAAAAATTTCTATCCCATGGTCAAAAAGTCTGCTTGGAAACAGTTCCCGTTAGGATTTTGGGATGCAAAAAATCTGAAATCACCCGAAGAAAAAAAAAAGCGAAAGGCATCTTTTTTTTTTCCCATGGTCGATCTGTGTAACATGTTTTGGGACAAAATTATGTCATTTTGTCAAAAATGCAAAGGTGGCCCCAAAAGGGCACTGGGGCCACGGATAAATGGATGTGGCAAATTTTGTGGAAGTCACGGCCCTCATAGACCCATTTTTGGCTTTGGGAAAATTTTCAAAATCCCGCAGGCCTGCAACCAATGAGGAGGTGACACGTGGTAGACAAGGTGGGTCGGTGGGTTGGAGCAGGCAGAGGTAGGAGGGAATTTTTTTCCCTTTTGAAAAAATACTTAGAAAAAAATTTGAAGGTTGGCCAGCTAGTGAATCATTGAACCACAATTTTTTTTGGCAAGTGGAGAAATCAGAGGTGCGGGCCCATGGGGGAAAGTTGAAAATTTTTTCCCTTTTTAAAGGGAGTTAAAATATGAAGATTAATTTGTGGGTGGGTCCAAAAAAATGAGAGATGGACACGTGGCAGAGGATAGAGTAGGTTGGAAGGCCGACAGGGGTAGAAGGGAATTTTTTCCCTTTTTAAAAAAGACTTCAAAATCAAAATTTAGAGAACTAGCCCGCATGAATCACAAGGATAACATGGGAGGGAGGAAAAGAGGAGGTGCGGGCCCGTGGGCAAAAAGATGAAAATTTTTCAATTTTCCAAAAAGGGTCAAAATGTGCGAATTGAAGCGTGATCCCAATGGGACCCACCATGTGCCACGTGTTCTCCAAAATTCAAAGGCGGAGGGGCGATGGAAAAAGTCAAATTTTTTCCATTTTTTCCAAAAAGGTTGAAAAGTCAAAAAATGAGCCCAAAATTGTTCCCAATCATAGTTTGACACGTGGAGGGGGCCCAGATTGAAGGAGAAAGAGAAGATTAAGGGAAACTATGCATTTTTCATTTTTGGCCACATTTTTTTTTCCTCCAGGAAGCTGTGGAATCACAAATTTTGCATGCATTTTCATCAAATTTTTGGTGATTCCATGTCGTTTTGGCCTTCTAGGATCATTGGAATTGGTTTTTGGGGATCAATCAGCATTGCAGATTTGAGGTGTTTTTTTGAAATAAATTTTTTACTCAGCCCAAGTAAAATGTGAAATGTCAAATTTGAAAGTTACAGAGGTATTTTTAAAAGGTGAAAAGGATGAAAAATGATGAGAGAAAGGGGTCTGCATGCCTAGAGATGAAAAATGTGCCTCCCAATGGATAATGATGAAAATTTGTAATGATTTACCTTTTTGAACACATTCCTGGCAACTCCTTTGTTGCAAATTTTAAATGTCACTTTCAGTGAATCATGAGTGGAATTTGTAACAAACTTGATGCTTGGCATATTCTTTTCTTGGGAAAGAAGGATCAAATGTAATGAAATGTTATATAATGCATGTTTTGAGACATGCAAAAGGTCGGAAAAAAAATTGAAAATCACGAGAAAATTTTGAGAGAATCTCATCTTCTGAGAAACCCCACCAAAGAACCATTTAATTTCTTCGATGTTGGATCTTCATGTATGTGAGTTGGTTACAAGTGTATAAGCCATCACACAGCTCTGAGATTGTTCATGAAACTCTCCCCTGCTGATGAATCTAAATAATTTTTGAGTTAATTTTGTGTTTTTCTGGGCAATATGGTGTCTGTTATCATTTTTAAATGCCTGCAAATAGTTTTCATTGTTCTTTTGCAATCTTTCATTGAAAGTATTTAGAAATCACACAGGATCTCCATTTCTTGTTGATAGTTTAGTGGCATTTGCAATCTCATATTCAGAAGAAGAGCCTTCATCTGATAAAGAGATAAACAAATTTAAAATCACTTTACCTTCCTTGACTGCAGAGATTGCTTGTAAGCCTTTGGGGGCACCTTAGGCATGGTTTGATCAGGATTTTTTGTTTTAATTGAGTTCTTTACTTCAATATTTTGTGGTGAGTTCTCAAATATTGTGTGAAGAGTGTAGATACCTGGGCTTCCATTTATGTCTCTTCTGGTTGAAAGAATGTATCCTTGATTATTTGAAGCATTTTATCTGATAGTTGTTTCAAGTATTGTAGAGGTTGTCCAAAGATCTGATATATCCCATTTTGTCTTGTCTCAAAATATCCACCCCCCCACAAAAAATCATTCTAAACAACTAATCCTACCCATACTACCCCTGCATCTGCATTGTGTGTCAACAAAAGAATACAATCCATTTACAAAAATGCACAAAAAAAAAATCAGGATCATACCATGTCTCTAGCAGCGTTAGCCTTGTCTTGAAAGCATTTCCATCATTTAGTAGTGACAACTCTGTTGAGTTTGAATAATGGAAGATTGATCATGTTTTCCCAAGGCCATCTCCATACAATATGCACAGTATAAGGATATCTCCACCTCCTTCACAAAAAAAGGTTGCAATATAGGTTCTCTTACCTTGGTTGAAAGGCACAACCTAAAATAGTATGATGCTGCTCAAGTTGTGAAGGAGATTAAATTTGGGTACCCAACACGCTCCTCTGCATTGAATGGTTGTGCAACTTCCATTATTGAATGAAAAGTAATCTAATTCTATATATTGTTGTGGGTTTTTTCCAAATAGGATTGGGATCATACAAGGACACTCCAATAAACCTATGGGAAGTGCTTGTATAGGGTACAAGGGAGGAAATCACAAGGATGAGGGAGAAGGAGATAAATTAGGAAAGGAGGGTTATTTCCGTGAGTAGGATAATTGTAGATCTCACACCCAATGACCAGAGTAGTTCAAACATCCAATATAGGAGGAAAACAAAATGAAACTATTTAATGAGATGGACAACCTGAGACACCGAGTTCTCAGATTCATCTATTAAAGATACAAGGCTCTTGCATCACTATACTTGTAAAGTGCATAAAAGAGGGAAGTGGAAGAAACACCAGGATGCTTATAACAACTATTCTTATAATGTCAATGATGAGAAAATCATCCACACAAAGTTACAAAATTCATACATCTTGAAGGTAGAAAGTCCTTCCTCAATTGAAATTTACAGAAGTTGTACAATGCAAGGGAAAATAAGAAAGCATTTGGAATAAATGTAACTTTATTTCATGTATATTGATGATGTAAAGTCCAACAAAACATTACAATCCATTATTACTACAAAGTATAAATTTTTTCAAGATCCTTGGAATGGGGAAGCCATTCCAATTTATAACGATGTGAATTGACTCTTCACTTACTTACCCCCCACATGACTCTTCATTGTATCATTCAACTCGTGACTTTTCACCTTCCTAGTAAGTGAGAAATAAGTTTCCCTTTTTATAAATTAAAGGGAATTTTACAATGTTACTTTATGAAGTCACTTAAGTGAATGAGACAAATTAAAATGATTATGCCCAATAAAGAATTAGAAAGAGAGAGAGAAGAAGAGAAGGAGAAAGGGAGAGGAAGGAACATGTTGTCATATTTGATGAAGAAACTCCCTACGATGATGAACCTTACTGAATCACCCCCTCCTGATGGTGGATCTCTGGAACGAGTTCCTTTTACTTGAATTATTTGTTGAATTGAGTTATCATAGCTATAAAATATCTTCTCTTAGAATGTAAACACAACCCAACACCTTGGTCCATGTCTCAGGGACACCACTGATCCTTTTATATTGATGAAGTTGTTATCCAAAATAGGGTGCCCCAGCTCATTTTTGTGGCTAACTCCTTGTGTTCTTGCCTCTCTTGTGCCTCAGTCTACATTTTTTGATTTTCAGGCACTCAAGGCTTTCTGGAAATGGCACCATCAAATAGAGCTCTCTCTCTCAGCTTTTTAGAAAGGTAAAGTTTTCCTCCTAAATCCTTATATTTTTCAAGTTATGGCTCGGCTTTAGAGTTTTTGTGGAAAATTTTCCCATTTGAGGCCCGCAGCCAATAAGAAGCTGCCACGTGCAGAGGAGTTTGGGGGTCGAAGGCAAATTTGAATTTTTTCCAAGTATTTTGGTCAAAGGTTCAAATGGAAATTTTTTACCCGCAGGGCCTGTAGACCAATCAGGTTGTGACACGTGTCACAAGGGGGGGCGGAATGAAAAAATTTGCTAAGTATTTTGCCAAAATTTTCCAAAGTGGAAGAATGGAACGGAGAGCCCGCAACGAGTAAAAATTAGGACACGTGTCTTAAGGGGAAGGTAGATTCGGAACTCGGGGTGGGTTTTTGAAAATTTTGCAAAATTTTTCGGCCAAAACTAAAAAGTGAAACAAGGGCCCGTGCCCCCTGTCAGCCATTAAAAAGCCGACACGTGTCCCGACCAGGCAGGGCAGGGGGGAAAAATGAAAATTTTTCCAGAGACTAAAAATGTCAAAATTTCAAAGGAAAACCCACGGGAGGTGAAGGAGAGAGAATTCCAGAATGAATCAGAGCTTTCCACATGGCATCCAACCAACGGAGCACGGGGAATTTTTTGAAAAAATTTCCAAAGTACTAAAAAGAGGTAAAATTTGAAAATTTTTCCCGCCAATCCGTTTTTTGGGCCGTTTTTGCCTAAATCTTCAAACGATCATATCTTTTGATCAAGAGCTCAAATTTTCACGTTCTTTATATCATTGGAAATATGTTAAAATTCTCTACATAATTCCATGGTCAATTTCTAATTTTGGTTCAGTTTGGAGAGAGAAAATTCAAAAATGGTTCTGGTACGTGTCCATGGCCAGAAATGACATTTCAACAACCAAATTTTGCATCACACTGGATGCTCTAGAATCAACTTAGAAACCTGATTTGCATCCAGGGGTGCTGCTGATTTGCAACAACAGGTTTGGCATGCTCGGTGGGACATAGAGGTATCATTTTTATTGCAGCAAATTTTATGTGCATCTGCTACAATTTTTTTCTTGCTTGAAAAGAGCTATAATTTGCACATATGGCGACTCCAAGGGAAGAATCAATTGGTTTCAGTAGTGCATGCCTGAAAAGTCATGAGAAGAATCACTACAAGGTCAAGAGTTGGAGAAGAAGAAGTGTTGTTTGAATACCTACAGTTATCTCCAAGAGTAAGGCAAAGTGGGAGGAGAATCCAAAGGTCTCCATCTCCACCAAACAAAACTCTCTCAACTCCTCCACTTGGTAGGCCTTTCATTCAATCAATAAGGGTTCTAAGGCCAATTAGAATGGCACAAAACAACCCCTATGTAAATTTCACTGGCAGCAGCCCACTTGCTCTCAATGCACAACATCCAATTCTAATTGTAGCCTTGAAGAACATTCCATACTTCACTGGAGAGAATCAGACTACTCTAGGTGATCATGTTAAAGACATTGCCAACATTTGTGCAATTCATGAAATCAATGAGATGCAAGTGGTTGTCAAGTTGCTGGCATCTTCATTCAAGGGGAAAGCATTGCAATGGTTTAGAAGCCTTAGAGCTGGTTCAATCACAAATTAGAATCAGCTGTGTATAGCACTTCATTATAAATTGGAGAGAAGGGAGACAACTTGTCTCTTTTGGAGCATCTGAAACCATCAAGAGAGCTCCCATGATGACTAAGCTGACCGATTTCAACTTCAGATTTCAAAAGACTTGGAAAGAATTCCAGTGGTAGTCAAGCCAATAGCAGGAGGTGATTTTCTCTACTATCTCAAAGCTCTAAATTTTGATATTTCTATGTTGATTCGGTCCATGGGAGGCATAACTATCCCTATGGCTTATAGCATTGCCATTAGGGCTGAAAATTATTTGATCCAAGCTGACAAACTTCCCTTAGACCTCCCATGCCATTGTTTCCAAGTTTAGAGAGTCCAAAAACACCAATCAAGCACCTAATTTGACTCCTTCTCCCACTCCCACTCCTTAGAAATCAGAGTTCAAATGAAGCTTCTACTTCATCTCAAGTGCCCCAAATGAGCTTCAAGAAGTCATGAAGCAACTGCAAAACCTAGGCAATGAGCTGGTTACTCTCAAGAGGGAACAAGCCCAAGTTTTAGACCTTCTTACCAGCCCCAAGCTCAGCCTAATAGGCAGCCATACCAACCACAAAGACCACCTAATCCAGCTGCAAATATGAATCAAACAAGGCCTCCTGCCAATAAACCATTTCAGCCCTACAATCCAAATGCCATATCTACCTCTAAGGCATTGGTGCCAACACAAAACAACATTTCTCAGGAGTATGACTGGTGTGTTTTCCATGTAATGAACCTCATAACCAATCCATGTGCTTCAATGGTGCTTTGAATCAAGCATTAATGGTGACAACTACTGGTGTGGAGGGTGAGGGCAGTCAAGGAATAGCCAACAACAGAAACATTTCAACAACAATCAGCCCCAAATGACACCACATTGGTAAATTGGCAAGAAGAGGATTTTTGTGGCATGAATCAGGGAGTTTTCCCAAGGTGTTGCAGCCAACACACAAGGTCAAAAATGAGGAATTTGGGTGAAGAACAGCCATTGGCTCCAACCAATCCACGACCTTCTATGGTTTCCACAAGTGGTTGGCAAACAAAATCCAATTGTAAATGCAAGGGCAGCCAAGAACAGCTCTTAGGCTAACTCAAATACCAGTTTTTGCTGCTCATGTGCAAGGAGTGAAAGTGCAAACAAAGGGACAACAAAGAGATCCTTCATCACCATTCAGTATCATCGATCAGATGAAGAAGACAAATTTCAACATATCAATGTGGAATCCCTATCTATCCCAGGCCAAAGAGATTTGCTACAAGCTGCCATGAAGGACTGGCCAACTTCAAATCAGCAAGTTCAAATGAAAGAGAAAGTACTCACAAATGTTGCCCAGCCTAAGGGGAATCATGGAGGACAGCAAGGTAAAATTTTGAAGCCCCCTCCTTTCTATGTTTCATTAATCATTGGAAATCAGCTAGTGCACAATTGCATGATAGACTCCGGGGCAAGTAGCTCAGTGATGCCTAAACAAATAGCTGATCAGCTAGGGCTCCAATATGAAACAATATCCAAAGGGGTAGTGTAGTAGCTAGATGGGACAGCATAGCAACAGTTGGAGTGATTAAAAATTTGAGTCTTACCTTGCATGCATGTCCAAATGTTGTTGGTTTTACAAGATGTATCAGTCATAACACTTCCACCACTCTTTTCCCTTTCTTGTCAAGGGACTTCAAAGCCAAGATTGGAGGATATTTTTTCTGCTGATTGGTCACACATGATTTTCAAAACAAGGTATGGAACCAAAGCTACAGTCAGGTCTGAACCTATTGCAAACTTCACATTGAGCCTTACACTCCAAGTAAGATTAATGCTAATTGCTCAGCATTTGATCAAGAAGATCACCCAAGCACTGATGAAGCTGACATCAAGGTTGGAGCATCCTCGATCTAACTCCTGATAATGGGCAAACAAGGTACATGCTTTTGATCCTTATCAAGAAGTATAAGAATCTGAGCTAGGGGTCTATTGTATACATGAAGAAAATCAGCCTATTCCTAGCATCACCAAGCCAAACCACAAGGATGAAAATGAGGTATGGTAGATGTTTTTTTGATGGATCAAGGTGTAGACAAGGTGCAGGAGGTGGAGCTATGCTTGTTTTTTCACCTCAAGGAGTAAATTACTATTCATATTTTAGATTTCAGTTTGCATGCTCCAATAAACACTACTGAATATGAAGCCTTGGTGCAAGGGATGCATTGGGAAATCAAGAGAAAATAAAGAACTTGCAAGTCTTTGGTGACAGTGAATTGATTGTAAATCATGTCAAGGGACAACATGCTGCCAAGAATGATCTACTCAAGTGCTACAAGAACAGGGTATGGGACCTCATGGAAGATTTTGAGGGTTTTTGGCATCAAATCCATTCCTAGGAAAGAGAATCAAGCTGCTGACAGGCTTGCAGCAGTTGGGGCAGCCTTTGACATTGTGGAAAGCATTCAAAAAGACAAGGTACAGTGAAACATCCACGTGATTGTGAGGCCTTTAGTGCCAGATAACAATGTCAGTTGGCAAGTATTTGAGAATGACCATCAAATCATCCATTTCTTGCAAGAAGAAGCTGAGTTCTCAGCTAAGAATCAAGAAAAACTGGAACAGCAGTATGGTGACCAAGTGGTACAGTTGAGAACTAACAAGCTACCCAAGGGACTTATCACTTTGGAGTCCATTTTTAATCCCAATGATCAGTTTAGGAAAGAGAAAGAAAACATTTAGGTCAAGAGAGAAGATTCAGTATCCATCTTGGTGGAAGAGAACAAACCATTGCAAATTGGAAAGATGACAACTGGGCAAGAAAGGTATGAGTTCATACAGCTGTGTCAAGAGTTCCCTGACGTGTTTTCTTGGAGCTATGAAGATTTGAAAGGTTTCAATCCTAACTTAGCTCAACATACCATTGAATTGGATCCAAATACTAAGCCTGTCAGGCAGAAACAAAGACCAGTCAATCCACACATGGAGCCTCTCATGAGGAAAGAATTGGACAAGCTGATTGAGTCAAGAATCATATTCCCAATCAAGCATTCTAGTTGGGTTTCCAAGCTTGGTTCCAGTCAGAAAGAAGAGTGGAGAGATCAGATTGTGTGTTGATTTTAGAGACTTAAATAGAGCATCTCTCAAGGACCATTACCCACTTCCTTCCATGGAGCAAATCTTGCAAGTTGTGGCTGGCTCCGAGAGGTTTTCACTACTTGATGGCTACTCTAGCTACAATCAGATTATGGTGAAGGAAGAAGACCAGTTCAAGACAACCTTTACAACCAAATTGGGGACTTTGTATACAGGAAGATGCCATTTGGGCTGTCCAATGCTAGTGCTACCTTCCAAAGAGCAATGGACATGGCGTTCAAAGGTTTGATTAACAACGTGGTGCTGATTTACCTTGATGATATCACTTTTTTTTCCAAAAATGCAGCAGACCACCTCTCTCATTTGAGACAAGTTTTCATGAGGTGTAGGAAATTAGAGTGTCTTTGAATCTAAGAAGTGTATCTTTCTTGCACATGAAGGAAATCTCCTTGGCCATATTGTCTCCAAAGAAGGATTAGCAATTGATCCAGAGAGAGTTGAAGCCATAAGAGCACTACCATTGCCAAGCCACAAGAAAGCCCTTCAGAGTTTCTTGGGGAGGATAAACTTTGTTCGGAGGTTTTTCCCAGATTTTGCAGCCCTTATCAAACCTATCACCAAAATGTTAAAGAAAGCATGGCTTTCAAGTGGACAGCAGAAGGAAAGGAGAGTTTTGAAGCAATCAAAGAAGCCATCTCTCAAGCACCAACTCTCATCAACCTGGACTTCTCCAAGGATTTCATCCTCTATGCATTTGGAGGTAATGACACTATTTTTCTGCCATTTTGGTACAACAGAAGAAGGATAACGATGAGCAGCCAATTGCTTTCTTCAGCCAGAGCCTAGATGACTATGAGGTGAGGTATTCTTTTTATTGAGAAGCATGTGCTGGCAGTAATCAGAAGCTTGAAGAAATTCAAGCATTTAGTCTCAAACAACAAGGTCCAGTTGCTGGTCTCACTGGGGTTAAGGAATTCCTCCTCAACAAAGATTTGAATGAGAAAAGGGCAGGTTGGATCACCCATGTCATGGAGTATGACATTGAGATCAAAATCACCAAGCTAGTAAGAGGAAAAGGATTGTGTGAGCAGCTAGTTTTAGGGAAGCAAAAAGAAGCATGCAATGAAGGAGAGGCTTTTTTGACAGTTCAAGACAGCCATGAGCCATGTGGCACTCAAGAAGAAAACAATGCTGCCCCCACTCCTTGCTGGACCCAAGGTATAATGCACTTCCTAAGCACAGGCCTATGCCCTCCGGAGATGAACAAGACCCAAAGAAGACACTTCAGATTGCAAGTTGTCCCATATGCCATTGTTGATGGGAGTTTTGTTCAAGAAAGATGTGAATGGAGTGCTGCTGAGATGTATTAGCACAAATCAGATTCATAGGGTGTTGGAAGAATTCCATGGTGGATCAGCTGGTGGTCATTTTGCACCGAGAGTGACAACTCTAAAAATCATGAAGGCTGGTTATTATTGGCCTAAAATTTTCAGTGATTGCTATGCATGGATCAAGAGGTGTAAGAATTGTGCATTCTTCATAGGAAAAGAGAGACTTGCTGCCCTTCCATTGCATCCAATCTCAGTTGACCAGCCATTCATGCAATGGGGTTTGGACTTCATTGGAGTCATTAATCCCAATTCAAGTCAAGGGCACAAATGGATTTTGACAACCACGGACTACATATGGGACTAAGCATAGCACTCAAAGAGGCAAATGAGTCTAGCATCTTAGACTTTTATGAGGGGGATAACAACCAGAATTTGGTGTACCTACTACAATAATCTCAGATAATGCATTGACATTCATTGGATCCAAGGTGACTAAGTGGGCTATCAAGACCGGGATCTACCTAATCACTTCATCAAACTATTACCCTCAAGGTAATCGCCAGGCCAAGTCTACAAACAAGAACTTGTTGAGGATCATTAGGAGGAATCTTGACGAGAATCAGACGTCTTGGCATACCAAACTGAAATCAGCCTTATGGGCTGATAGGATAACTCCCAAAAGATCCACAGGTAACTCTCCATTCAAACTTGTCTATGGAAGAGAAGTAATCTTGCCCATGTCACTTGAGTTGCCAACATTGGAACTCATGAAGTAGCTGGAGTTGCTAGAGTTTGAGCCCATGGAGGTGAGGTATGCAGAGTTGATGGAGCTGCAAGAGATCAGAAATCAGGCATCCCAAGCAATGGAAAAGGATCAACCTTTGATCAAGAAGACCTTCGATAGGAAGGCAAAGGATAGATCTTTTTTAGGTTAGAGATCTAGTGTTGAAATGGGATGTGGATAGAGCAAAACCGGGAAGGCATTCAAAATTTGATGCCATTTGTAGTGGCCCATACATGGTCACGAAGTGCAAGAACAACAATGCTTTCCAATTGGCCCCATTAGATGGTGAAGAACTACAGATTCCAGTAAATGGAGAATCTATCTCAAGCATTGCTTCTAGAGGGAAATTTATCACCTTGTAAATATTAGATTAGATTTTCATTTCTCCAAGTGCTTGTGCACATTGTTTTGCTGTAGGTTAGTGTTGTTTTCCCTAAGTGCTTTGGCACAACTTGCTGTCCATGGAGATGTTTTACAATCCTTACTTCCATCAGGTGATATTCCATCTTCCTCCTTACACATTCTAAGTTAGTTGAGGTTCTAAACAGAATATTTGATGACTCCGATGCCCAATGGACTACTTCAGGCAACTGGTAACTTCATCCAGTAGGTAAATGACCCTGCTGAGTCACTAAATTGTTATCCAAAATTCACCCCACCAAGGTAATTTTGATAACATGCATCAGAAGCTTGGGGCTAGAAAAAAGAAAAAAAATTGGCTAAGTCCTAAGTCCTGGCAATTGAGATAGTTGGGACATCGGGGCGCGAATTGGCTGAAAATCCACCAGGTAGTCGGGGAAGCAATTGGGACGTCGGAACGCGCGGGACGTGAAAGGGCGAACCGGCCGAAGGTGCAAAAAATTGCCAAGTTTTGTCTGGGATAGTTGGGCCAAGAGTATGCAGTGAATGCAAAGCCCGGGCTGAATTAGGAAAATTGGGAGAAATTTGTCCCAAGCAGTCTGGGATAGTTGGGACAAGAGTACGTGTGGAGGACGTGAACAGGCTGGGTTCGACTGAAACAAAGAACTTTCGTTTGGGACATCTGGGCCAAAAGTACACGCGGGACGTAGAGAGCTGAGAGTGAATGGAAATGTGCCACATGTCTTCGCCTCAAAGAGGGATAGGGAATCCTGAATCAGGCGGTTTGGAGGAATTTTTCCCAGATGGTTTGGGACATCTGGGCCAAAAATACGCGAGGGAATGCGAAGACCTGGAAAAAGCCGCCAACGAATCAGAATGTGACGTGTGTCACAAGGGGAGTACGGAGCTCAAGGAGGACTTAGAGAATTTGGAAAAAGTTTTGGCCAAAAACCTAAAAGGTAAAAGATGCCCCCGCACCCCTATTAACCAACCAAAGCGTGCCACATGTCCCAAGTGGTGGGGCACGGGGAAAAAAATGGAAAATTTTCAAAGAGTTAAAAAGATTAAAATTTCAAGGGAAAGCCCGCGGAAAGGTGGAGGAGAGAGAATTTGTCAGCAAAATAACACATGACACATGGCAATCTGACCGGCGGAGTGTGGAAATATTCTAATTTTTCTTTTTCCCAAAATGCAAAAAAAGGTCCAAATTTAAAATTTTTTTGCCCGACATCCGTTTTTTGTGCCGTTTTGCCCTAAAACTTCAGACCTTCATATCTTTTGATCCAGAGCTCAGATTTGCACATTCTTCATATCATCAGAAAAGCTTTTGAAATTATCTACAAGATTCCATGGTCAATCTCTAATTTTGGTTTCAGTTTGAAGAGGTAAAATTTAAAAACAGCTCTGGTACGTGTCCCATGGGCAGAAATGACCTTTCAGCTACCAAATTTAATGCAGGGATGGGTCGCATTCTCCTCCAATTTGGTCAAAAATGACAAGGTATGGGTTTCTAAGGTCCCCCATGCTGATTTTATGCATTTTCAGTCAATGAGGAATGGGTTCCCATGTTTTGTACATTTTTCTCTCTCCTGGGCTCGACCCATGCAATGTAAAAAGCCAGATTTGGCTCATTTAAAAAAAAAACACTTTTGGCATAGCAAACTTCTTCTTTCACCTCCAGCAAGGTATTGTTGCAAGAATCAAACCTCTTCAAAGAGTGTAATATGTTTTCTACCTCTCTGAGGTTGTAATGCAGTGGCTTTGACATTGGAAATGATAATGCAAGCTCTAGTGAATGGGTTTCAGTCCTTTGTTTGTATTATTTGCTTCATTTCAAATCCTAAATTATATTTTATCACCCTGTGTATGTTTTATGTTGCAATCTTTGGTTTTTTTTCTATTTTAATGACAAAAATATCCACCACTCCTTTTGGTGCATCACCATCTTTAGTTAGTTTCAATTTTTGCATTTCTATCCCTCGTCTCCTTGTAATTTAGAGTAGGATTAGGATCTAAACCTCTATAGTTATGCAAATATAGATCTAAATCAGAGGAGTTTGAGGAACCAGCCTCTAATCTAGAGATTCCTCTCTCAGTTTCACAAGTCCCACACTTGGAGAGAGGTTTCCATGTTGTGCAATCACACTGGATTCCTAAGACATCATTTAGAATCTTTGTTTACATCCAGGGGTACTGTGATTTTGCACTAACAGTTATCTTTATCGAATTACCACCTATTTCCAAAATATCTCCTATTCCCTCCATTGAGGAAATTCTAGCCCGAAATCCTATACCTGCATAGGAAACCTACTTTATCTATTCCTCTACCCATAGAGAAAATTCCTTCACCTCCTCGTACACTTGTAGAGGAGTCTCTCATTAACATCGATATCATTTCCCCTTTAACTTCCCTACTAAGTGAACTGCTACCAATTGCACCTCCTTCACCCACAGTGGAGTACCCATCACCTTCTCCACCTATTTAGGATCCAATAGATTTGTCGTTACCACTCAGTGACCATTCTCCATCAGCAACCCAAGATAATGTGGACCTACTTTCAGCTCTCTTACCTACAGAGGCTGAAGCCAGTGAATTCCCTATTTCTCAAACACATTTTATGGGAATATCCATTTGCTCCACATCTGCCTCATCTACGATAGTGTTGTTCTCACATTTGGCCAATTTCCTAGATTATGTTGATATGTATTTACTTTAGGGGGCGTCTCTTACTCTTGGTCTTGAACCAAATGCAATCATCTTCCACTGACACTTCTACCATTTATCCAAAGATGTTTTAACAATCCAAACTGCACATGAACATAACTCTCGATACATCTTCTACTGCATCATACTCATCTATACCCGCCCCTCTACTTACTAGATGACATTGTTCCAACATCATCTCTTGTATCTAAACCCAGTAGTGTTCTAGGGGTCACACCCACATCAAAACTTACACATCCTCCTGTCAATATACACTTGACCATATCTTCCCATATACCTATGGAACCAATAAATCAACCTAAATGAAAACCCCAACCTTCTAATCGACATGCACAGACCTCACCAACTACACCTTTATCACCTTCACCCTTACCATCCATCTTGGGACCTCACCCCTCTACCTTAACAAAATCTACTCTCTCTAGGGATAAACCTAAAATTCGCTTGACCCCTTTACCATAGCCTATAGCTCTAGCTAGGAAAACCTTGCGTTCTTCATCACCATCTATAACTTCTTTGCTTCCTATACCACCATTACCTTCTATACCTCCTTAAACACCTATGACATTTTCTTCCACCTCACCTGTACCTCCCTCTTGACCTCGATCAACACCTATCGCTGCACCTCAGTTGTTCCCTTGGGTCACTCATCCTCTCCCACCATCTACCTTTCCATCTACATCATGTGCTCCCCCTACACCTCTACCTAAGAAAAAACACCAAACAAAAAAAAAACCATTAATTTCCAAAGAGGTGGTTAAAACTACCCCTATTTCTGTTGTTGCACCTACACCAAAGAAAGTACAACCCAACTCCAAGATTGCATCACCTCAACTACCACCAAAACTACCCAATGTTCCAACCAAACATAATTTTACTTTGCATTGTGATCCACTAGTGGGATCGTATGCCACCATCTTGGCTAACCTCCTGGAAAGCTCTTCTATCACTCTCCCTCCTCTTAGACCTTACAAACCTCTTAAACCTAAGCTGAAAGGGTTTGATGATACTAAAATTTGCACCTTACCATCATGTGTTAGGACATGATGTTGAGAACTTTAAGGGTCTAAAGGCTGACCCTGATTCAATTATATCATTTTGACCCCAATTTTGATGATGATGACCTCCTAGATGATGAAAAAATTTCACCCCCCTCACCACCTTCTTCACATCTTCCTCCTACACCTATACCACAACCTCCATCTTCACCGCCACAACCTTCCTTTCCATCTCCAAAATTTGAAATTAACATGGTTTGCATTAGATAACTTGCCACACCTCCACCTAAATGTCATTGCACCCAACTAACCTCACAAGGATTTTCTCCTCCAGTAGGTTTTTTCCTGTTGTGTTGTTATACTACTCACCCTACACCTTCTAAATTTTTCCAACTCCCCTCAAATCAACATGGTACATGTCACCAAATGTGCACAGAAGGGAAAAGAAAAGGTAGTTGACCCACCAAACCAGCCCTATACCCAACATACCATCTGTACCCACACATAAGATAACTATATGTGGCCCCGCATACCCCATTTCTAATGGCATCACACATCACACCATGCTCAAACAACTACACAAATCTCCCCTCAAAATGTCCTTATATGATCTCATCCAAACCTTAGAGTCACATCATCAAGCTCTCACGAAGGTCCTTCAATCTATTGAGGTTTTACCTAATGACCCCACACCTTTAGGATCTATTATTACACCTCATCATGTCACTTCTCTCACTAAATTTCCATCTACCTCATCACCGCCACTTGTTCACCAAGTTGTTATCCTTAGTATCTCAGATAATGAAATTTTCCCCCACCAAACTGATGACCCAGATCACACACTTTTCATCTCCATCCATATCAATAATATATGTGTCTGACATGTTATGATTGATGGGGGTGCTAGCATTAACATCATCTCCTCTCACACATTTGAACAAATGTGTATACCCAACAATTGCATGCATAAACATCCAATCATGTTGCGTTCATTCAATGATGTTATTACCTCTACACTCGGAACTATCATCCTCCATGTTCATGTGGGTCCCCATACTATTCTTGAGTTGTTATACATGTTGGAAGGGGGAGGTTTTAATACAATTTGTTCCTTGGTAGACCCTGGATTCGTGCCATGGGTTATGTTCCTTCTACTTTGCACCGATGTGTAAAGTTCAAACATGAAGGACGTCTCTATACCATTCTAGCTGACCCATTACCATTTAAAACCTACAACATGCTTTACTGGCCCAATGATTTCCTTGAACTTGTTAAGGAATCTACCTCCCTACCTACATCTTCTTCACACACAACCCCATCAACTAGGTGCCATGGAAACCTCACCTTCACCTAAATATTCTATTCCCACCATTGTTTCCACTTCTACCAGTCACACATCATCTTCCCAACTAACCAACACCTTCTTCAATCTAACTTCTAATGCTTCCTCCATTCCATCCACCAATATGTCAACGACTGATCCCTTAGAAGGTGTTTTTCAACGACTCACTATGGGGGAGCATTTCCTGTACAATGTCAATACATTCCTTACTCCACAAGAGTATGGAAACCTTCACCAACATCCTCACTATGATCACCACATAGGTGAGCCTCTCCTTTATGGTCCTCCCCACCTCTGGTACCCATCATACCTATGGGGGACTTGACATTTCTACTTACACACCTGAACCACCATCACAAACCCAACCTTTTTTGGCTAACCTATGGTCACTTACCAACCACCGGTTCACTCACACTTTCCTACACCACTCTGCCTAGAAGGGTTTAGGATTTGGCCTTTATCAGAAAGGTCATCACACTATTATTTCATGTACCACACTTAAACACAATGATCGGTAGTGGAATCAATTTTACTAAAATACCTACCAAAAAGCGCCGTATTGAACTTATTGAAGACATTGACCCCTCTCCACCTTCTTCACCTACCTCACATTCACCACCTTCACTAATGAATTCGATGGATCCTGAATCTATCCCTCCTACCTTTTTTTTCCATAAATAGCATTTCCTTGGGACCTCTGACCTATCACCGTGATGGTGAGGCTCCTTCCTCTCTTCCTTTCTTCTAACCTGACATGATAGGGGATGATACTCCTTCTATTAATGTCATTCAATGTCAAGATGATGAATCCATACTCACTTACCTTTGTGTTGAAGACTATTATATTCACTGATCATTACCTTCTGAGATGTAAACAATGTTGAATGAATTAACTATCGAAGTCAACATCCACACTCAGGACGACCCCCACATTCTCAAGATTAGCCAATCTCTGGATACTGCTGAATAGGAAGCCCTAACTTCTTTTCTTAAAAATCATAGCCATGCTTTCACTTGGTCCTATGCTGACATGCCTAGCATTGATCCCACTATTGCGGTCCATAATATTGTAACCATTCCCGATGCCAAACCCATAAAACAAAATTTGAGGAAAAGGGACCTTCACATTACTCTTCTTGTCAAAGAAAAACTTCAATGCCTTCTCTCAGTTTCCTTCATCTTACCCATCGATTACCCCCAATGGATTTCTAACATCATCCCTGTCACTAAGGTGATAGGGGGACTTCGTATTTTGCACCAATTTTCATGATCTAAACCTTGGTTGCCCAAAAGATGATTTTCCTCTCCCTGGTATTGACCAGTTTGTTGAACTTATCATTGGCCATGAGATGTTATCACTTATGGATGGTTTCTCAAGTTATAACCAAATCTTGCTCGCCCTAGAGGATCAACACAAAACCACATTCATTACCCCTTAGGTGACCTTCTGCTATCGATTCATGCCTTTGGGCCTTAAAAATGCTGGTGCCATGTATTAGAATGCTATGACCTACATCTTCCATGATATCATGCATTGCATATTGGAAGATTACATGGATGATCTCTTGGCCAAATCTAAACATTGCACCAAACACCTCAACATCCTCAAAACTATCTTTGACTGCCTCATTAAATATTACATCCATCTTTAGCCTAAAAAGTGTTTCTTCATAGTTCTCGTAGGAAAGCTCTTAGGATTTATTGTTTCCCTCCGTGGTATAGAAGTTGACCCTACTAAAGTCAAGACCATTTTAGAAATGGCTCTGCCCACTAACCTTAAACAACTCCGTAGCCCACAAGGTAAATTGTAGTCCATTCACTGTTTCATTTCACAATTATCTGATTGGCGTCAACCATTTCATCACCTTCTCAAAAAGGATGTCTCTTTCAAATGGGATGATGACTGCCACAACGCTTTTGAGGCCTTAAAGCAATACCTTCTCCAACCACCGGTACTCATTCCACCTAAAGATGACCAACCCTTCTATCTATACATCTATGCTACAGATCAATCCTTAGGCGCTATGCTTGCTCATTGTGATGAATAACATAAGGAACATGTGGTTTATTATATAATTCATACCCTTCTAGACTATGAAACCCAATACTCTCACCCTGAAAAAAAATTTCTTAGCCTTAGTTTTTGTTGCCACCAAACTTCACCATTACCTATTCAACCACAAAACCTATGTTGTGACTAGCACTAACCCCTTACATTTCATGTATGCTAAACCTTACCAAAATTAACGTGTCACACATTGGATCATGCTTCTTTCTGACCTAGACCTTGAATTCATCCACCAAAAATTTATCAAGGGTCAGGCCATTGCTGACTAGCTCACTGATGCACCTCTTTCTGAGAATCAATCTTCGAACTTTGATTTCCCTGACGAATCCATTGCTAACCTCTCTTTGGATGATGACCCTTACCAAATGACCTTATTCTTCAACGGTTCCAAATGTCAATGTGCGGGGTGGTGTAGGCTTTATACTCATTCCTCTTGATGGTGAAACCCATGCCCTTATCATTCAAACTTGTCTTTGAATGCACTAACAATATCGTTGAATACGAAGCATTCGTATTGGGTCTCATCACTGCCTATGCCTTATATGTCATATCCATTAATATCTTTCATGATTATAAAATAGTAGTAAACCAATTTAATGGTGTTTATTAGTGTCATAATGAAATAATTCAAGAGTATAGACATTATGTCGGCATCATGTTGACCACCTTTTACTGCTATAAAATTCAAACTGTTTCGCGATCCACCAATAAATTCACAAATACCATGGCCTTCCTCGCTTCCCAAATACCTGATTCGCCTACTAACTTATACATCTTTATTACCATAAAGCACATACTAGGACCATATTATAAAATTTTTTGTGTTAGCCTCATCTGAACTGCTTCACTAAACACACAAGACCTTTGGTACAAGCAGCTTGCGGACTATCTTTCCCTTTCTATATTGCCTCCTAACCTCACATGTAATGGAAAACACACATTTCTCAAAAAGGCCTATCATTATGTCATCATGGGAGGCATTCTCTATAAACATGGATTTTATGGCATTCTCTTACGATGCCTCACCAGATCTGAAATCCTCTATACCATTAAATAAGTTCATGATGGAATATGCAGAGGTCACTTCAGTGACCTTGTTGTTGCTAAACGCATTCTTCACCTAGGCTATTACTGGCCGACCCTCAATCACAATTGTTGTGACGATGTTAAGTGTTGTGTAAAATGCAAACAACATGCCAATCTTCATCACACACCTAGTCACACCTTACAGGTTTCTCATGACCTTTGGCCCTTCTCTCAATGGGGTTTAGATCTTGTCAGAGAGATCAATACTCACTCTTCCCTAAGACATCAATGGATCATCACCACTATCGAATATTACACCAAATGGGTTGAAGCCATACCTCTCATCTCTACTAAAGGTGAGAAAATATGTGAGTTCATCAATCA
Source organism: Taxus chinensis (assembly GCA_019776745.2). NCBI lineage: Eukaryota > Viridiplantae > Streptophyta > Pinopsida > Cupressales > Taxaceae > Taxus > Taxus chinensis. The sequence goes on along the minus strand of CM034150.1, from coordinate 820,995,900 downwards.
TCACATTATTTATTGCTTTGGTGTTCCACATCACCTTATCACTAATAATGGAAAATAATTCAAAAACAAAACTCTACAGAAACTTTGTGACGCCTTTGGCATATAGCTTAGCTTCTCCTCCCCATATTACCCCCAAACCAATGGCTAGGGCAAATCCACCAACAAAACCCTGAAAAATATTCTCATGAAAGTGGTTAACAATACTGGGAAGGATTGGCATACACACGTTCCTTTCACTCTTTGGGCATATCGTACTATTATTCGTACTTCCACTGCTGCTACCCCATTTTCTCTAGTCTACAGTACCAAGACTATTTTTCCTCTCAAATTCTAGATCCCGTATCTCCATAAATCCCTTCAAGATATGCTCACTGATGATGAATTTCGCCAAGACCATGTAGCACAACTTGAGTTATTAGACGAATGTCATCTTCATGACCTTGACCATCTCCCTATGACAAACGTGTCCATGAATGCACATTCAAGGTTGGTGATCTTATCCTTAAGGAAAATAAACACATAACCAAAGCAGAAAAAATCAAATAGGGAAAATTTTCTGCTAATTGGCTTGGACCATACATCGTGACCCGTGACTATGGATCGGGTGCTTATCACTTGTCTTTACTTGATGGTAAGCCCGAACCTGAGCCCCTCAATGCCTTGCATCTTCAACCATTCTACTATTGACTTTTAGTCCTACATCACTATTTGTCTAGTTCATGCTCATCCCTTGAGTGCCATTTACCTTTTTCTTTTCCACACCTCATCCCCAACGACTAAACAAGGATCATGTGATTCCCCGTCACCCTTTTTCCTTATCTTAAATATGTGCACCATGGCTTTGCACATGGAATGATTCTCATGGATACTTTTTGTCTTATTTAGATGAGATCCCATGGTCATTTACCCTTGCCTTCTCAACAAGAACCAAATGCTTCATTATAGTCTCATCCATGACTTAAAAGCCACAAAAAAATGATGAATCCCTCAGAAGGACATTTTCTAAAATAAGAGATCAAATCCTTGAGTCAAAATTCCAATAAAAAAGATGAATCCCTCAAAAGGACATCTTCCACCTTCAATTGTCACTATAAGTAGACTGCTCCCTCGAAGGAAAGCTATAAAAAGCTTGTAACTCTCTACATAGTCTTTCCACAAAGAAGACCATTTTCTCAAAAATCAAAATTCAGAAGCTTCCCGCATCGATCATCTTCATGAAGAAAACAAGGAGACATATATTCCTCCCATATAGACTTCCTGCATCGATTAGTCTATCTAAAAAATCGAGAAGAAAAGAAAAAGAAAAATAATATTTTTCATCATGGACTTGTCTATTGTGATCTTGACTCTATTGCCCAAGGCATTCTATTTCCCATTTTATGACCCAATTACCATCACCTCCTTACCTATTGTCTTTTCACTTCTACCTCAAGGGAACTACTGAACTTACGACATTTGGTGATTTTGTGACTATTCTTCACCTTTAGAGTAATCAATCATGTAATGTCTTTACGGTATTACATTCACTAGCCTATCTGTAGATGTGTTTCATACGTTTGATCCTTGCCAATTGGGTGGAATTCTTGCACCCTCTTATATTTTCTCCTCTTCATTACCTTTTGATCTTCATATATAGGACTAGCACCTTGACATCTATCTTTTGGGATTTTCTTCTCCTGCCTCAATCAACCTCAAATCACCTTTACCTATCTCCCTATTCTCAACCCCTCACATCAATGCCCTCAACCTAATTATACCTATGACTTGGAATCAACACTAATTATCGACCTAAAATCACCCATACCTATCTACTTATATTCCACCTCACCTAATCAACCTTGACCTCATCATACTTATGACCTAGAATCCAACCTAACTATTAACCTGACTACCTATTCTACTATCTTCTCTTATTATTTCCTATCTTATGGGAGAACTACATCGGTCTGAGGTCCATTTTCACCGGGACTATGTAGGCAACACTTCCAGGGCATGGGGCCCTAGAAGGTTATCTTGGCCACTCTTTACCCTAACCATTTTTCCCACCTTTACCTGATTTCATGTTCATATCAACAACCTTGACATCTAAACCATATACCACATAAATTTTACCACTTATATTATTTCACATTTTCATACATAACCAACATTTTCCACATTTTACACCATCTCATGCATTTATATTGCCATTTGTTATCAAAATACTGAAATGAACATCTATGCCTAAACCAACCTGACTCCACCATGCCTACAACCTGACTCAATACATTCCTAAGCAGCCTAACTCAACCATGCCTAACCAACCTAACTCGATCCATTCCTAAACTAACTTGACTCCATCATGCCTAACTCACCTAATTTCCATCCATATAAAACCAACAAACCCATATCTCATCTAATACAAAGTAACAAATCCATATCTCATCTAACACAAGCCAAACACTGATATCTCAAAAACACATTAACACATCACAAAATACCATGAATCTCATCATATAAATCAATAACTATGTATCTCAAAATAAATTCTTATCTCATCATGGCCATCATCTCAAAAATGTCAGCACACAGGATGATATACAATACAAAATGTCATCGACACGTAGGTCGGTCTCATATATACAAAATAAATGAATTAATCAATACAAAAATCTTCAGCACACAAGTTGGTATCATGTACAACAAAATAATGAATACAAAATCTCTTTGGCATGTAGGCTGGTCTCATATATGATACATACAAACATGACTCAGCACGCAGGCTGGTCCACAAGTCAATCCTCTCCCCATCTGATGTCATGGAATGCTCCCTGTGACTGTGTCTCTCTCGACCCCTCTACCGCACCTGTCTGGAGTCTGGTACCTACCTCAGCTCCTGCTAATGGCCCTCACCTAGTGCTGGCCTCTACACACTAGTGGCCTCACAATGACCCTATCCCTAGGCTCACCGGCCCCCTGTACTTTCCACACTGTGAGTTCGGGATCTTGTCCTCTCACTAGAGGCTTTTTATGCTTTGTACTTGGCATAGAAGGGCACATCTATCCTAATAGCTAACAAATGATCCTAGTAATACCATGCCTCTCCTAGGGCATCTCTAAACTGGCCATGAGTACTGTCTGTGGAGGTGCTATGGGTCCCTCTACCTGCGTGGGTACCTATCTAATGGGACGCTATCCCTGAACCTGCACTGAGCCATGTGCTGGTACTAGATCCTGAGTCAGCTCTGGAGCCAGTGCCTGTATCTAGTCCTACAGGGTAGTAATTTGTGCATGTACTACTGTTAGTTGACCCTTCAGACCTGTAACCTACCCCTACGTTGTGGCCAACTTACCCTGTAAGGCCTACACCTATGCCTGTAAAGTTGCTCTCTCCCCACCATCTCTGCATGTAGAGGCCCTGTAAAGCCTCCACCTATGTAGGTACATATCCCTTCCCTACCTAAGCCTACAACATCACTATCTAGGCCCATAATGTGGCAACCTGTGCCTCTGAACCTGTGAGCTACCCCTGCATGATCCCAAACTGCATCAATAAAGTAGCCACCTGCCCCTGTAGGGTGTCTCTCTGAATAGTGATTAAGGCTAAGTCTGGCTTCCCTGGCCTTAGTGGTATGGCTCTCAGTTGTACCACCCACCACTACCTATACCCATCTGCAACACCAACATCATCAATCTATACATCTATTGGCTACTCCTCCTACCCAGTCGACACTGTGGGTCATGGTGGAGACTTAGGTCTCTCAACATCATCTCTCTAGTACTGAGGAAATAGAGGTGGTACACCCTAGACCAATCCAAACTAGCATCTAACCCACTTTATGGGTATTCGTTCATACTCTCCCACTCTCCTCCCCTCTATCCACAGATGTATCTATAGCATAGCTAGCTTTGTGGCCATCTATCTGTATGAGGGGAATCCCACATACAACCTCCAAATGACGTCCACTCTAGATAACCCCTCCAACAACCTCATGTAATAAGCTACATCATTTGTAGCTCTGGCACCTCGGGCCTCTCCCATGGCCGGTTCCCACCGCCTGTACCCCACTCTCAAAACTCTCCATGGGAATGCATCTTCCTCGGACATCTCCACTGGTCGAACAAAAAAAATGTTCTCATACGCCCAACAATGTAATAGTACGACGCAACAGATGCTAAACCTCCACAGTTTCCTGTAGGCCCATAACTCTCTATACACTTGTGTCAACAATGCAGGTTCCCATGTAAACCGTGTCTGATGTATCATCATGTCATGGAGGACTTCCATCAGTGACCTCGGTAATCTCCCTCCTTTGCATCTAGCAGTGCAAAGAAGCACACTTCTGCCATCAAGAGTACCACTAACATCGTCTCCTCTAAATGCGCTCTATACATCACTCCATAGCTCAGGATAACGCTATGGAATGTTAGGTCTGCTTCACCCTCACCAAAAATGGGTGCCTGTAGCTCCTCAAATACCTTTGAAGAGATGGAATAAAACTGGGCCCCCAATATGGGCAACCGTAGGATCCTATAGACGTCCTCAAGGGTGATCGTCATCTCACCCGTCGGTAAATGGGAGGTTTTAGTTGTCGAGTCCCATCTATCGATGAGGGAAACCATAAGAATCACCTCCCAGACTACATGTTGGTAGTTTTGTATGCCTATCAATCCCACCTCTGCCACATGCTGCCACTCTTCCTACGTTGTGATCACTCATACTATCAATAACAAGGGCAACACCCAGGCCCTCATCTGCAGCTCCTCTATTTCCAGCATCCCACAAAAGTAATGTATTAATCCACCTTCCCAACTTACCTTATTTTTACCCCACATACTAACCTAATCTCTTTCCCCACCCCCATCCCATTAGCCTTATCACTCACCGAAACCTACCCACACCCATCCACCCGAACTTATCTACCCTAACCCTCACCCAAACCTACCCAAACCCATCCACCCAAACTTATCTACCCTAACCCTCACCCAAACCTACCCAACCCATCCATCTGAACTTATCTACCCTACCCCTCACTTAAACCTACCCAAACCATCCACCTGAACTTATCTACCCTAACCCTCACCCAAACCTACCCACACCCTACCTACCCAAACCTATCTACCCTACCTACCTACCCAATCCCATCTACCCTGCCTACCTACCCAAACCCATCTACCTTGCCTACCTACCCAAACTCATCTACCCTACTTATCTACCTTACCTACCCACCCAAGCCTATCTACCTTACCTACCTACCCAAACCTATCTACCCTGTCAATCGACCCAAACCCATCTACCCTACCTATCTACCTTACCTAGCTACCCAAACCTATCTACCTTGTTTACCTACCCAAACCCATCCACTCTACCTATCTACCTTACCTACCTACCCAAACCCATCTACCCTACCTATCTACCCTAACTACCTACCCAATCCCATCTACCCTACTTATCTACCCTAACTTTCACCCAAACCCACCCAAACTCATCTACCCGATACTATCTATCCTACCCTACTTTCTAACCCTAAACCCTTCCCCTCTCACCTAGTTCTTTCCCACCCTACCCTTACTCTCTTCCCTTTTTTATCCCAAATTCATCTTAGGATTGACCAACCACGGTCACCCTTTCACCGACATTGGTCCCTGTTCTTGTGACCGGTACTAGTCACTACCTACCGACGTTGGCCACAAGTTGACCAATTTCGGTCACTGTCGTGCTACCCGCCTCGACTTCCCAACTCTATTTTTTCCCTTCTTAATCATTCTACGCACCCAAATCCCTCCTTACACCCCTCATTGTTCCTATATTACCCTTTTTCTATACCCCCTACCCTTCTTCATTCCCATTGCCCTCTATTTTTCCCGTTTTGAAATTCTTTCCCCCTAAAAACCCCCATTTTGAAATTTTTCATATTTTTATCAAATTAACTCACCAATCAATCATAAAGATTTAACTCCTACCTGATCCCACTACCGCCATCATGGTGGAATCTCTGGCCTTCATGCCTCTCCTCCTGATCCCTCTCCAGCCTCCGCCATCCTCAAATGACCTCCAATTCTCTCCACCAATCACCTTGCTTGATCTGATCTCGTGGCCCCACCTCTCGCCCACTCAATCTCACCTATGTCACTCACCAACCAAGCTCTCTGATGCTCTCTTTTATCCTCTTCCTCTTTTCTCTCTTTTTTGCCTTTTCTTCTTCTTAACAATGCACAAATGAATTTTAAAATGTGGTTTTTTCACTTTTTATACCCTACCTAACTCAACCGACTTCAATTAACCCTTGACTGATGCCGGTCTACTACCCTAGACCACCACCATTGGTTCCTCTCCACCGTCATCGATTCATACTGACCACTATTGGTTACCCTACCTACTCATTTCCCTCACACTAACCTCATTTTTCCTTACCTCCTTTTTCTTTTGCCTCCCCCATACCTACCTGGACCACTTTACCTTCTTCTCTAGCCCACCACCTTCTTTAAACTCACCTCATTAGCCATTTGACATATCCTTATTTTTCCCCTACCCCAGAATTCTTGTGTTATGAACTATCTACTTGGACCCAAAAAACTGTTTGTGACCTTTGAACCTATGTGTTCGCTATACCTTGTGACACTGTTACCTGTGTTGTTTGACCTAATGACCTTACCTAGCCTATTTTCATGACCGTTTATCTTGACCCTAACTTTGGTGTACCAGAACATACCTAAACATTCCTGCACCTAACCTACGTTGTGTTTCCTGACCTTATCCTATACCTTAGATACCAGAATCACTTCAACCTTGTTTGGATAAACCTATCAACCTTAGATGATGTAGAGTTTGCAAGCTCTTCAACTTGGTATCGTGTCACAATTTATACATGTGTATGCATTTAACTGCCACTACCTTTGACCTTGGCCCATTTACCCATTACCTATATGCCAGATTTTCCCTTTACCCCATTCCTCATTTCTCATCATTCTACTTCACATCCACTTTTATCAAACCACTCACCGATTCACCCTGTCACCTCATCAATTACTGGTTTGAGGGGGATCACCCTCATTCCCACTTGGGACAACCACACTCTATTCTTATTCACGTTGCTTACCAATACAAGCTACGCAACAAGAAGGGGAAAAATGTAGACACCGAAATCGTGTCGTAATCACCTTGGTCCCCTACCATAGCCCTATAATCATTTCCTCATCCTCACCACCTTAGCACCTACCTCCTACACCCAACACATTTTAATTTAATTACTTTAATTAAATTAATGCCATTTATCTCCATACATATTACTTTAATTATTTTAATTAAGTTAATGACCTTTTACCCACACCCATATTAATTTAATTATTTACATTAAATTAATTCACTACCCTCACACATCTTTTTAATATATTTACCTTTATTAAATGCACCTCACCTAACCACCCCCATCATTTGACTCGTTAACGTAAACCCTAAACTAATGGCCTAAATAAAACCTAACATTAGACCCATCCCCTCACCTCACATTAAAAGCCTCCTAAGGTCGGTTTTTTCCCTGAGAAAAAGAAGAGACATGTACATACCCAAAATTGTAGGGTACTACACCGCCAGAACAACCTTACACGTGCCCCAATGATGATACAAGTCTCCTCGCAAGGTGTTTGAGATTCATAAAATCTCTCCAAATGTACATTGACATCTTGCATGTCTTGCTTAGCCTCTCTGTGCTTTATTTTTCTCTCCCCCCTTCTTTTCTTTGTGTTTTGGTCTTCAGTGACGAAACTGCCACCCTGCCCGGGCAGCAGTCTCATGACTGCCACCCAGGTAGGGTGGTGATCCTATAACCACTACCATGCTCAGGGCAGCGGTCCTTCATGCATTTTCTAGAATGTTCTTTTTAACACGACTCACATAAAATTTCAACATTTACCAGCTTTTCTCACTACCTTTGCTCGTATTTATGATTATGGTTCTCTGTAATAGTGTTTTTTGACTGCTGCCTAGGTATGGTGGCAGTCCTATAACCACCACCATGCTCAGGGCGGCGGTCCTTCACGCATTTTCCAGAATGTTCTTTTTAATGCGACTCACATAAAATTTCAATGTTTACCAGCTTTTTTCACCACCTTTGCTCGTATTTATGATTATGGTTCCCTGTAATAGTGTTTTTCCATTGTTTATTGTTAAGGAGTTCAATTTGGATTTCACCTTTGGGTAAATGGGAATTCTATAAATAGCTGGTTGGTTTTCAAGAAAATGGCCCCTCAAAATTTGCCTCTCATTCTCTCATTTCAATTTTAATCTTTTAGTTCTTAGGAGTTCATAGTTTTCATTTGTTGCATGTATAATTAGTGTTGTTTTGCTATTTAGAAGCCACATAATCTTCTTGTGCTAGTGTTGTTACTATTTCATACAATCAATTAAGCTAGGATATTTTTATTTTCAGTCTGAAGCCATTAGAGTTGTAGGTTTTGTTCGTCAAAAAGGATAGTTTTAGGTTCTAGACGTTTTGTGTTGCATGACTCGTAATGAATCCCACTAGGAATTGCATAAGCTAAGCTCTATTCTCTTATGCTATCCATCTCTGACTCGCATTGTATTCAGTCTACACTAAAAGCTACCATTGTTCTAATACCTACTTCTATTGATGCTAGCATTACACACTTTTTTGGATTCACGTGAGCATTCAAAGGAACGAGGAGACCACACTGAGGGGATAAAGCCACAAACAATCGGATTCGCCACTGTTCTGCAAAATCTAGGTTCAAGCTTTCAAAGTTCTAGTTAAAATATATCAAATAGAATAGTGAATCATTTCATTTCAGTTAATCTCACTTTCGATATTACCGGGGAAGCTGTGGGTATTGATAGTTTCTGAGAAACTATGATTCATTCCTCACTTCTGAGGTAAGATCTGGGGTCTTTCAAATAGATTAGATCTTATTTCATTATTTAGAATAGATTTACAACTGTACAGGCAAGTAGCTATACTTGGCTGCCTTATTTGTTTTGATTTCATTATTAGTTTAGTTGTCAATTTCTAGATATTTTAAATAATTTCTCTTTCAATTTCATTCAATAGTTTGTCAAAAATACAAAAATAGAGAAGTTATATATGCTGTAGATATACTTTACATAATTATTTTTCTTTAATTTAGTTAGATTTACATTATTTCCTTTTGTGTGAAAATCACGGGACCTTGAGAGCCCAGAGAATACGTATTCGAGCCAATCATGCCTCAACCTAATCTTATTACAGCAATAACTGGCATAGATCAAAATCTCAGAATCCAAGTCTTCCGAACAACAACAGACCTACAAGACATCAGCGCACATCTAAGAGGACTAAACATAGAAGACGACAAAGCACATACGTTTTGGTCAAACCATCCAAACTACAGATTACCCTAGATAAATATCCGCATGACTATAGAAGGCCTTGAAAGAGAAAATGTTTGGTTGTGATCCTTTAGTCCCACATCCAGACGCAGGAGACATTATCACTGACATAGACACTAGCTTAAGAATTCAAGTTTCCAGAATGCCTCTAAGATACTCTGAGAAGATCTCACAACTTTTAGTTCTGAATATAGAGGCCGAAAAGGCATATGACTACTGGATACTAGGGATTAGGGATTGATTCCACACATGACCATTGGAGGTCCACAATAACCATGAATCTATGGCTATGATTCACAGATCCCATAGCCTAACGATTCCACAGGTCAATCAGACGTAGATGCTTGTTTACGCACACTAGTATTTAGATCCACTCCACTTCCACCAATCATCATCGCACAACTATCCTCACTAGATATAGCAGCTAATCAAGCTAAAGATTTTTGGACTAGACTAGAGAGTCACCCATAGAATCCACTATATATCTATATATTCATCATCCATCTTATGACCCTGTTAAGAGACATACACGAAACAATCCTAGGTCATTTTCCACATATCCCACAACCCATAGATAGAATCACACTAGAGCTCGATATTGATTGGAGCCTTCGAGCAGTCATCCTCACCGACTGATCTATCACACCGATTCAGGTTAGGAGGGCCTTTTTTACCTTAGATTCGTAGATTTTATTAGTGCGTATCAAAGATATAAGACTACCTAACTAGTTTTCCTATGCCCCACATATATTCCATCCCCACCGGCTGTCTTGGCACAACATCGGGAGGTTTGGTGCGAGGAAGAGTTACTTGTAGATTCCCACGCTCACTTGTCACTTTTCCATCATACAAGACCCTCATCAAATGGTAGAATAAATTCCTAGGAAACTTGTTAATAACCCAAGATATCTCACCAAAACTGACATCGATTTACCCTAAACCGATGTCGGTTCACCCTAAACCGAAGCCGGTTATACTGGGATGGAAAAAATGGCCTATTTAGACCCATCTATAGCTTGGTAATATGGGTTGTTGATTGTTGGTTGTTGTTTTTGAAAACTTCTAATCTTGAGTTCAATCTCTTTAGACGTGACAGCAAAATGGAGACTGATTTGTGATCAACAAGGGCAACCAAATACATTGGCACAACAGTGAAACTTTCTTCCCAACATTCTCCAATGCAGTATCTTCTTCAGTATTCATCAGACCTATACATCATAGAAGAGTAAGCATTCTCCTACCATCTATTTTATTTTCTTATCATTGGTTGTAGTCTTTGTGGTAAAGGAACCTAGTCTTTTACCCTATGTCCATTCCCTCTTTCTAGCTACATCCACCTTCCATATCCAATCATCTTAAAACTTGGCCCAATTTCCCATTTTGATCCCCTAAGTAGTCTTAGACCTTCACAACCTATCTACATCCTCTCTATGATCAATCCCCACCTTCTATCCACTCCACTTTCACCCCAAAACTCTAAAAAACTGGACTGTGTGATTCTATCAGCCCCAACTTAATTGTCGTTGGTTATCTCTGACCATCGTTGGTTACAGTGAAAACACCATCGGTTCCATAAAACCGTGGTCAGTCTCTGTGTCATCTGATCTTTGCCAAAACAAGGACCTATTTCTGACATATACCTATTTGAATACCTATTTGACCTTCATATTTGTATCTAACCTAGCATGTTAGCTCAAACTCACCTATAACTAGCCTACTTGACCTCTGGATCTCCTTCTAGCCTAGCCTACTATATTAAATCTAGCCTATTGCGTTTGTATGAGATGCCTAAATCATATTAAACTATAGTAGGACAATATTTACTTTATTATTAGTATTGAATTTTTTTAAACAGTGGATTGCCATCCATCTAGGAAGTATCATACTTCTAGGATCTAGCACATGCTAGAAAGTCCACTGCATATATTTTTTAACTCTCTTTGGTGATCTTGTTTTGGTTCTTATACAGGTAGTTCCTCCTAGCCAAAGGGAAGGCCTCACAATCACTTTGATTTATAATTCAGATACGCGTGCATACAACCTTCAACCATCTTAAACTAGGTATTCCTCTTACCACCTTTACCTTTTTCTATTTCATCAAGTAATTCTAAAAAAACTATGAAATCAGGTGAAACACCTATGACCTCTAAACCCGATCGAGCTTCTTGATCAATTTCGTGTTCCATTTTCAAATATTTTTCGAGATTACTGAAGGTATTTTACTTTTCCTACTGATTTGATGTCTTTTGGATTTGTATTTGAGATATTCTTTTGATGTTCTCCATCCTTCCCTATTTTTCCTCTAGTTTTATGGTTTTAAATGGTTTTCTTCATTTTATGTTGTATTCCATTGAAATTTTTTGTTTGGAATTCACCCCTAGGTTGTTTCTTTATTTTATCCCATGGAATATACCGGTTGATTATTGAAAAAATCTAAAATTCCTAACTGGTGAAATGGTGGGAGTTTTACATGTCATGACACATCAAAAACCTGATTCCTTTATTTTTTAGGTTTTACAAGGTGTTTAACATCTCCTTGCTTCCATCGTTTATTAGGTTTTACCAAGTGATAGACATCTATTAACCTCCGACATACACTTTGTAGTGTATCAGGTTTCTTTGATTGTTTGACATCCTCTGATCTCTGCTTGTGTCGGGTCTTGCAAAGTGATCAAAATCTTCTAACTTTCACCAGTGCATCTAGTTTTACCAAGTTTCTAACATCTACTAAGCTCTGACACACTCTGCAGTCTATCAGGTTTTTTGAAGTTTCTAACAAAACCTTATTTACAACATACATTCTAGTGTGTCGGGTTTCATCAGGTGCTTTGCAATTTCTAAAATCTGGATAGTGTGGCAGGTCTGTGGGGTTGCTCAGTAAGCTTCCAAGTCTGATTATTCAAATAGGAATTGTCTAGGCATTCTTTCTCTAGAATTTCTCATGTTAGATCTTAGATCATCTAAGGATAAGTCAGACAAGTCAAGGAAGATGAAATAAAAGTATCGGAAAATGGAATCCCCCTCCTACATATATTGAAATTATGACATCCGAGATACAAAGCTTGGTAACATTGACATGGAAGACTATTGGAACAGAACCAAGGATTCTTCTCAAAGTCCCTAGATGAAGTCAATAAGCAACAATGGCCTCCCTCTTGCAGTAGGATTCCCAATGTTTGCTCAATGCCCTGAGTTCATTTTGGTCTGTGCTTCCAATTATTACTCAGACTCTTGATCAGTGAAAAATCAAGAAAGAGAAGTCATAGTGAAGTTGGACGGGGGTTAATTTGATGACCTCTTAAGACTACCCAACTTTTAGGAATATGTCGACGTAGATCTTAAGTCAGCACAAAAATATTGGGACAAAGATCAAGAAGACTACATCAGGTATGTGAATAAAAAGTTCTTGATCAAGGCTAAGCCAGCTGTCTCAAGGTTTCATAAGTTTGTCCCTATGAGTGATTTCATCCTTGAAATCAATGACATACTCACCGTACTAAGTCAAGTATTTGGACTCCCTAAGTCAAGAGAGTTCCAAGGATGGATTTATCAATTCATGGTCATTATGAAGAAGAACGAACAAGGGATCGATTAGAGTAATCTTATAAGTGATGAGATTGATTCCTAGATGAAGATAGTCTTGACTATGGGAAAATTGTATATGTCGTCATATGTCACCTATGCAGTAGCTGACATGAGAAATTATCTAGGGTTAGATGCAAAAGGAGATAGGCTAACAAAACACATATATCGGTACTTCCCTCAGTTGATAATGAAGGGTTCTAAGAATCAATTCAGAAGAATGAACAATGCTTTATTTTATGAAAATATCTATAGGATGAACCCTGATCTAAGGAAAAGAAGAGTCTTTGATGAAGTATGGGCCGAAGTATCAAAATCGGGATGTATCTTCTTACAGTTCAAGAAGTTCATACACCTTCAAGTGGTCATGTACCTAGGTGATCCTTTCTGATTACCAAGATTCCCAGGTGATAAGTTGATCATAATGGAGTTAGTAAGACAATTTTTGGGTTTCCACAAATACCAACAAAGCAAACACAAGGCTGTTGTATCCTTCTCTATTTCCATCAGAAGGTACATGTGCTCAACGGTAGTTAAAGCTAAGAACATGGTGCATGAGCTTCAGGACAAGTTGAAAAAGAATATGAAGCACAAAGATGGATTTAATTTTTTAGGAGTCCTTAAATCATTCAGGACTTTATATCTACATGTTCCCAACATAGAAGATATTTAGGTTGATCTTCAGGATGAGGTTGCCATCTAAACAAAGGACAATAATAGGTTGACAATTGAAGAAATCCAGATGCTGGATTTATCTGACATCCCAAAAGGCACTAAGGACAATGAGAGCATCCTTGATGCCTCATATAATGGGTTGAACGAAGATCAATATACATTCCTAGTCATTTATTGGTGCATTGCTGAGAAAACTTCTATCACGGGAAGAGCTACTCAAATTCTTTCCCGTACTAAGGCGTGGCTCATTTCTTGGGGAATGAGTTATAAAGAAGAGAGTTTTGCAAAGCTAGATACTTTTGAAGTGGTACCCTCAAAGGGAAAAAAGGAAAAGGATAAGAACCCTTTTGAAATGCCAATGAAGGTTAAGTTCGTAGGAAAGGGAGAAGATCAAGTAACTACACCATTGGCCACTCTCCCACAAATAGTTGAGGTTCCTGATTCACCTCCACAACAAGAACAAGGGAATATTCCTTCAAGAGAAGATATTATTCAACCTTCCATTCCTCTTTTGGTTAACATTTCATCAGAGGTAAGTCTTCCTCTCACCTCTCAAGCTCTAATTTCAGAATCCTTGCCTCAAATTTCTTCACCAAGTTCCTCAACCATGGCCAGTATCTTCTCTAGCCTCTCACCTCTCCCCACTGAAACCAAGTTAACCATGGACATGCCTCCTCCTTCTGCACCTTCATTCCCTGAATCCATTACCACAGATGCTACACTTGTAGTGGTCACCACTCCACAAGCTAACCTCCTCCACCTGAAGATGTGACTATAACACCTACAATGGGAGAAACTTCTTCCAATATGCCTCAATGGTCAGTAGATCAGACTCTGAGGAAGAGGAAGGTGGTAGTCCCATTACCAGCCTTTGATTTCAGTTCCCTCAAGGTCATTACTACCAAGTCAGCCAATAAACCCAAAACAATTTCAAGGATTTCAGTGGATGCCTCAGGGCATAAATTTTTAGAAATTGCTACTCCCGAGGCCGATAAAACTAAAGATGATATAATGGTCACAGATTATCAAATCACAGCGGTGGCTCTAGGAAAAGTAACAACGGAGGGAGCACAACATGATGCATAAGATGCCAAGAATGTGTTATTCCAGAAGCTAAAGGAAACTAAGGAAAATAGAGATGAGTTAAAAAAGAAAGTAAAGCAGCTAACAGAAGTGCTACTCAACGTCTCAAAGCCTCCTGAGTTAACACCATCATCCTCTACTCCTATCAGGTTCGATTTCTCATCGGTACCCATGATCGAGAAGATTACTGAGAAGGGGAGAATGGTCAATGAATGGATCCAAAGGCTGCTTCTGAAAGGACAAGAAGTCATCGAGGGAACTGTGGAAGTCTACAAATCCATGGAGGATATAAAGAAGGATGGAGAGAAAATGGATGATGAGTTTTTTAGCAGAAATCGGGAACCTAGAGTTGACTTTCGAAGCTCTCTAAACGCTGAAATAGGTTCCGTCTCGCATCTTGGTTGAAGAAGGCATCGTTCCACATGGGGAAAAACAAATTCAGCTGACCAAATCCATTAGATTTAGGATAAAGATTCTCAATGAAGCTTGCAGAAAATTGAGGGAATTAAGAGATCAATTGGTCGATGGCACGAATGACTTAGAAGAAGAGTTAGTCAAGATCTGTGCTAAGGTGTTGAGTGAAAGTTCGGGTATCCTACCTGTTGATGATCTTTACAAACAAATCCAAGAATCAATTCAGCATGAACCAACTTATGGATTTGGCCTTGAAACTCATTGACAGGTTTGTGAAAATTGAACATTCTTTGGAGACCCTGAAGGAAACTCAACAAGAGACTGAAAAATATTCCTGGAAACACTAGTGATACTCAGGAAACATGTGAAGTTCTTGAGTGATCATTCCACCGTGCCTGATGAAAATGAGATGCAAGGTATAATCCAAAAATTCCAAGAATTTCGGGACAAGTAGGATTTTTTTGGAGGAAGACAAAGATGATGATATAGAATAAGCACAATGTTACATGTCATTTCAATCCTGGAAATCGACATGTCTTTTTCATTTTTTGTTTCATCACATAGGAAGAAAATTTTGACTTGGTCTCCTGCGTGAGAGTCAAGAAAAGTAGGACTCTCATTAAAAAGACTATTTTCTAGGATTTATCACTATTTTCTCTCAACTCCTTTTATTATAAATAAGGGATGCTTATGCATTCCAAAGGGTTGAGATTTTTGGAATATTGAGAACTATTGTGAAGAAGAAAAAATTTGTGTTTTCTTTTAATCATTTGAGGAATAGAAACTAATGCTATTTTGCAAACTTTGTGTTGTGAGATTATCTCTCTTAAGATATTGTTCTTATGTTCAGGATCTTAAGCTATTCTTTGTTTAGCATTCTTGATCATTTTAATTGTTTCAAAAATTACATTACATTTGTTATCTAGAACTCGTATGATTATTTCGTGATCTACATGTGTTTGCTCGAAAGAAAATAGGTTCCCCTCATTTCCTTTCCATTGTGTTTTTCCATAATAGTAATTCCCTTTCTAATTCATTCCATTTCAGAAAAACATATCTTCACCTAGTGTGGATATGGATTTCGGGATTCTATCCCAACCCCAATGGTTAGAATAGTGTGAATATTGTATATATTATTTCCATTGTGTTTTAGATTAGTAATAAACAAGGTAGCCTCACCTGTCTTTGAGGAGGGATTTAATCCCATGTACTGTGGTTGAACCTCATATTTTGGCTTGACAAAATATCCAACCAACAATTTTTGGTGACTCTAGCTGGGGAATATGGATTGATAAGACTAAGCTTATCCTTTTGGTGTCTGGAGCGACTCTATATTTGCCTTATTTTCAAGAAGATTCATTTTCCAGTTCAAGCTGGCCAGGAAGATCTTCACTCAGTTAAGCTGAGCTAAGGGTGAAACTGATCCATTCTTTGATCTACTTCAACAACATAATTTTAGGCTTTCACCCAATAATGTTGCATCTAGCCGGGAAAGAAGTTCTTCGCCCATCCGAAGGACTAGGATTCCTCAAGAACAAGAAGTTTCTGCAACTTTTCATGCATTATTCTTTTCAGATATTCATATTCCTGTATGCACTTCATTTAGAAGAATGACAACACAACCTGTGCCTTAGGGTGCAGCTATTGGTCCTCTTTCCCTTACTCCACCATTGCATGACCTACCTCATGGATCATGGAAAAATATTCCTAAGTTCAAACGGTGATGGAAAATAACATCCTGAAGAACACATTGCCTCATTCTTTGTTGCATGCGGTGTTCTTGGGGTTGCTCACGAAGATGTCTTTGTTCGAATCTTCGTCGAAACATTGCATGGCGTAGTAGCGGAATGGTTTTACCATCTCCCAAATGCATGCATTACCAACTGGGCTACCATGAGATCTATATTTGAAGAAAGGTTCAAACCAGCTGAAGATTCTCATGCCTTGTTAGCACAACTTACACACATGAAGAAGGAGTCTTACGAACCCATGTGGGACTTCATAGCCAAATTCAACAAGCTGATCTGCAAGATTCCAGACCTCGTTGTTCCTACTCTTGAAAATCAGAAGTGTTTCTTCATCAACGCTCAACCTCTTGATGTGAGCTTCTTGTTGAGAAGATCTGTTATCCCCGATTTGGCCACCGCTCAAGCTACAGCCACCGAAATAGAAGACGATCTTATTCTGGCTGGAAAGATCAGAAAAGAATCATCCAAGCCTAAAAATCAGAGTTCTTCTCAGAGTACTACTGATCTAATGATTCAGAAGATGGCTAATGACTTGATCACTTTGAAAAATCAAATGTCTCAACAGGTGAGAAATGTTCCGTATCGGGATATTCCTAGATGGAATTTCAATAATACCAATGGCACTCCCACAAGAGATAGGACTTGCAGTTGATTGCTACTCAACCAAGACTGGCTATTGAAGCTCCTCCTATTAATGCTATAGTAGAGATAGTCAAAGAAGATGAAGAACCAGAAGAACAAGATTCTCATGAAGCTTTTGAAGCTTCGGGATATGCTGATGAGTCCTATGACGATTCAGCTGGCGAACTCCAGCATTGGGTATTTGGAATACGAGGAAGAAAAATGCGAACATGATGGTCAGTCATTTGTGGTCTTCACTTGATCCCAATCTTAGAATCCTAGAAAACTAGGTTAAAGGCTCTAAGGAGAAGAATAAAGAAGCTCCTGTGGTCATGGCCAAGAGAGGCTCTCCTATCTCAGCACAAACTGAAAAGGAGACAACTAAAAAGGTAACAACTTCTTCTTATTCTCCTTCTCCTACTCCCAAGACCAGTACCTCAGCTCAAACCAATATAACTAGAACTGGGCCTACCATAATTCCTTCATATACTACTTTTGACATTATTGACCATGTAAAAAGAACTAAGATCCAAATGTCAGAAGCAGAATATCTTCAGTCAAATCCTAAGAAATTTGAAAAGCTTTCCAAATTCATTAGAAGCAAGGCTATTGTCCCTTCATCTTCAAAAGGAATTTTTTAGGTCCTACTCAACCTTTGCCTCAGACCAATATGACCTTTATTTCTTCTTCAGGAAAGATCGAACCATTTTATTTGTCTTTACTCATAAACGGGTTCAAACTCAGCAATTGTATAATTGACTCAGGAGCTTCCGATAACGTGATGCCCACAAAAGTAGCTCATGCCCTTAGACTTACTTTGAATAAATCATATGGATGGTGTTACTCCATGGAAACCAAGCAAGTTCCCTTGATTGGTCAAATCAAAGATACACAATTTTGCATTTGTCGCCTTCCCAGAGAAGAGAGTAAAAATGACCATTCTGGTTGCTGATATCCTAGCTGCTTATGGTATTCTCTTAGGAAGAGGTTTTTGTAAAGATGTTGGAGGAGAGATCAATATGGACTGGACCAAGGCTAAAATTCTAGTTAATGGAGTTCCTCGTATTCTCCATCCTGAGCCTCAAGCGAAGTATTTAGTCACTAAATCGGATGACCCCAAGGCTCAAATTCTTTTCGAAGATGTTGGCTTAGGGAATTATTTCATGACATCAGAGGTACCAGCTGTAAATGTTAAGGAAGAGGATCCTAATGGTATTTGGACCCTCGAGTTCGATGGGAGCTGTTCAACTACTAGATCAGGTGCCGCCGCACGTAGTTCTTATATCTCCAGATTTCGAGATCTTTCCCTTTGCTTTCAAGTTACAGTTTGATAATACTAATAACACAGCTGAATATGAAGCTTTGTTATTAGGATTAGAAATGGCAAGACAAAAAGGAATCTGAAACCTCAAAGTGCAGGGAGATGTGGAAGCTCATTGTAAATCAAGTGAAAGGGGTTTATCAAGTGAAAAATGATCACCTAAAGCATTACATGAACAAGGTATGGGACAATGTAGAATGCTTCGATGATTTTTCTATCAAGGCCAGTTTTGAGGGATTATAACGAAAAAGCTGATTCATTGGCCATGTCTGCATCTCTTCTCCTTCCTCATCCATAGTTCAAACAAGACACATACACCATCGAGATTGTGTACCGTCCCAGTGTTCCAGATAATTCAGCACATTGGCAAGTATTCAATGATGATCAACAGGTACTGTCTTTCCTTGAAAAAGATGATAATTTTAGTGAACTATATTTTGAAGGATCAGAATCAGCTTTCCATGAATCTGTTTTGAGTTCATATCAAGATATTGATGGTGAGTTCATTCAGCTAAAAGGAAATAAGATTCCCAAGGGATTGGTTTCTCTAGAAGGTTTGTTTGACAAGCATGACTACTAGTTTATTCAGGGTAAAAGGAAAGCTGAAGGTGCTTCCTCGTCAGAGGTAGATCAAGTTAACTTGGGTTCCGTTGATCAACCACAGATGGTAAACATCGGTAAATGTTGTTCACCCGGAGGAAAAAGAAAGATTCTCTTCACTCTTGAAGAGATATATGGATGTCCTAGCATGGTCATACATGGATCTAAAGTCTTTTCAAGCCCAAGGATGTGCAACATAGCATTCCTTTGAAGCCTGAAGTTAAACCCCACAGGTAGAAGTAGAGACATTACAACCCAAAGATCTCAGGGACTATTCTTGTAGAAATTCAGAAAATGTTAGATGCAAGGATTATCTTTCCGATCCATCATTCCACCTGGGTTGCAAACATTGTCCCTATGAGAAAGAAGAATGGTGAAATCTGGATTTGTGTTGACTTCCAAAATCTCAACCAGTCTTCATTAAAGGACAATTATCCATTGCCCATCATGGACCAGGTATTACAGACTGTCACTGGAGTAGAAATGTTATCCATGCTTGATGGATTTTTGGGGTATAATCAGGTTGAGGTAGCTGCTGAAGATCAACATAAAACAACGTTCACCACTCCATGGGGAACCTTTGCTTACAGGAGAATGCCTTTTGGTTTGATTAACGCCAGAGCCACGTTTCAAAGGGCTATGGACTTAGCTTTCAGAGATTTAATGGGAAAGGTCATAGTTGTGTATTTGGATGACTTGACAGTCTTCTCTAAAAAATGAAGTGATCATTATGATCACCTAGAACAAGTACTCTTAAGGTGCAGGCGTCATG
The DNA here is from genome assembly GCA_019776745.2 of Taxus chinensis. Classification (NCBI taxonomy): domain Eukaryota; kingdom Viridiplantae; phylum Streptophyta; class Pinopsida; order Cupressales; family Taxaceae; genus Taxus; species Taxus chinensis. The sequence continues at coordinate 820,975,723 of CM034150.1, read as the reverse complement.
GGATTTCATTAAATCCTAAAAATTCCATGTTTGGAGTGACAGGAAGGAAAGTTGCTGGGTCATATTGTGACTAGAGAAGGAACCAAGATTGACCTAGAGAGGGTGAAGGCCATTCAAAGCCTTACCCTACCCACAAGAAAAACTTGGGGTGCACTCCTTTTTTGGGAAGGTTAATTTCCTAAGAAGATTTGTACCTATTTTGCTGATAAAACCAAGGATATCCTTGGGATGATGAAAGGGAAAAATCCATTTTGATGGAGCACTGAAGGGAAGCTTGCTTTCGAAGAAGTCAAAAAGGTAATTGCACATGCCCCTGTTCTAGTATGTCCAAACTTCAAGAAAGATTTCATCATGTACAGCTATGCTTCCGCTCATACAATATCAGCCATCCTGATGCAAGAAAATGAAGAAGGAATTGAAGCTCCCATCACTTTCATGAGCTGTCCCATTGAAATAACATGAATTGAAAATGTCACAAATTGAAAAGCATGCTTATGTAGTGGTAAGAGCAATGAAACATTTTAGGTATTACGTGCTGAGTTCTCATACCCTTGTTGTCTCGTCCCTGATACTGTACAGTTAAATCCATCTTGACTCAACAAGAGTTGGGTAGTCAATGGGTAACTGGATAGCTAAAGTACAAGAGTATGACTTGGACATCAGACCTACCAAGTTGGTACAAGGAAGGGGCCTATGCCAATTGATTGTAGAAAATAATGCTGAGACAGAATGTGAAAAAAATAGAGGATACCTCTTCAGAATTTCCCATGGTGCTTTTTGTGAGCACAACCGACGAATGGTACATAGATATTGCTTTCTTTCTGACTTATGGTGAATTTCCCCCCACATTTAAGCCAAAAGGAGAAGAGGAAAGTTACAGTTAAGATCTGCAAGATACATTCTATGGGATAATGGAATATACAAGAAAGGTATTGATGGTGTATTCCTGCACTGTGTTGATAAGTCTTAGCAGGTGAGGTTGCTAGAGTCCTTCCACAATCTAGCATGTGGAGGAAATTTCTCCTCCTCTCATGATAACTTATAAGATCCTACGGGCCAGGTACTATTGGCCTACTCTCTTTCGAGACTCAGCAGAATGGGTGTCCAAATGTGAAGCTTGTCAACATTTCGTTGGTCGTCCTAAGCTAGACAGCTCTTCCCTTAAAGCCTGTGGTGATTGAAGAACCTTTTCACTAATGGGGAATTGATTTCATTGGGGTATTGAATCCTACCTCCAGTTTGGGTAAACAATTATGTCCTCACTACCATTGACTATTTCACCAAGTGGGTGGAAGCTGCACCAATCAAACAAGCTAACCTCCAAAGCTGTTTGTAACTTCCTCAAAGAAAATATAATTGTTAGATTTGGTGTGCCTCACAAGATTATTGCCGAACAATGCCTCCAATTTCTCATCCCATGAGTTGATAGAATTTTTTTATGGATTTGGGATCACGTTGGCTCATTCATCCGATTACTACCCTCAAGGCAATGGTCAAGCTGAATCGAGCAACAAAAACCTGGTGACCATAATCAGAAAGTTGGTTGATGAGAATCAGAGGACATGGCACAAAACATTATATGATGCATTGTGGGCCAATCAGATTACTCATAAACAAGCTATTGGGATGTCTCCATTCTAGGTGTTGTATGGGATTAACGCTGAGATACCTATCTCTGTAGAATTGTCCAGCCTTATAGTTGGCTAAAGCAATTGAGGATGAAGCTTTTCAAAGTTCTATTGAGAAAAGGATAATGTACCTAGCCAGGCTAGAAGAAGAATAGAGCAAGGTGGTGGATCACATCACAGACCATCAGATCAAAGTCAAAATAATATTTGACAAGAAATCAAAGCAACATGATTTCCAGGTCAGAGATCTAGTACTTCTCTGGGATAAGAGAAGAGAATAGAAAGGGATGCATGGCAAGTTTGACTCCTTATGGAAAGGTCCTTTCAAAATACATCAGCTGAATGGTGAAAATAGCTTGTCTATCATGCCTTGATGGAGAGTTTCTCCCTCTACCTTTCAGTGGTCAACATTTGAAGATGTTCCATCAGTAACGCAAGATGCTCTCTTGCATTGTACATAATTTATTTTCTGTCATGTGTTTTTTTTGTCTTTCTTTCTTTCTTTGTTTGTTTTTGGTTTTCTTCTTCTTCATACTCCATAGCCCAATGGATAAAACCAGAGATTCTGAGTTCTCTTCCTTTGATGTCACCAAGAAATTCCCCAACTGGAGCCAGTTGTTATCTCATTTTAGTGATTCCAGCTAAAATTAAGATAACCATAGAATTTTTTTGGAAAAATAATCCTAAAATGCCCTTTTGAGGAGATTTTCAAGTTTTCAGGTTTCAACAACATGAAAACATATTTTTTACATGATACATGCAAATTGTTTCCCAAAACCTGAAACCCAAAACAAGTCATTTGTTTAGGTTTTTGGAACTCACAAACATTGGAACATGATTTACAAAAAGCATGCTACATGTCACTTGACTTCCGAAACCCAAAACCTATATAATCCTTTGTGTCAGGTTTTTGGGACCTTGGAACATCCAAACATCTCATGCCTCATGTCACCTGTTTCCCTAAAACCTGAAACCTGAATTGATAGCTAATCCTTTGTATCAGGTTTTCGAGCACTCCAAGCATGATGACATGGCATTAACTCCGAGTTGTTGGGTAGTTGGCACATGTGTCAGGTGAAGTGTCATAAATTCTAGGGTTTTATAAATATCCCAATTTTACATGTCATTTTTACCTATTGTACTTTTGCTACGTGGATTTTTTGTACTTGTGCCTGCGACCTCCAAACCTGATCAAGCTTCTTGATCAATTTCGTGTTCCATTTTCAATTATTTTTCGAGATTACTGAAGGTATTTTACTTTTCTTGCTGATTTGAGATCTTTTGCATTTGTATTTGAGATATTCTTTTGATGTTCTCCTATCCTTTCCTATTTTTCCTCTAGGTTTAGGGTTTTAGATTATTTTCTTCATTTTATGTTGTATTCCATTGAAATTTCTTGTTTGGAATTCACCCCTAGGGTGTTTCTTTATTTTATCCCATGGAATATACCCTATTGATTATTGAAAAAATCATAAAATTCCTAACTGGTGAAATGGTGGGAATTTTACATGTCCTAACACCTCAAAAACCCGATTCCTTTATTTTTGGGTTTTGCAGGGTGTTCAACATCTTCTTACTTCCATCCATTTGTTGGGCTTCATCAAGTGCTCAACATCTATTAACCTCTGACCTATACTATCGAGTTGTTCCAGTGTATCGGGTTTCTTCCAAGTGTTCAACATCCTCTGATCTCCGCTTGTGTCGGGTCTTGCTGAAGTGTTCAACATCTTCTGACTTCTGCCAAGTGTATTGGGTTTTACAAAGTGTCTGACATCTACTAAGTTCCGACACTCTCTGCAGTCTATCAGGTTTTGTGAAGTGTCTCGACAAGACCTTATTTCCAACATACCTTCTAGTGTGTCAGGTTTCATCAGGTGCTTTGTAAGTTCTAAAATATCCGATAGTGTGGCAGGTCTATGGGGTTGCTCAGCAGGCTTCCAAGTCTGACTGTTCAAACAGGAGTTGTCTAGGCATTATTTCTTCAAGATTTCTCATGTTAGATCCTGAGATCATCTAAGGATAAGTCAGACAGGTCAGGGAAGATGAAATACAAGTACCAGAAAATGGAATCCCCCTCCTACATAGATTACAATTATGACATCTGAGATACGGAGCTTGGTAACATTGACATGGAAGACTTTTGGAACAGAACCAAGGATTCTTCTCAGAGTCCCTGATGAAGTCAATAACCAACAGTGGCCTCCCTCTTACAGCAGGATTCCCAATGTCTGCTCAATGCCCCGAGTTCATTTTGGCCTGTGCTTCCAATTATGACTCGGACTCTCGCTTAGTGAAAAATCAAGCAGGAGAAGTCATAGTGAAGTTGGATGGGGGTTACTTTGATGACCTCTTAAGATTACCCAAATTTCAGGAATATGTCGACGTAGATCTTAAGTCAGCACAGAAATCCTGGGACAAAGATCAAGAAGACTGCATCAGGCATGTGAATAAAAAGTTCTTGATCAAGGCCAAGCCAGCTGTCTCAAGGTTTCCCAAGTTTGTCCCCAGGAGTGATTTCATCCTTGAAATCAGTGACATCATCACCTTGCTAAGTCAAGTATTTGGACTCCCTGAGTCAAGAGACTTCCAAGGATGGATGTATCAATTCATGGTCATTATGAATAAGAATGAACAAGGGATCAATTGGAGTAGTCTTATAAGTGATGAGATTGATTCCCAGATGAAGACAGTCTTGACTACGGGTAAATTCTATATGTCATCATATGTCACCTATGTAGCAGCTGGCATGAGAAATTATCTAGGGTTGGATGCAAAAGGAGATAGGGTAATAGAACACATATATTGGTACTTCCCTCAGCTGACAATGAAGGGTTCTGAGGATCAATTCAGAAGAGTGAACAATGCTTTCTTTTATGAAAATATCTACAGGATGAACCCTGATCTAAGGAAAAGAAGAGTCTCTTGACGAAGCATGGGCCGAAGTATCAAAATGGGGTTGTATATTCTTGCAGTTCAAGAATTTCACATACCTTCAGGTGGTCATGTACCCAGGTGATCCTTTCAATTGCCCAGATTCCCAGGTGATAAGTTGATCCTAATGGAGTTGGTAAGACAATTGTTGGATTTCCACAAATTCCAACAATGTAAAACACAAGGCTTTCGTATCCTTCCCTATTTCCATTGGAAGGTACACGTGCTCGATGGTGGTTAAAGCTAAGAACATGGTGCATGAGCTTCAGGACAAGTTGAAGAAGCACATGAAGCACATAGATGGATTTGATTTCCGAGGAGTCCTTAAATCATACGAGACTTTATATCTACATGTTCCCAACATAGAAGATATTTGGGTTGATCTTCGGGATGAGGTTGCCATCCGAAGAAAGGAAAATAATAGGTTGACAATTGAAGAAATCTAGATGTTGGATTTATCTGACATCCCAAAAGGCACTAAGGACAATGACAGTGTCCTTGATGCCTCATATGATGGGTTGAACGAAGATCAATATGTATTCCCAGCCATTGATTGGTCCATTGCTGAGAAAGCTTCTATCATGGGAAGATCTACTCAAATTCTTTCCCGTACTAAGGCGTGGCTCATTTCTTGGGGAATGAGTTATAAAGAAGGGATTTTTACAAAGCTAGATACTTTGGAGGTGGGACCCTCAAAGGGAAAAAAGGAAAAGGATAAGAACCCTTCCAAAAGGCCAATGAAGGTTAAGTTTGTAAGAAAGGGAGAAGATCAAGTAACTACACCAGTGGCCACTCTCCCACAAATAGTTGAGGTTCCTGATTCACCTTCACAACCAGAACAAGGGAATATTCCTTCAAGAGAAGATATTATTCAACCTTCCATTCCTCTTTTGGTTGATAGTTCATTAGAGGTAAGTCTTCCTCTTACCTCTCAAGCTCTAATTTCAGAATCCTTGCCTCCTCCCATTCAGCCTTCCTTGCCTCAACTTTCTTCACCAAGTTCCTCAGCCATGGCTAGTATCTTCTCTGGCCTCTCACCTCTCCCCACTGGACCCCAGTTAACCATGGACATGCCTCCTCCTTTTGCACCTTCATTCCTCGAATCCATTACCACGGATGTTACAATTGTAGTGGTCACCACTCCACAAGCTAACCTTCCTCCACCTGAAGATGTGACCATAACACCTACAATGGGAGAAACTTCTTCCAATACGCCTCAATGGTTAGTAGATTATACTCTGAGGAAGAGGAAGGTGGTAGTTCCATTACCAGCCTTTGATTTTAGTTCCCTCAAGGTCATTCCTACCAAGTCGGCCAAGAAACCCAAAACAGTTTCAAGGATTTCAATGGATGCCTCAGGGCATAAATTTGTAGAAATTACTACTCCCATGGCTGATAAAACTAAGGATGATATAATGGTCACAGATTATCAAATCACAAGGGTGGCTCTAGGGAAAGTAACAATGGAGGGAGCACAGCAGGATGCACAAGATGCCATGAATGTGTTGTGCCAGAAGCTAAAGGAAACTAAGGCAAATATATATGAGTTAAAAGAGAAAGTACAGTAGCTGAAAAAAGTGCTACTCAAGCTCTCAAAGCCTCTTGAGTCAACACCATCATCCTCTACTCCTATCAGGTTTGATTTCTCATCAGTACCCATGATCGAGAGGATTACTGAGAAGGGGAGAATGGTAGATGAATGGATCCAAAGGCTGCTCCTGAAAGGAAAAGAAGTCATCGAGGACACCATGGAAGTCTAAAAATCCTTAGAGGATATAAATAAGGATGGAGAGAAAATGGATGATGAATTTTCAGTAGAAATCAGGAACCTAGAGTTAACTTTTGAAGCTCTCCAAACGCTGAAATAGGTTGCATCCCGCATCTTGGTTGAAGAATGCATCGTTCCACATGGGGATAAACATTTTCAACTAACCAAAGCCATTAGATTCAGAATAAATATTCTCAATGAAGCTTGCACAAAATTGAGGGAATCAAGAGATCAATTGGTCTATGGCAAGAATTCCTTAGAAGAAGAGCTAGTCAAGATATGTGCTAAGGTGTTGAGTGAAAGCTCAGGTATCCTGCCTATTGATGATCTTTACAAAAATATCCAAGAATCAATTCAGAATGAAACAACTTATGGATTCAACCTTGAAATCATTGGCAGGTTTTTGAAAATTGAACATTCTTTAGAGACCCTAAGGAAACTCAACAAGAGACTGAAAAAGCTTCCTGGAAATGCTATCGATACTCACGAGACATGTGAAGTTATTAGTGATCATTCCACCGTGCCTGATGAAAATGAGATGTAGGGTATAATCCAAAAATTCCAAGAATTTTGAGACAAGTAGGCTTTGATGGAGGAAGACAAATATGATGATACAAAATAAGCACAATGTTGCATTTCATTTCAATCCTAAAATCGACATGTCTTTTTCATTTTTGTTTCGTCACATAGGAAGCAAATTTTGAACTGGCCTCCTGCGTGAGAGTCAAGCAAAGTAGGACTCTCATTAAAAATACTATTTTCTAGGATTTATCCTATTTTCTCTCAACTCCTTTTATTATAAATAAGGGATGTGTATGCATTCCAAGTGGTGGAGATTTTTGGAATATTGAGATTTATTGTGAAGAATAAAGACTTTGTGTTTTCTTTTAATCATTTGAGGAATATAAACTAATGCTATTTTGCAAACTTTGTGTTATGAGATGTATCTTTCTTAAGATATTGTTATTGTGTTCATAATCTTAATTTATTCTTTGTTTAGCATCTTGATCATTCTAATCATTTCAAACATTACATTTGTTATCTAAATCTCGTATGATTATTTCGTGCTCTGTGTTTACTCAAAAGAAAATGTGTTCCTCTCATTTCCTTTCCATTGTGTTTCTTCCATGATAATAATTTTCTTTCTAATCCATTTCACTTCGAAAACAGAAATATCTCCACCTATTATGAATATAGATTTCAGGATTCCATCCCAACCCGAATGGTTAGAATAGTGTGAATATTGTATATATTATTTCCATTGTGTTTTAGATTAGTAATAAACATGCAACCTCACCTGTCTTTGAGGAGTGATTTAATCCTATGTGTTGTGGTTGAACCTCATATTTTGGCTTGACAAAATATCCAACCAACACACCTCAAGAGGTTCTATGCTTAAGCATGGCGCAAAAAATTTAAAAAATAGCAAAAAAAGTAAAAATAATCAAAATATAAAAAAATTAAAATAAGAGAAAAAGAAAAAGAGAAAGTAGGTCATCCATATTTGAAAATCATGCAACTGTGGCACTTTGGATAGGTCCCTTGGTGAAAAATGATTTTCAGTGCCTTGGGAGGATTCGATGTTCATAAGCATCTTGCATCTAGAGGGTACTTTTACTTAGCTTAGGGCTAGTTCCACACCTGTATCTAAGATTCCCTAGGAACCTATCCTATCAAGCCTTAAGCCGGATTTTTCTCCTCTTGTAAATCAAGGAAGGGATGGTCTTTGTAAATTATCCATCTAACACTGGGGGCACTTCCACGACTTCACCTTCCTATTTATAAACATGTGGCATCTACCCTTGTATATTCTTCGTCTAACACCGGGGGCATCCACGTTTCTTTGTTGCATGTGCATAGCTTCGTAAAACCTTAGAAAATCACAAAAACATTAAAATATGATCAAAATCCAAAATAATAGATAAACGCAATACACAAAAGTAGTACAAAAGTGTTTCAAAAAGCAAACTTACAAAAATATAACTTTATTTTAACCACTTTATATTGTTTCTTGGTTTGTTTGTGTACATTGTTTGCTTATATAGTTGTTTCTTGTTTGTACTTTTGTATATTTTGTTTCTTATACATACTTTGATAAGATTCATCTTTTCTTTCTTATATTAGATTCATTATTACTTGTACATATGAAGTGTGTTTTTGCATGCTTGTAAATAATTGTACATAGTTGTGTTAATTCATGTTGGTTAGCATTGTATATTTGGTTAGGTTTGTTAACATTTGCTTGTGTCTTCTTGTCGCATATACATAGTTTTGTTATCACATCATCATATCTCCATCAATATCATCACATCTGACATCATTTGTACATCAAATATAAATAAACAAATAAGTATACATCATACATGAAGGTTAAGCTAATCATTGCATATTGTATCATCAAATGGAGGCAAGAGGGATCACATATATCAAAATCTATCCCCCCTGCACCAATATCATCATTTCATCATGTCCAATAATCTAGAGCATTACATGTACAATATAATTGATATCATTGTTGATTAAAGAAAACTTGTAAGAGATCGCACAAGGATTCCGCATGGGAGAGATGGCCAGGATCAAGGGCACGAAAGGATAGGAAGAATCTGCGCATGGAGGGCAAGTTCAGCATTTAGGAATTAGATGATTTTGAACATGAAGACCTATTTTTAGAATATGGCATGTGAAACACACCAACGATGCAGAGATGTGTGCACCACGCATTTTCTATCTTTAGAGGATCGAATCGAAGCATTTTGCATGGATACAAGCTAGGAATAGGATTGTCACTTCAGTTAACTGTAAGAGGTCTATTGATAACACACTTGCATGTGTGGCTATGCCTTTAAACAACACGTGGCTATTAATAGCATGTGGCCTATTTCTGGAATAGATAAGCGATGAAGGGAAAGTCCCCACCCTATATATATGATATGAAGCACATAATAGGATATGTATATGTATGTATGTATATATATATATATATATAGAGATGGATGTGTGTGTGATAGAGAGATATACAATGGAATTATTGTAACAGATCCATGTGCATCAGTATAGATTGACATTACTGTAAGAAGATTCTATGTTTATTAATAAATGGAAGTTATTGGCTAAATATAAGTGTCATTACTGTGTGTAATTGAGTAGTGCATGTTATTGATTCAAGCATGCATGGTAGAATGGTGGATTAGTTATGGACATATATGTTTCTTCCTTCAACATGCTAACAACTTGATACAACAACCCTAAAGAGGGAACTAGTACCTTTGCGCGCTTCGGGTGAACGGTTAGTCTAGGCTGAGTGATGTGTCAGTGTGACTAGGGTGTTATCTGGTAAATTCTAGGTTGTATCATTGGTTCCATTGCCAGGACCTCTTTTTCAGTTTTTTTTCAGGATGTTTCACGGTGAAGACGTACCGATTAACTCTAGAAAGTATTGAGGAGTGGATACACAATCTAGAGGAAGAATATGCACGGTGGTTCAGCAGTGGATTTGAGTTTAATACACACACTTGGGTAGAACATAATCTATATGAAAGCCTATACAAGATCTTTTTTGTTATCTTTCTAGTAGAACAATACGAGTGGCTTACTACTTATGCATCTCAGTGGAATTGAAGGTAATGCACACTTGTCTGGACACTAGAAGAATTTCAATCCCTTTATGATGCTGATTTGATCTCGACTCGCACTATGGATACGTGGTTTCGTGGTGTTCTAAACTGATATATTCTTGAATATTCAATTTTGACGTATTCTTACCTGGAGGTAGCTAAATTCCAGTTTTTTTGGTATCCTAGAGGAACATATCTGTAAGGAATTCCACTGGCAATCAAGATCTTGATGGTAAATTTGAACCTGGAGAGTAAACCAATGGCTAACTAAAATTCGTCACGCACAAGGGCAGGAACAAGTTTGGTGAAATATGGAAGACCTAGCGTCAGAGAGGCAAGGAGAGGAGATGTGGCTTAAGTATAATGAGGCATGCGAGAGGGAGATACAGAAGCACTGTTCCATTGAAGAAAGTATGGCATTGAGGAGAAAGATGAATTATGAAGGATTTATAGCTCACATAGAATACATGGAGCCAAAGAACTCCCCCATCTTGGAAAACACAACACAGATCCCCCCTTGGCCTCACATAGAAGTGTGCCAGTAGAGACTACCTAGGTCATGGGCGTGCATCTTAATCCACCTACTGACCTATCCCTTGTGCTTGGTTTTCTACTATCTAGTATGACAAGTAACCAACAAGCTAACTTGGGAAGTAGGAGATCAAGAGTAAGTTAGGGAGCAAGTACATCAATGGCAGGGAAGATGAATTCAATGATATTTGGAGGAACATTCTTAGGTGCATCATCCACACAGAATGTTGGGATCACCTTAGGAAGTGGAACTACCTTACAGACTGTAGGGGTTCAGTATAATACTACTGACAGAGCATAGGGGAGTACATCTACAGGCCCTATTCTGGATACTTTTGGAGGATCATGAGGTATATGTGGTTCTATTTCTGGTGGATCTGGTGGTTCTAGAGGTAGAGGGAACAAAGGCAATTTTGGATTAGGTGGTCAAGGCCCGCAACCACCATAGAACATTTATATGGAAATGTCTCTTTTTCTTCCAGAATATAGAGGCATAGAGGATGTTGCCGAACATGTGCATGTGTGTGAAATATTGTAGTGAGCTAAAGGGAGAATGGATGCTGAGTGTAAGGAAAGTCAATTTGCTACTACATTACAGGGACGTGCACAAATCTAGTACAGGAAGTTTGACACTGATAAACTTGTGTGGATTATACAACATTGAAGGATGCTTTCTTGAAAAAGTTCCATATCCCTGAGTTTGAGTAGAAGAGTATAAGTGCACTCAATGATATCAAGAAAGGCACTACTAAGAGTGTACATCAATATTATGTGTGTTTTAAGACACTTCTATCTAAGCTATCTTATGATATTCACGTAAGCTAGCATGAACAAGGGTTTTTTGGAGGATTGATTACACCATTTAGAAGCGTTGTCACATAATACATACACTGATCCATGAAAAGCACTAGAAGCAAATTTATGTGATGAGTCAATTGGGAGTATTGACAATGGTGTTACTCCATTCTTATATGCACATATTACAGCTATGGAAAAATAGATAGAGAATCTATCAACAAATTCATCCCATGAAACACGCTCCAGAATTTGGTGTATAGATTGTGAAGTAGAAGGTCACACCAAGGACAGTTGTCCTCGTAGAATAGTATACTCATTACTATTGGAATGTGAGATCCATCATTTGAATCATGATGCTAGTCATTGTCCTTTGTTACAATGTTTCATAAGAAAGAATGTATCCAAATTTTACAAAATTTGTACATCCACAACCCATGATAATCAAGATTGTCAATTGATTGGTTAGATCCAGGATGTTATGGAAATTAGGGTACACTAGACAAGTATAATAGATAATCCTAAGGGTAAGAATGAGCACCATGATCGAGATCATAATCAAATGCACTATGATAGGAATGATGAGCATTTTGAAGGAGGTCATGGAAGGGGATGTGGATATCATGGTGGAGGAAGAGGTGAGTTCCCTTGTGGAACATGTTATACGTGCGGATCTCCTGACCAATATAGGCATGAATTTCCTCATAATATTACATGTTCAACCTTTGGAAAGAAACATAGCTATGAGGAATGCCTAGACTTATATGATCATCTGAGTAAGCAGTATAATTAAGAAAGCAAAGGTGCCGGGATGGTTAGAATCAAGCACATGGTAGAAGATCAGTGGATGCCCAAGATATAACTTGGCCCTGAGGCATTAACTATGAAGATTACTACATGAGCTGAAGTAGCACGCGCAAGAGAGGAATTGCACCAAAAGCCTACAATCACCAAGGAGGAGGTTTTGAATGCAAGGTACCCAGATCCTACTCATTAGAAGGAGGTTTACCAAGATACTATGGAAATACTAAGGAATCTTCTCGGTGAGACACAATACTTAAAGGATCAAAAGAAAGCATCAGAGATCATCCAAACTAAAATTGATGATCTGAGAGAAGCATGTAAAATGTTGTGCCAAGAGAACATCATCCCACTATTAGGAAGTTGGTTAAGAGGGAACACTCCTCATGTAAGTATTAAGACTAGATGATAGATTTTGCATGTAGATATTCCCCTTGATAACATTGACTATGAAAATGAAATTACTCTGAATGCTATTATGGATGGATGGCTATTAAGCAACATATTGATTAATACAACTGCAAAAGTAAATGATCTTACATTAGATGCATGGGTAAAAATGGGGAGGCCTCCATTGCAACCATCATATAATGTGTTTTTTATGGCTAACCAAAACTAAGGCCACTCCCATATGAGTTTTTAAGGATGCATCTATAACCATACAAGGGGCCAAGTTCACTGGGAATTTTAAGGTATTAGCAACTTGCAGAAGTAAAAAAATTTCCAACCTTGCTTGGACAACCTTGGTGTTATGTGAATAATTCTAACCTTGAGATTAAATAAGGGGTGTATCAGCTTTGATAACAAAGAGGAAAGGGTTTTGATACCTTTGACAGATGGGAAGTCTACACCATATGTTGAGCCTCTAAGTGAGGAGGACTTAAATAGAATTTATGTACACACTATTCAAGACCCAGATATCAATGAGCCATCAAAAGAATGCATCCTATAGTAGGAGGATTCTCATTCTATTAGTGATACTATGAGTATTGCTTGTGAAAATTGGGCCCATGGTACATATGAACTAGTAGGGTGCAAGGTGAAAAGTGTAGTTGCACACAAGAATGGACTTCGTTCGGTTCAACAGATAGGTAGCACAGTACCTTGGTATATAGGGGAAAATGCTCTTCCTATATTTTTGAAAGCCATGGAAACATGGTGGATAGATAAAATTAAGAGAAGATATATTCTAGTATATACCTTGTGCAGGATAACAACATGCTCATGGGTAGTCCACACAAATAATCTTATAGAATGGGAAGAGATTGGGTTTGCCCAATCTATTAGGTTTGTAAGGAAAAATGCATCTACGTAGATCTACACTTATCATGGTGATTAACCTATTTAGCATCACATTCAACTGTGTGAGAGACTCTAGATAGTAGAATAGGAAGCATTATCACCTTCACTCTGGGTGCATAGACTATACTCTATGATACAAGGATGCGCACGTGCCTATTATGTATACACAGAACTACATCGAGAGAGTGGAAAATGGAAAAAATTGACTACAATAATTATCCATACCTTTGAATAATTTTCTTCCAAACCTCCAATAGAAGAGGCATTCTAAATTTTCAAGCACCTAACTATTGGAGATAATGCAAAACCAGAAGAGCATATTTAGGAATTATTTGGTAAGACAGATTCCAGAGAGAATTTTGAAAAGGAAGAAGAAATCAAATCCATACTACTTGAACACGCTTGCATTGAGAAAGAGAAAGGAAAGATGGTTTACATTTTGGATGATGAGGAAGTTGAGAACCAGGATATTGAACATTCAAAAGTGCAGACAAGGATACACGCACCTATCACGAACCCATGAATACAAAGAAGGTGAATATAGGTTCAGAGGCTAAGCCTAAGGAGGCCCATCATTGGAGACTACTGGTCAGACTTAGAGGTATCAAATATCATTAAGTTACTCAGGTATTATTAAGACTTATTCACTCAAGGGTATCATGAACTTAAAGGTGTGCATGAATCACTTGGGGAAATGAAGATAAATCTTAAGGAAGGTGAATGCCCCATGAGAAAGAGACCTTACAGAATGAAACCCAATTTGTGTGAAAAGGTAAAAGAAGAAATTGATAAAATGTGGGAAATCTGGAATTATCAAGGCCCCTTGATGAGTCAAAATGGGTTAGTCCAATGGTGATCAATATTAAGAAGGATGGAAAAAATAGAATATGTGTGGGACTACATGGAGCTAAATGGTGCATGTGTCACAGATCCATTCCCTATGCCATTTATTGAGGAAATCCTAGAGGTCCGAGTTGTAGGGCATGAAATATACTCTTTCACAAATGGGTTTTTTGGGTATCATCGGGTTAGGATTTCTTAGGAGGATCAAGAAAAGACAACATTTACTACTAAATGGGGAAGTTTTCCCTATACAGTGATTCCTTTTGAAATAAAAATACACCTCATGTATTCTCGCATATAGTTGTTCAAGCATTCAAATGTTTTATTCACAATTTTTTGTAGGTTTATCTAGACGATTGAATAGTATATGTGCTTATGAAAGATCATTGTGACAATCTCCACTTAATGCTTGAATGGTGAAAATAATTGAGTATATCTCTCGAACATCAAGAAGTGTATATTTTCTACACCATTTGGAATATTGTTAGGACACATAATCTGTAATAAAGGTTTCTTGGTTGATCTAGCTAAGGTTGCAGTCATTCTAGGCCTAGAGGTGCCTACCAGTCAAAGTGAGGTGTGTGGATTTTTAGGTTCATACAGGATATTATATAAAATTCATAAAAGGGTATGTAAAAGTTTCTACACCCTTGGAAGAGTTACTTAATGGGAAAGATACATTTTATTAGGGAGAAACTGCAGCAGCGCGCGTTTCAGATATTAAAAGAGAAACTTACTACCACACCCATGCTATGTTTTCCCTCATGGGATAAACCATTTCATGTGCATGTGGACTCCTCTGGTATGGCCATTGGAGTTGTGTTAGCTCAACCTACAGAAGGTATTATAGATCATCCTATTTGTTTTTCTAGTAGAAAGTTGACTCCTGCTAAAAGGAATTATACAACTACAGAGCGCAAAGTTTTGTCAATGATCTATGTATTGCACAAGTTTCGATAGTACTTGTTAGAAACACCATTTTTGTTTTATACATATCACATGGCATTAAAGTACTTGGTAAACAAACAGGTCGTACAAGGGCACATATGCATATGGGTACTCCTATTTCAAGATTTTAACTTCATAGTTATGGTGAATCTAGGGAAAAGAAATTTATGACCAGGCCATTTATCTAAAATCAAATCAGAAGAGGAAGCATAGATAATTGAAGAAACCATGCTATATGCACAGTTATGTAGGTTACAACACGTGCCCATGGAATTAGAAGACATTTCTATCTTTCTACAAACTGGTATGGCACCAGAAGGAGTGAAGGTGTTAGAAAATAAACAACTTGCTATACGCGTGGCACCGTTTATGTTAATTAGCAGTGACCTCTACATGTTAAGAAGAGATGAAGTATTACGACATTGTGTATTAGAGCATGAACGCAAGGATATTATGTAGGAGGCCCATGGTGGTATTGTAGGAGGCCATTATGTAGGTGATGTGAATTCCCAAAAGATCCTACTTGTTGGATTATGGTGGGAGAAATTTTATAAATATGGTAAATAATAATATAAGGCATGTGATCATTGCCAGTGCCTAGGAAAACTAGGTAAAAGATATGAGATGCCTTTGAGACAAATTATTAGTGTTGAACCATTTGAGAAATGGTCCATTGACTTTGTAGGACCTATTTCGTCATATGTGCACAGGACTGGATCATGATATATCATTACTTGTGTAGATTATCTCACATAGTTGGTAGAAGCAGCACCTACGAAGGACTGTAAAGCAGCTACAACAGCTAGGTTTTTATGGGAGAATAGTTCTTACAAGATATATATTTCCTTTAATCTTGACAAGTGATAGGGGTGCACACTTTTTGAATGAGATAATTTGGATCCTATTAGATGAATTTATGGTTGCACACCATAAAACCACACCCTATCATCCTCAGGAAAATGGAACTACTGAGGATTTCAACAAGATTTTGAGCCATACTTTGACAAAAAATTGTAATGTTGGAAGAAAGGATTGGGATGACAAAGTGTCAGTTGTTCTTTGGGCATATAGAACAACTTACAAGAGATTGAACAAATCCACACCGTTTTAGTTGGTTTTTGGCGTAGAATTTGTTCTCCCTATAGAATTTATGTTACCTTATTTGCGCATTATGTGCTAGAGGTCTAGTTGATGAGCAGGATTTTAGAAGAGCGTATTGAGAAGAAGATTCAGCTGGATGAGTGATGAGCCATAGAATGATGGAGTTAGAAGCAGGAAGAAGACATGCAGAAGGCATGGCATGATAGAAACATAATGGATAGGAAGTTTGAGATTGGACAAATGGTACTTCTTTATGACTCTAAGTTCTTGCGCCATCTAGGAAAGCTTAAAGTACATTTTTTGGGGCTGTCTGTCATCACTTATATACTTGAATCAGGTGCTTTCTAGTTAGAAGCACTTGATGGAACCCAACTACCTGGTCACTTTAACTAGAGCAGGCTGAATCCCTCCTATAAATAATTCTTATTGGTGTTTTTAATAAGGTAGTATTGCCATTTAGAATAGGTTTCAATTTTTTATTTCCTTCATTGTCATTATGATTTTTCAATTTAGTTAATGTTCTTGTGTAATAAGCGCGCTTACACACATGAAGCTAATTACTATGTGAAGCATGTTTATGTGCAGAGGACTGCACATACTTTTAGTGTGGGGTGGTTGTAGTTATCCAAGTACAAGGATGTGGGAATTGAAAGGTGGAAGGAATAAGATACTACGAGTGTGCTTTAAGTCAAAAGAATATTTCTTCTCACAAGTGACCAAGAATAGAGATGAAAGAAGGGACAGTATAACGTGAGGTAAGTGGAGGCCATGATAACTACTAAGAGAAGGTACAGTGATGAGGTACTCGGGCGTAAGATTACATGTTGAAGAGAATTTTTTGACCAGAGGGTAGGGAGGTGCACTAGAAGGTTTTAGTTGGGACGCAAAGATGTACCACATAGAACAAATGGATTTGGTCAATGAATGAGGGGATATTTAATAGGTGAAGGAGAAATAAAATGCATCAAAATTTGAAAAATTATATAAGGATGGGATGCGGATTCATTTTTACCATTGTGACTAAGAGAATTTGAGGAAAGAGCTAAGTGCGAAGATCTGAGCTATCGGGTTAAGGTGCGAAGGGTGTGAAACCAAGCATGACAAACATATTTGTGTGAAAAGAAGCTTATGTCCGCAGTGGTGAAGGGTTTGAGTGAAGAAGGGAGATAGAGAGGAGTTAGGGCACAAAGTTTCCACCTAGGGCATGATTGAATTGAGCTAGGGTTTGATTCAAAAGTTTCAGAGTTAAAGAGGAGGCATTTGAAAGGTAACAATGGCACCTAAGAAGGTATTTGCAGTAGTAGAAAAAGTAAAGAATAAGGTGGTCATCAAGGAAGAAGAGATGGCACCCAAAAGTGATTTTTAAGAAATGCATTATCTAGAAGGAGTCATTGTTGGCTAGGAATGGGATTCACCTATCAGGGAAGACCAAAGTGAGTGAATAAAATCATAGGATAGTGTAGAAAAAAAAGGATATCGATTCCCTACTCACTGTGAGGACAAACAAGCGTATGATGGATGACATGTCGGTTGATGATGATATAAATGAGAAGCTTCTAAAGACAATTAGGGTCTACCAATTATATGAGCTTCCATATTTTGAGAAGTATGAGCCCTTGTATCAATGGCTTATGAGGATATTTCATGAGGAGTTCTTCTACTTTGTAGGATGGAAAGTTAGAATCTCATCTGGTGCTTATGTCATCTGTTACAGGTTTGAAGGCCATAGGAGAGGATATAAAAAAATATCTCACAGATAAAGTTGTGATCTTAAAGACCAAATAGGAGTTAGGTTACCTGAAGGGTCTATGTGGTATGGATGTAGATAAATTGAAGAACTATCCAATTGTGCAAGCAGTAACACACCTTGTTATAAAGTTGAATGATCAGGAGTGGTGGTCATAGGTAAATACTATGTGGTTACATGTTGTCCGTAAGATGTCAGAAGGAGAAATATATAATATTTGTAGGATATATTGGAGAAAAAAAAGTCGAGGAAGTGCACAAAGGAGGGAAGATCAACTTTGGCGTTGTTATACTATCACTAGTATTCATGGAAATTGGAGTACCAGACGGGCCGAAGGAAAAAGTATGGGAATACCCCATAGAGAATAAGTCGCCAACTGAAAGGTTCAGTAAGTATCTATGTAAAGGAGCCATGACAAACGATGTAAACAAAAGGGAAGAGAAATGGTACAACGGGCTCCGCGTGGCATTTGGAGAAGAGTGGGGCATTCCAAAGGACCTACCATCAGTATTAGGGAAACAAGTAAAGTTTTCTGTATATCATTATTTCTGTATTGTGTGCTTCCCAATGAAAGATTGATTTTTGGAGCCCTTGGTGTAAATTACCTTACACATTTACTGTAAGGTATTTATAAGCATCTATTCACTGACTTATAGACATGCACCGACTATTATTTAATGCAGATAAGGTATACTATGACTACCATACATTGAGAAAGAAGTATGTGTATCCTAGAAGAGGTTCCTACACCGATAGGATTATTTTAGAGGTGTTGAATATTAAGCCAATAAGTTTGATTGTAGCATATGTAGGGGTAGCATTGGTGTATCTTCTGTTGAAGCCCAAGATGTGAGAATAATAAGTATGTAGAGAATGAATTCATGCTCCCAAGGCTGTTGAAGGGTAAGCACACAATAGAAAACATACCGGTGCAAAGGCCCACAAAATTTTTTGAAGTAGAGGCTGAAGAGGAGCATGAAAATAGTGGAGGCTTGGAGCACAAAAGAAAGAGACCATATGACGGAGAATATTCATGGCATGCAGCTACTCCACCTTAAGAACATGATGAAGAGGAAGATATGGAGGTTGAGAAAGGGAAGCATATATTTAAGAAATTGTTCAGAACGCACAAGGATTCAAAGTGGAACCCTACTAATGATACGGAAATCACATCGTCTCTCTCCACACAAGGATACTGTTGAACCAAAGAAGAGAAGAAATTTGAATTTGGATAAAGAAGAAGAGGAATCAGAAGAGAGTGATCATGCATCTTCTACCCCACTCAAGAAAAAAGATGATCCACAAAATTAGGAAGAGAAAAAATATGAAGAGATGAAGGATAGAGAAGAAAAATAAAAGGAAACCTCATGATCCACGCATGTGACTGATAAATATGTAACAGGATAGGATCCTAACCTTGAAGCTACAAGTCCCAAGGGTCCTAGATTAAAGAGGATGAGTGGAGAGAACATTCCACTTGCCATGGAGTATGCAAAGGACACAGGTAAAATTGTCCATGTCCGCTTCCAGAGCACGATATCAAAGAAGGATGTATTTGGCTGGGAGCTAATGGATGAGGATATGGTGACTATGCACACTTGGAAGCAACTATCATGGTCAATGCAGACCCACATGGCTGAGCCTGAATTTTTATGTATGCAAAGAGTCATGCATTTCAAGACGGATGAAGAAGTCACCACAATCTAAACATATGACATTAAATCCTACTGTCATATCGGAAGAGCAGGTCAGAAACACATTAGTGAACGTTTCTACTAAAGTTGCTAGAAGAATCATGGATAAAGCTACAACAATAAGAGCACTACATGAGGATGTAAAGAAAAAATATGTTGAGATAGAATGCTTAACACAAAGAGGGACTTCGGGAAGAAGAAGAATGAAGCATTTATCAGCATCACAAATGAGATTGGGGACAATGTCATGAGAGCAAGGCCACATTTAGAGACCAAGGTACCACATCCATTTCCCTCAGTGATACATTATGTAGGAAATTTGGTGGACCTGGTGCTTGAAGATGAACCTCTACGCATGACAACACCAAGGAAGTTAGAGCAAGAGGTAAAATAAGAGAAAGCCTCAGTGATGTGAAAGATTGCATCCTATGAAGGGTTGTTGCAAGAGCTATAAGAAGTATTGAATAAAGTAGACTAGGATTTGAATATATGCATAGCTTTAAAGGCCATTATCAATATAAAGACCCTAGAAGAAAAAAAATGAGGTCTAAAAATTAATGAAGGATGAGACATTGGGCCCCATAGAAATATTGTCAATAGTTAAGTAGAAGTGTGAGGCCCTGACAATAGCATAAGAGCCACATAATACTTGACTAGAAGATCTTGGGAAGCTCATTGCGTAGAAGATGGATTTTTTAGAAGGAAGGATGACATCAATGTCCAGCATTGTGTTGGTTCTGCAGAATGAAAAAGGAGAGATTGTGAGGGATGAGTTGGAATCCATTGTTGTGGACATTCCAGAGAAAATAGCACAAGCAGTCACTAAATGGTAGACCTTGGAGGCCAGAATAAAAGAGGAGTATCCAAAGTTTCTCCTTCAAACTGATGTAGAGGATGTTGCCTCTTAAAAAAAAAATTATTCATCTACATTATTTCTTATTCTTTCCATTAATATTCTTTACTACAATTTTTGGAGATAACCATTGTCAGAATGAAAATGAGATTAGTGTGGGGTAATGTTCATTAGAGAATACTTGTTAGAGATCACACAAGGATTCCACGTATGAGAGAAGGCTAGGATCAAGGGCATGGAGGGACAGGAAGAATCCGTGAGCGGAGGGAAAGCTCAGCATTCAGGACTTAGCCAATTTTGAGCATGAAGACCTATTTTTAGAAGATGGTGTGCAGAACACACCAACGATGTAGAGACTTCTGCACCACGCATTTTCTATCTTTAGAGGATTAGATCGAAGCGTTTTTCATGGAGACAAGCTAGGAATAGGATTGTCACTTCTGTTAACTGTAAGAAGTCTATAGATAACACACTTGCATGTGTGGCTATTCTTATAAATGGCACGTGGTTATTAATATCATGTAGCCTATTTCTAGAGTAGATAAGCGATGAAGGGAAAGTCCCCACCCTATATATGATATGAAGCACATAGTAGGATATGTGTGTGTGTGTGTGTGAGAGAGAGAGAGAGAGAGAGAGAGAGAGATGGATGTGTGTGTGACAGAGAGATATACAATGGAATTACTGTAATGGATCCATGCACATTAGTATAGATTGACATTACTATAATAATATTCTATGTTTATTCATAGATGGAAGTTATTGGCTGAATCTAAGTGTCATTATTGTGTGTAATTGAGTAGTGCATGCTATTGATTCAATCATGATTACTATTTAAGCTTCTTCTTTCATAGATATGAATATAGCATACATTGTAGAATGGTGGATTAGTTATGGACATATATTTTTCTTCCTTCATCACACTAACATCTTGCTATAAAAACCATAAAGAGGGATCTGGTACCTTTGCACACTTCGGGTGAGCGCTCAATCTAGGATGAGTGATGTGCCAACATGACAAGGGTGTGATGTGGTAAATTCTAGGCTGCATCAATCATCTATGGATCTATCATGTAAAAATCAAACACATGTGGTATAAACATCTCAATTATCATTATGATACATACAAAGTGTGAAATCAAACCATATAACATCACACTCTAATTTTTCTTCTACTCATCGTGAATAATTATTTTATTTTATTTTTTGCCATGTTGGGGCATTATTTACCACTTGGTACTCATTTATTCTCTCCAGGAAAATTTTATTTCTCCTAGGTAATTTCGCTTCTTTTGCACACTCCATTAAATAATTATTTTTTATTAAATTATTATTTTGTTAATATTTTTTATGGTGGGGAATTATTTTCTGGTTATTACTTCTTTCTTCTTCCTGGGGCATTTCTTTTTCTCCTGGGAGATTCTTGTTGATTCTTCTAACTTCTTCTCTATTAAAACCATCAAAATTCTAAAAAATCTATAAAAAAATTCAAAAAAAATCAATTCAAAATCCAAAAAAATCAAAACTTTTTCAAAAATCCTAAAAATTGTAAAATTTGCAAAACTAGGTAAACCATCTCATAACGGCTGAAACTTGTTTCTTACGCATGGTATTCATTCCATATATTGGTGGAATTTTCACATGTTCACATATCAAATGACTCATAGATCATCCAATTTACAACCATTTACAAAGCTATCCTTCTTGCTTTGTAAGTAATCTGAGGCACATCTAGTTGCCTAATATTGTTTCGTTGTGCACGAACACTTTATCATTGGACATGGGTGTCCTTTATCATCTACCCTTGCATGAATCCTTTCTAGGGGCATAATTTTTCACCCTTTTCATCAATCGCAAACATTTGGGGATCTTCACCTTCATAACAAAACATTTGTACAACCATCTTGACCATTGTTGGTTAGAATATGTGTGTTACTTGTTTTCCCTGTTAAATGAGCTTGTTTCCTTCTCATATTGCATTACTTTCGTATGTTGCATTGAGTGGATGTTTTCAGAAAATGGACAATTGTTCATAGTATGGATTTTCATGTCATTCTAATTTTTTCATATGCTTATATTTTTAATAAGGACCAATGAAGTAGATATTTGCCAATATGATGACAATAATGTTATTACCAATGCAAGGGATGAAAGATAGTTCTTCTCTCTAATTCTCTATATTTCTTCTACATCAACCTCTTATCAATGCTATTCTTCTAATTCACCTAGGGCATCCTACCCCTACCCATTCTTCTATCCATTTCTATCACCTTTTTTAGATCGTCGATTGCCTTCTATCATCACTCCATCGACACTTAAGGGGGCATCTCTCACTTATACTAATTTTTCTTCTACATCTTCAAAATTTTATCTGTATACTATCTTTTCAGTGGCATCACCTATTCCACCTCAAAGAGGGGAAAATGTAGACACCTATAATATAGATCAAGCAATTTAAATACTTAAATTGCACTAAGTATACCCCTACCAACAAATTGACGACATATCGTCAATATCACACATTTTCATTACTATCGTTGTTAATTAATTACATTACGTTAGTTAATTAACTCTTCTATCCAACAATGACACCAATTAATGACCTTTCGTTAATCAGCTCCCCTTTCTATTTAGATTAATTAATTATTTATAATTAATTGAGCTCCATTTTCTATCTAGATTAATTAATTATTTATAATTAATTAAACTCTCCTTTCTATCTATATTAATTAATTATTTCTAACTAATTAATACCCCTTTCTATCTAGATTAATTAAGTATTATTAATTAATTAATTCTCTCTTCTATTTAATTAATAAATCATCATTTAGTTGATTGAAATCCTCTCATAACATAAATCATGCTAACTATTCTGATAAAAAGCTTCTGTAAGCTTGCACACCTATTAATTAATCACTTGAGTTAATTAATAAATCCCCTCAAACCCCGTGAGTCACTAAAGGAAAAAATAAACTCTCCTAAGGTTAACTCAACCCTTTTTAAACCTCCTTTATCCACAACTAACTCAACCTCTCTATTATCCCACATGTAAAGGGATTGTAGAGATTCTTTTATCCATTGGGCTATATAAGGAGCCCTTCTACCTTTCTTCTTACACCAAAATGAGCATAGATCCTAAGATATAGCCATTTTATCATCTTAGAGCATTCTTCATTGGAGAATCTAGTTATTTTCATTTCTTGCATTTCATTCTTCCAAGTTTGAAGTCATATGGAGATATGTCAAATGGTCTTGTAGCCATGTATTGACAAGACTCGATTCTTGAAAACCTTGGGATTCAAACATACAATCAACCCTTTGATTGATAAGTATCTAAATAGGTTCATTTGATTTTAGTAGCATTCAATAGAGATAGATATTAATGTATTAGCATGGTATTTTAAATGTTTATTCATATTCTAATGCAAGGATGTTGGTAGATTAGTCTTGTTTATGCTCTAAGTGTGATGATGCATAGATTTTGATTTAGATTTGTTTTAGGACTACTAGGTGTTAGTTCTAATTATCTTTGCATATATAACAAATTCTTGTATACAACCAGAGCCATTAACAAATAGGTCAATAACTAATATCCAACTACAAAGATAAATTATATTAACCACTATAAAACACATAAGTTGAATACATACATAACAATATCACCATCAGTTACGCGCACTCATGAATGAGCAACATAACCTTACAAAATATTCACCAATGTCTAAACTATGCAAATCAATACATATTTATAGGTAGTGGGGACTTTCCCTTCAATACTCATGCACTCTCCAAAATATGCTACATGCTAAGAATAACCATGCACCACTACAAGATAATTACACAATCATGTAAGCAGCCTAATAATAGATCATCTAATAATAAGTATAGTTCCAATCCTATTAATAGCTCAAAGCAATGCATGACGCTTAATCTTCCTCTCATCTAAAATATCCTTTGCATGATCTTTAAATCTTCATATTGTTGCATTCTCTATACTCCATGTCTATATTTAGCTTCATACTAAAAATGGCTACATCCTGATTCTAAAATTTCCCATGCTTTCCCTATTCTACTATCATTTTATGCACATCTACACGCCATGTGTCCATGCACCCAATCCTTATGTGCCTTTAGTACTTAGGCTACATTTCATCAGCCCAACAATAATGTAATTTTAATGTATACATTTAATAAATGTTTAAAAATCAGATAATCAGTATATTGTATGTTGATCATGCATGTAACAATCCAACTATCTCCTCATAATACTCAATCCTTCCTAAAATATGAAAGATAAAAATGTTAGATTTATGTGACCAGCTCAACAAACTAGCATGGCTATACATCTCCCTGTGTAGATGTTTAATTACAAAATAGTTTAATTCATACAAACTATCTTAAAGCCATTAACCTAGTATCAACTATAAAAGTCATAAAATTTCATTTACAAATCATAAGAAAACAATGAACTATCATAAAACCTTTCATAATAATTTACAATCAAGGATAACACAGTCCATCATAATGATCCCTCATAATTCTCAATTTAAAATAAAGAGAATATGATAATAATAATAAACCAGCCAAGGTCATAATAAGGCCATCGTTTAATTTATCCAAATGAATATGAAATAGTCAGGTATCCTTTAATAATAAATTTTATTTAGACTAATATTACCATCTAGAAAATTTTAAAACAAATTTTGTTATGAATAACCCTTCACTAATCAATTAACCATCAAGGTTAAAAATACAATATAGTAACTATATCTCAATTATTTAAAATGTAAATCATAACACTTGGTCGAAGAATGGTCAACGCTTTCTTGGAAATAACCCTCTTATGTCGATATACATGTAAGAGAGAGTTAATATTTTATTCGAGTAGACTTAATAAGATTATTCACATCTACCAAAACCTGTTAAGAGTTAACCTCAACCAAAGTTATGTCACAATTTTGATAGAGTTATGTTTAACACAGATTATATATATTAGAGATTGAGAACACAACTAGAACTCAATACAAGATACCATAGACATTCTCATACATAAATCGACCAAATCAAAAAAGACGTAACATTCTCAAATGACCAAAATGTTGAACATATATTCTAAGTAAAGATAATCAAGACCAATCAGTCCAAGTTCAAATATTAACATACAACATGCATCCTCTTAGTGAATGGTTTCAAGATTGAACCCACCTAAATATTTATATACGATGACTGAGAGTCACAATTTCACACGAAATTGACCCATTCAGACCTTCCTTACTCGTGGTTGTGCTTTCAACACAACATATAGTCACTGGTAGATGGGTTTGATTCAAAACCTGACTATGCACGCAATCATAGTAAATCCTAAGTCACAGTTGCTTACCCAAAATCCCCATTGCAACATGTAGACCAAACACTACATCAACGATACATTATGTACCCATGTGGATTCAAACTGAGAAGATATCACTGAAAATCCAAAGATCCAAACCAAGGTATAGCTTCAAAATATTAGAGACCCATAACAGTATCAGAGTCGTATCAAATCAATTCAAGCCAAGTCAAATTCCTTATCGACCCGTCCAGAGGATACTCTCATATTTTTACCAACACTATGGTGATCCGAGCTTAGTAATATCTATAAAATTTAATATCAAGAAACCTACAGATTTAGCTAAAACCCTAGCTAAAGTAAGACTCAGACCAACCTTTAACAGCTTACTAACTAGGTATACGGGTAACCAATACCCAACTCAAATAATATACACAAAGACAAGAATATCTCAACGCACAGGCAAGAGGTATATACTATAACTTCCACAATGATATTTCCAAGCATAAAAATGATTACCCAAAACAATGTATCAACCCAGTTACAAAGTAAGGACTAGATTCAATAAGAAATGAAGCACACAATTGGAATATAAACATTTAACAATAAATATTCATCCTAATATTTCATAGTGAAATATCTAGATAGGGGGAAATATAGGCATTCTTGTTAAACTCTAGGAAATCCTTAAAGCTCCTAACAAGATCCTCCAATTCTTATTTCCAAAAACCCAAAACAATAACATGAATGCAAAGCTAAAAGTAACCATATTTATCCACGACTATAACTACTAAATTATCCATTATTGTCATACATGATTATCTCAATAATTAATAGAATGAAGAATGCATGCAACATCTCGAAGGGGATAGGGAAGAGCTTGGCATGCATGCAAAAAGATTTTTAAAAAATAATTTTTGCGTAGTATCTTCTGGAAGAAGCCTCTCCATTCCCAAGATGTGTGGGATTCATTAAATGCATTTATTATTTACAGGTTCCATGTAATGGCCTTTCCCTGAAAGGAATGATAAGAAGATTGTTCCGAGCCACGATCTCAGATGATAATAGCACACCAAATTATATTTTCAAAACAAAATAGCTAAAATACCTTATATGGAAATCCATCATAATCCATAATGCTTAATACATTACAATACAATGACTTGAATTACTCAATAATAAAGATGTATGTATAGGAGGAGGGAAGTGAAACTACTACCTAAATCAATGGTGAAGAACTACCACTAACTGATATTGGTAGTTAATTTAAATTTAGAATAGTAGTAAGCTAACTCCACATAATTGAGAAGCTAACTCAATACAACTAGTAAGCTAAATCCACATAACTAGTACACCTAAGCATGTTAACCCAATAATTGTAGGGCTAACAAAAGTGTAAGAATTATCATAATAAATAAATAAAAGGATAAATAATAACCTACACTAACACCCTCCCGTAATTATAGCTTAGGTGGGAAAAAAATAAGGTGGGTCCTAACACGAAGTCCTCATGAGGTACCCATGTACAATAACTGGGAAAATTGGACACTGCAAGGTACCCAAAACTAGTAATAACAAAGTAGAGAGAGTGAAATCCCACTACAAGATATCCTAAGAAGCTCGGCTCCAAAAAATCATATAATGCTCAAGAAGTTTGGTACACATTGTGGTCTAAATATACTTCTCGATCATAGAACTCAAAAACAACTGACACTTGGCTTCACCAAAATAGCTCCATGTAAGGAGACTGTCAATGGAGTGATGTTGAAAGTGCCAAAAATACCAAACATAATTTGATCAAATGCTACAAATAGGTGTATTTGTTGTTGGAAATTAGCAGCACCCCTGGATGTTGATCAGATTTCTAGTTTGATATTTTAGACATCCAGTGTGATTACACAACATTGAATCCTCTCCCCAAGTGTGGGACTTGTAAAATGGGAAAGGAATCTCCAGATTAGAGGCTAGTTCCTCAACTCCTCTGATCAGATTTATCACTTACAAGTTGCAGAGGTTTAAATTCCTAATCCTACCCTAAATTCCAAAGGAGACAGAGATAGAGAATGCAAATAAACTAAAACTAATGCTAATAGGTGATGCACCAAAGGAGTGGTGAGCATTTCTCACTTCTAAAAATTGACACAATTCATAAAATGCAACAAAACAACATGCACAAACTGATAACTATAGTGAAGAATCAGAAATTAGTCAAACAACACCAGCAGAGGATGAAAAATTAATCACAGGGCTTATATTGTTATTTTAACATCAAAATCACTTGCATTACAACACCTGAGAGGCAAAAATGAGTTACAGTTCTTAGAAAAGGTCTAATATTCCACCAAAATCACTTCCAAGGTGAGAAAGGGGACCTGTAATACACAAAAAATGTTCAACACTTTGAAAATGAGCCAAATATGGCTTTTACAGTGCAAGGGACGAGCCCAGGAGAGAGAAACATGGGAAAACGTGGGAGAGGTTCAATCATTGACCAAAATGCATTGAAAACAACATGGGCATCCTTACAGACCCATTTCCTCAAATTTTTTAACCATGCTGGGAGAGAATGCGAGCCATTCTTCATTAAAAACGGTGGTTGAAACATCATTTCTGCTCATCACCACATGCTAGAGATGTTTTTCAATTTTCTCTCTCCAAACTCCATCAAAATGCAAAATTGACCTTGGAATCTTGTAGAGAATTTCACTAGCTTTCCATTGATATAAATAACGTGAAAAATTAAGCTCTGGATAGAAAGATATGGCCATTTGAACTTTTAGGGCAAAACAGGGCCAAATCGGGTTGGCGGGCAAAAATTCGTATTTTTGCACCTTTTTGGTCATTTGGAAAATTTTCCAAAATTTTCCCGAGCTCCTTCACTCTAGGTGCCATGTGGCAGCATCTCATTTGCCGCAGGCCTTTCAGGGGAAACATTTCCCAAAAAACTCCGCCGAGCCATAACTTCAAAAATACATGGAGTTAGGAGGAAAACTTTACCTTTCTGGAAAGCTAAGAAAGATCTCTATCCAATGGTGTCATTTCCATAAGGTTTTGAGTGCCTGAAAAGAAAAATATTATGTTTGAGGCACAAGATAAGGAAAGATGAAAGGGAGTTAGCCACAAAATGAGGAGAGGGCACATTTTGGATAACAATTTTGGCGACTCAGAGGGGTTATCTACCTGCTGGATGAAGTTACCAGTTGCCTGAAGCAATCCATTGGGCATGGAGTCACCTGATTTTCTATCTAATACCCCAACTAACTAGAACGTTGCAAGGAGAAACATGGAATATCACCTGATGGAGTAAGGCCTGCAAACACATTCCCAGGAATAGCAAGCCTTTGCTAAAGCACTTAGGGAAAGCAAAACTAACCTACAACAAAACAATGTGCACAAACACTTGGAGGAATGAAAACCTAAGCTAATATTTACATGGTGGAGAATTTTCCTTTAGTGGCAATGCTTTAAATGGATCCCATTGACTGGAATCTGTAGTTCTTCGCCATCCAATGAAGACAATTGGAAGGCATTGTTGTCCTTACACTTTGTGACCATGTATGGGCCACTCCAAATGGCATCAAATTTTGAATGCCTTCCCGGTTTCTCTCTGTCTGCATCCCATTTTAACACTAGATCTCCAACTTGGAAGGATCTATTCTTGGCCTTTCTATCAAAGGTCTTCTTTATCAAAGCCAGATCCTTCTCCATTGTTTGGGATGCCTGATTCCTAATTTCTTGGAGCTCCATCAATTCTGCATATCTAACTTCCATGGGCTCAAACTCCAACAAATCCAACTGTTTCATGAGTTCCAATGTTGGAAACTCAAGTGATATGGGTAAAATTGCCTCTCTCCTATAAAGAATCCTGAATGGAGAGTTACCTGTAGATCTTTTAGGAGTTATCCTATCAGCCCATAAAGCTGATTTCAATTTAGTATGCCAAGACCTCTGATTTTCATCAAGATTCCTCTTAATGATCCTCAACAAGTTCTTGTTTTTAGATTCAGCCTGGTCATTACCCTAGGGGTAATAGTTTGATGAAGTACTTAGGTAGATCCCATTCTTGACAGCCCATTCAGTCACCTTGGACCCAATGAATGCCAATGCATTATCTGATATTATTGTAGCAGGCACACCAAATCTGGTTGCTATTCCCTCATAGAAGTCTAGGATGCTAGATTCATTTACTTCCTTGAGTGCTATTACTTCAGTCCACTTAGTGAAGTAATCTGTGGCTGTTAAAATCCACTTGTGCCCTTGGCTTGAATTGGGATTAATGACTCCAATGAAGTCTAAACCCCATTGTATGAATGGCTGGTCAACTGAAATTGGATGCAATGGAAGGGCAGCTAGCCTCTCTTTACCTGTGAAGAATGCACAATTCTTGCACCTCTTGATCCATGCATAACAATAATTGAAAATCTTGGGCCAATAATAGCCAACCCTCATGATCTTTAGAGTTGTCACTCTTGGTGAAAAATAACCACCAGCTAGTCTACCATGGAACTCTTCCAACATCCTATGAATATGATTTGTACCAATGCATCTCATCAGTACTCCATTCACATCTCTTTTGAACAAGACACCATCAACAAGGGCATATGGGAAAACCTACAATCTGAAGTGTCTTCTTTGGGTCTTGTTCATCTCTGGAGGGCATAGGCCTATGCTTAGGAAGTGCATTATACTTTGGGTCCAGCAAGGAGTGGGGACACCATTATTTTCCTCTTGAGTGCTTCCTTACTCATGGCTGTCTTGCAACTTCAAAACAGTCTCTTTCTCATTGCATGCTTCCTTTTGCTTGATCAAAATCAGTTGCTCACACAGTCATTTTCCTCTGACCAACTTGGTGACCTTGATCTCTATGTCATACTCCATGACACAATTAATCTAGCCTACTCTCTTTTCATTTAAGTCTTTGTTGAGGAGGAAGTCTTTAACTCCCGCATGAGAAACCAACAATTGGACCTTATTGTTTGAAACTAGATGCTTGAATTACTTCAAGCTCCTGATTACTGTAAGAACATGCTTCTCAATGAAAGAATATCTCACCTCATAGTCCTCTAAGATTTGGCTGAAGAAAGCAATTGGCTGCTCATCATTGTCCTCGTTTTGCTGTACCAAAATTGCAGAGATAGTAGCATCACCCCCAAATGCATAGAGGATGAAATCCTTGGAGAAATCTGGGTTGATGAGAGTTAGGGCTTGAGAGATGGCTTATTTGGTTGCTTCAAAACTCTCCTTGCCTTCTACTGTCCATTTGAAAGCCATGCTTTTATTTAACATCTTGGTGATGGGCTTGACAAGGGATGCAAAATCTGGGACAAACGTCCAAACAAAATTTATTCTCCCCAAGAAACTCTGGAGGGCCTTCTTGTGGCTTGGCAATGGTAGTGCTCTTATGGCTTCAACTCTTTCTCGATCAATTGCTAATCCTTCTTTGGAGACAATGTGACCAAGGAGCTTTCCTTCATGAGCTAAGAAAATACATTTTTTAGGATTCAAGGAGACTCCAAATCTTCTACACCTTTGGAACACTTGTCTCAAATGAGAGAGGTGGTCTGCTGTAATTTTTGAAAAAATAGTGATATCATCAAGATATATCAACACTATGTTGTTAATCAAACCTTTGAACGCCATGTCTATTGCTCTTTGGAAGGTAGCTCCAGCATTGGACAACCCAAATGGAATTTTCCTGTATGCATAAGTTCCCCATTTAGTTGTAAAGGCTGTCTTGAACTGATCTTCTTCCTTCACCATAATCTGATTATACCCTGAATAGCCATCAAGTAGTGAAAACCTCTTGGGGCCAGCAACAACTTGTAAAATCTACTCCATGGAGGGAAGTGGATAATGATCCTTGAGAGATGCTCTATTCAAATCTCTGAAGTCAACACACAATCTGATTTCCCCACTCTTCTTTCTGACTGGAACCAATTTGGCAACCCAACTAGAATGCTTGATAGGGAATATTATTCTTGATTCTATCAACTTATTTAATTCTTTTCTCATGAGAGGCTCCATGTGGGGTTAACTGGCCTTTGTTTCTGCCTGATGGGATTAGTATTTAGATCCAATTCAATGGTGTGTTGAGCTAACTTGGGATTGAAACCTTTCAAATCTTCATAGCTCCAAGAAAACACATCAGCGAATTCTTCACAAAGTTTTATAAACTCATACCTTTCTTGCTCGTTGTCATCTTGCCAACTTGGAGTGATTTGCCTTCTCCTACCAAGATGGACACTGAATCTTCTTCCTTCAATTGGATGTTTTCTTTCTCCTTCCTAAACTAATCATTCGGATTGAAAATGGACTCCAAAGTAATAAGCCCCTTTGGTAGTTTGTTGGTTCTCAGCTGCACCACCTGGTCACCATACTGCTGCTCCAACTTTTCCTGATTTTTGGCTGAGAACTCAGCCTCTTCTTGCAAGAAATAGATGATTTGCTGATCATTTTCA
Source organism: Taxus chinensis (assembly GCA_019776745.2). Taxonomy (NCBI): domain Eukaryota; kingdom Viridiplantae; phylum Streptophyta; class Pinopsida; order Cupressales; family Taxaceae; genus Taxus; species Taxus chinensis. The sequence goes on along the minus strand of CM034150.1, from coordinate 820,943,380 downwards.
AATACTTGCCAACTTACATTGTTGTTTGGCACTAAAGGCCTCACAATCACATGGATGTTTGGCTATACCTTGTCCTTTTGAATGCTCTCCACAATGTCAAAGGCTGCCCCAACTGCTGCAAGCCTGTCAGCAGCTTGGTTCTCTTTTCTAGGAATGGATTTTATGCTAAAGCCCTCAAAATCTTCAATGAGGTCCCACACCCTGTTCTTGTAGCACCTGAGTAGATTATTCTTGACAGCATGCTGCCCCTTAACTTGGTTGACAATCAACTCACTATCACCAAAGACTTGCAAGTTCTTTATCCCTCTCTTGATTTCCCAATGCAGTCCTTGCACCAAGGCTTCATATTCAAAAGTGTTGTTAGAGCATGCAAACTGAAATCTAAAAGTTGAATAATACTTAACTCTTTGAGGTGAAACCAGCATGGCTCCCCCTCCTACACCTTGTCTACTCCTTGATCCATCAAAAAAAAACTGCCATACCTCATTGTCATCCTTGTGGTCTGGCTTGGTGATGCTAGGAATAGACTGATTTTCTTCATGCATGCAATAGACTCCTAACTCAGATTCTTCTATTTCTTGATAAGGATCAAAAGCATGCACCTTGCTTGCTCATTCATCAAGAGTCAAATCTAGGATGCTTCCTACCTTGGTGTCAACTTCATCAGTGCTTGGATAATCTTCTTGATCAAATGATGAACAATTGGTATTGATCTAACTTGGAGTGTAAGGCTCAATGTCAAAGTTTGCAATAGGTTCAGACCTGATTGTGGCTTTGGTTCCATATCTTGTTCTGAATAGCATGTGTGACCAATCAGCAAACAAGTAACCTCCGATATTATCTGTGAAATCCCTTGACAAACATAGGGAAAAAAGTGGTGGAAGGTCTATTACTGAGACATCTTGCAAAACAACCACGTTCTGACATGCATGCAAAGTAAGACTCAAGTTTTTAATCACTCTAACTGTTGTTACTGTTATCCCATCCAATTGTACCACCCCTTTGGATATGGTTTCATACTGAATTCCCAACTGATTAGCTATTTGTTTGGGCATTACTGAACTACTTGCCCCGGAATCAATCATGTAATTGTGTACTACTTGGTTCCCAATGATCAATGAAACATAGAATGGAGGGGGCTTCAACATCTTACCTTGCTGTCCTCCATGATTCCCCTTAGGCTGGGCAGCATTTGTGAGCACCTTCTCTTGCATTTGCACTTGCTGATTTGAAGTTGACCATTCCTTCATGGCAACTTGTAGCAAATCTCTTTGGCCTGGGATAGATAGTGATTCCCACATTGATATGTTTACATTTGTCTTCTTCATCTGATCAATGATATTGAATGGTGATGAAGTATTATTTTTCTGTCCCTTGGCCTACACATTCATCCCTTGTATATGGGCAGCAACAACTGGCATTTAAGTTGGCCTAGGAACTATTTTAGGCAGTCCTTATGTGCTTGGGATTACATTTTTCTTGCCAATAGTTTGTGGAGTGACAGAAGGTCATGAATTACTTGGGGCCAATGGTTTTTCTTCACCCAAATTTCTCCTCTTTGACCTTGTGTTGGCTGTAACACTTTGGGAAACTACCTGGTTCATGCCACAAAAATTTTTTGCCTACCAGTTTACAAGTGTGGTATCATTTGGAGCTGATTGTTGCTGGAATGTTTCTTGTTGCTGGTCATTTCTTTGACTACCTTCACCCTCCACACTAGTTGTTGTCACCATTAATGCTTGATTCAAGGCACCGTTGAAGCACATGGACTGGTTATGAGGTTCATTGCATGGGAAACACCAATCATACTCTTGAGCCATATTGTTTTGTACTGGCACTAATGCTTTAGAGGAAGATGTAGCATTGGGATTATAGGGCTGAAATGGTCTGTTGGCAGGAGGCCTTGCTTGATTTAGGTTTACAGCTAGATTGGGTGGTCTTTGGGGTTGATATGGCTGCCTATTAGGCTGAGCTTGAGGCTGGAAGGAAGGTCTAAAACCTTCCTTTTAAGTGTAACCAGCTCATTACCTAGATTTTGCAATTGCTTCATGAATTCTTGAAGTTCATTTGAGGCACTAGAAGATGAAGTGGAAGCTTCACTTGAATCTGATTTCTAGGAGTGGGAATAGAAGCTAAATTAGGCACTTGGCTAGTACTCGGGCTCTCTAAACTTGGAAATAATGGCGTTGGAGGCCTAGGAGCTAGCTTGCTAGCTTGAATCAAACAATTTTCAGCTCTAATGGCAATGCTATAAGCAATGGGGATAGTTGTGCCTCCCATGGACTAAATTAACATAGAAATATCAGAATTTAAAGCTTTAAGGTAATAAAGAAAAGAACCTTCTACTATTGGCCTAACTTCCACTGGAATTCTCTCCCAAGTCCTTTGAAATCTGAAATTAAAATCAGTCAGCTACTCATTAGGAGCTCTTTTGATAGTTGTCAGCTACTCCAAAAGGGACAAGTTGTCTCCCTTTTCCCCAAACTACTCATAGAGGGCTACACATAGCTGATTCCAATTTTGAATAGAACCTGAGGCAAGACTCCTGAACCATTGCAAAGCTTTCCCTTTGAATGAAGATGCCAGCAGTTTGACAGCAACTTGCATCTCATTGATCTCATGGATTGCACAAATGTTAGCAATATCCTTAACATGATCACCAGGAGTGGTTCGATTTTCTCCAGTGAAGTATGGAATGTTCTTCAATACTGCAATTGGGATTGGATTTTGTGCATTGAGAGCAAGTGGGCTGCTGCCAGTGAAATTGACATAGGGGTTGTTTTGTGCCATTCTGATTGGCCTTAGAACCCTTGTTGATTGAATGAAAGGCCTACCAGGTGGAGGAGTTGAGAGAGTTCTATTTGGTGGAGATGGATACCTTTGGATTCTCCTCCCACTTTTCCTTATTCTTGGAGATAATTGCAGATATTCAAACAGCACCTCTTCTTCTCTAGCTCTTGACCTTGTACTGATTCTTCTCATGAGTTTTCAGGTCTGCACTACTAAAACCAGCTAATTCTTCTTCCTTGGAGTCGCCAGATGTGTAATTTATAGCTCTTTTAAAGCAAGAAACTTCCAAAAAATACAAATCAATATTTTTGCAATGAAGATGAAGACTTCTATGTCCCACCGGGCATGCCAAAACTATTGTGGCAAATCAGCAGCACCCCTGGATGTTGATTAGATTTATAGTTTGATATTTTAGACATCCAGTGTGATTACACAACATTGAATCCTCTCCCCAAGTGTGGGACTTATAAAATGGGAAAGGAATCTCCAAATTAGAGGTTGGTTCCTCAACTCCTCTAATCATATTTTTCACTTATAAGTTACAGAGGTTTAAATTCCTAATCTTACCCTAAATTCCAAAGGAGACAGAGATAGAGAATGCAGATAAACTAAAACTAATGCTAATAGGTGATGCACCAAAGGAGTGGTGAGCATTTCTCACTTCTGTGGATTGAAACAATTCATAAAATACAACAAAACAACATGCACAAACTGATAACTATAATGAAGAATTAGAAATTAGTCAAACAACACCAGCAGAGGATGAAAAATTAATCACAGGGCTTGTATTGTTATTTTAACATCAAAATCACTTGCATTACAACACCTAAGAGCAAAAAATGAGTTGCAGTTCTTAGAAAAGGTCTAATATTCTACCAAAATCACTTCCAAGGTGAGAAAGGGGACCTGTAATACACAAAAAATGTTCAACACTTTGAAAATGAGCCAAATATGGCTTTTACAGTGCAAGGGACGAGCCCAGGAGAGAGAAATGCGGGAAAACGTGGGAGAGGTTCAATCATTGACAAAAATGCATTCAAAATAGCATGGGCATCCTTACAGACCCATTCCCTAACATTTTTAACCATGCTGGGAGAGAATGCGAGCCATTCTTCATTAAAAACGGTGGTTGAAACGTCATTTCTGCTCATCACCACGTGCCAGAGATGTTTTTCAATTTTATCTCTCTAAAATCCATCAAAATGCAAAATTGACCCTAGAATCTTGTAGAGAATTTCACCAGCTTTCCATTGATATAAAGAACGCGAAAAATTGAGCTCTGGATCGAAAGATATGGCCATTTGAAGTTTTAGGGCAAAATAGGGCCAAATCGGGTTGGTGGGCAAAAATTCATATTTTTGTACCTTTTTGGTCATTTGGAAAATTTTCCAAAATTTCATCGAGCTCCACCACTCTAGGTGCCACGTGGTAGCATCTCACTAGCCGCGGGCCTTTTAGGGGAAACTTTTCCCAAAAAACTCCACCGAGCCATAACTTCAAAAATACATGGAGTTAGGAGGAAAACTTTACCTTTCTGGAAAGCTGAGAAAGATATATATCCAATGGTGTCATTTCCATAAGGTTTTGAGTTCTTGAAAAGTAAAATATTATGTTTGAGGCACAAGAGAAGGAAAGATGAAAGGGAGTTAGCCACAAAATGAGCAGGGGGCACATTTTGGATAACAGTATCATGATCCAATAAAAACTAAAGCAACAAGGCAAGGACACGAGATCCAAATAAATAGGAGTTCCACAATCCAAGAAAAACCAAGGTAACAAGGCAAGGATAAAAAATCCAATGAAGCAGGATCAATTGCTATAAATAGGTGTGTCACAATCCAAGAACAATAACTAAGGAAACAAAGTAAGGACACTAGATCCAAATAAATAGGAGTGCCATGATCCAAGAAAAGCCAAGGTAACAAGGAAAGGACACAAAATATGAAGAAGAAAGATCAACTGCTACAAATAGGAGTTCCATGATCCAAGAAAAATAACCAAGGCAACAAGGCAAGGACATTAAATTTGAAGAAGCAAGATCAACTGCTACAAATAGGTGTGTCATGCTCCAAGAACAATAACCAAGGACACAAGGTAAGGGCACGAGATCCAAATAAATAAGAGTGACATGATCTAAGAAAAACCAAGGTAACAAGGCAAGGACATGAAGCCAAAAGAATCAGTATCAACAACACACCCTCCCATCCTACTGAATGGGTGGAGTGACACCACATATCTGTATGAGTTGCCAAAATAAACTACTCGAACACTAAAAAACTAACATTGAGCTTCACTAGAATAGCTCCCCCATAAGAGAGATTGTCAACATACCAAAAAAAAGTGTCAAAGATGCAGATCCAAAATATCTCAACAAATAAGAGAGATAAAAATGTATACACCCATAGAGATAAGAATGCAACACCTAAAATTTTAGGATGTCGGGCTCAACCAAAATTACATCCACAAGTGATTACAACAGCCTCCCAAATTTGACACTTTATAATTGAGTGCATGTAAATATTAAAATGAGTAAAAGTACCTCCTACATTTTAAATATGTGTAGCAAAATATCACCAAAGCGTAGATCTAAAAAAAATACACAATTTCAAAAAAAAAAATATCACCTTAATCTGAGCTACAGATTAAAAGTTATGAGCTCTAAAAGCTATTAAAAAATAATATTTTAATGTTGATTTTTTAAAAAAGTTACACATAACACCCAAATGTCCAAAGGGTAAAAGAGTGCATCCACATGATACAGGCTTGCAACTAAAGGATAAAATCTTGTGCCGAAAACCTAAATGTTCAGAGGGTAAAAGAATGCATTCAGAAGGTACATATTTATATCAAATGGATAAAAGAATGCACGAAGAGGGTACAGATCTGCATCCATTGGATAAAAGACTTCATCCAAAACAAAAATATATAGAGGGTAAAAGAATGCATCGAAAAGTTACACATTAATATCTAATGGAAAAAAGAATGCATCAAGAGGGTAAAAATCTACGTCTAGTGGATAAAAGATTGAATCCAAAACAAGAATATCTAGAGGGTAAAAGAATGCATCTGAAAGGTACACGCTTATATCCAATAGGTAAAATAATGCACCGAAAGTGTATAGATCTACGTCAAGTTGATAAAATACTGCATCTAAAATAAAAATATCCAGAGGGTAAAAGAATGCATCTAAAAGGTACACGCTTATATCCAATGGACAAAAGAGTGCACCCAGAGGGTACAAATTTGCATCTAGTGGATAAAATACTGCATCCAAAAAATAAATATCCAGAGCGTAAAAGAATTCACCTAGAATGTACATGCTTATATCCTATGGATAAAAGAATGCACCTAGAGGGTACAGATCTGCATTCAGATTTAACTGTCTCAAAACATGGTTGATTTTACAGTTTATTCTAGGGTTTTGGCACCTTTGAAATCCAATGGTGCACTCTGGTTTGCATAAATTTTCATGGTGCAAAAAAGTTATAACAAATTTCAAATACATGAAAATAATAAACCCTTGCTTACAAAGAAAAACTTACAGATGGATGTCTAAATCATCTATCACTCTGATACCATGAAAGAAATGATAAGAATATTGTTCCAAGTCATGATCTTAGATGATAATAGCACACCACATCATATTTAGAAAACAGAAGAACTAAAATACCATATATGGAAATCCATCATAATCCATAATTCTCAATACATTACAATACAATGAATTGAATTACTCAATAAAAAATATGTACATATAGGAGGAGGGAAGTGCAACTACTACCTAAATCAGTGGTGTAGAAATCCCATGAATTGATACTTTTAGTTAAGTTAACTCCAGAAGACTACTAAGATAATTCCACATAACTAAGAAGCTAACTCAACACAACTAGTAAGCTAACTCCACACAACTGGTACACCTAAGCAAGCTAACCCAACAAGTGTAGGGATAATAGAAGTGTAATAATTATCATTATAAATGAATAAAAGGATAAATAATAACCTACACTAACATTCCCATCTACCTCCACTTCTAACTTATAGTTTCTCTCCAATGCCAACTCAGTGTCCTGTATGAATGGTTGAAGAAGTTTAGTTTAAAAAATATCTCAAGCATGGGTCAAGATTTGATCAAAAAATCCATATGAAATACCATTCTACTATAGTCAAATTTGTGTTGTATATTAACCAAGCAAAGCCTTAGTATAAGGTGAATAAAAATTATTTAATTAAAAAAATTAGCATATAAACAAGGTTGAATACCAAAGTATTTTTAAATGAACTATACAAAATTATCATTAACCAAACATACTTATGCCTACCATAGCCAAGGGTGTCTTAGCAAACAATCATAAATCAATAATGCCATTATGTATAATTTTCAATCTTATTATTGCAATAAAATATCAACCAATCCAAGAATTTTAACTAACTCATAACATTAAATCCATGTAACAATGATCATAATGAACACTTTACGATCATAATTTAAAGTAGATTAATAAGTAATCCTAATCAATAGTTTGCTTTAACATTTAGTCACAGTTAAAATAATTATACCCTTACCTTATTGAAACCAACATTTTACTTCTCCTGATAAAATTTCCTTTCATGTTGTTCGATCAATAATCGTCAATGTCAAGAGAGTTAGTACATTTAGTAATCATCATTATTTCAACATAATGAATTAATATATTGAATCCATGAATAATTTCAACCATACTTTTCAAGTTATTAATTTCAGCATGAAAATTAAGTCACAATATCAATAGTAGGTATAATAACAACATAACATTCAACGTTGAATCATAAAACTCATCAAGGTAACGAAACTTAGTCAACACACAACAAAATATGGTATTAATGTAAGGTGTCCTAGGAGTGCTTGGTGGAAAGTAACATTATGTGGTTAGATTCACAACCACACATAAGCATGTTTATCCTTTTCAGGGTAAACATGTGTACGCTTGGCTATGATAATAGCTAGGTACACTTCTTGCATCCAAACCTTCATGATTCACTTTACGCTAATAAACTTATATTTCAGTAATCATACAATGAAAAAGCACGATGTGACATGTCCGAACCCCCATTTACATATTTATTTTTTAGAATTTGATGTAGTTTATGCTTTTGTATGCTATCATTTGTTTTATAGGCTACCCTGTGAACTCGGCGATCATCCAATGACATATAGGTGACCAAAAGAGAAGGTTAGAAAAAAAATTACGACACAATGAAAATCAATTTCTGAGCCTCTGCGTGCTCATAGACGCCCAGTAGAGGTTTCAAATTCCCAAGTGCCCCTGACCTAGTCTAGGTGCCCTAATCCAGGATCATCTGGAAGTTCCAGAATTTTCAGAGCCCATTTATGACAATCTAACCTTTTTTTTCATCAGTCTTCCAATCTAGAATACTTCAGGATCAAGTTTGAATCATATAAGTCCTTTACTCTTCCTCTTGTACTTAGGATTTTTTTATATTTAGCTTATTACTTGTGTCAGATATTTACTTTAGCATTTATTCATCATACGTGACTTTGTAGTTAGGATTTTACAAATTTTATATTTTTGTTAAATCAATTAGTAGTGAGATGTGGTGTACCTTAACTACGTGACCTAACCCTTTTTTTCATTGAAACCCTTAAGTAATTCTTGGAGAAAATTTTCTCCTCCTAAGACATGGATATGTGACCTTTCTATGCTAGAAAATGGACGAAGATAGAATCTTTGATGTGGTTGAGTGCTTTAGATCTATATTAGGGACTTCTCTATTTGCTATCTAACTTATTTTGGAGGACATGGGATATGTTTGGGTGCTTTTTTATTGATATTTTTAATATGAACTTTTAAGAGTTCTAGGTGAGTTATAAAGTGACATTTATTTGCTTATATATCCTTTTGTAGGTGAAATATTTCTAATATGGTCAACCATAGGAAGATAAAATGACACAATAATGATATTCATATAAAAACAATGTCAAATAAAGCAAAGGGACAATATCATACAATTTTTCCAAGAACATACCCCACATCACATACCTTTGTACAAACCTAGATAGGAGATATGTAAAGTGAAATAGAAAGTTTTGGCATGAAGTACAAATGGTGTTTCATTATTTGATTTGATAATATTATTTGAATTGATGAAAGAGGAGGGTGCAAAGACAATCAAGTTACTGAAGATATAGATAGATATATTGATTTAATTTTGAATGTGATAATTTGTCTTAGAAAGGGAGCATAGTCAAAATTGTCATTAAAAAAATACACATTACTAATTTTTAGTGTTTATGGTACCATCTAGGGTAGTGATGTAGTTTGATTTTATTCATATGATAAATTGATTCCATTTGTACATCTTAAGACAATTTTCAATACTTTGAGTGAATTTATTTTGCTAAGACATATCTCTAAGACCTTTGCAATCTTGGTAATGGGTGAAGCTAAAATCTTAAAATAGGTTTTAGTGCATCAGACACATATGGTGCCTATTGTAAAGGATGTGCGGCTTATGTAGAAATCTGTAGGAGAGGATTGAGTGATTTAATGTCGGTACTTTACAATAGGAGTTCTTGAGAATTCCAAGTGATTTCCTAACTGAATTAGAATTTCTAATATTGGATTCATAGGTTAGGTATCACATTAAGGAAAAATTATAGGAGATAAACCAAATCCTAAAATATATTCAAATTAAAAAAATTAATTGTTAATATAGAATGGATGGGGTCGAACATGTTAGCCCATAATGTAGTACAAACTAGTCCTAAACAATATGGTTTCGTATATGAAATTTATGATGAAAACATATGATTCTAAAAAATATTCCTATGAGTAAACTATTACTTTGGATGAATTAGACAACATGGGTAAATGAAGTAGTTAATAAATATAATAAATTAATATGGGAGAGAGAAGTATATGTTGATTAGGCTTAGAACGAAAAATGTTTATAGTATAGAAACAAAGAAAAATGTATAATTTTTGGAGGATATGGTGCCAAATTTTGGTGTCTACTATATGTGAATGAAATCAAGATAGATTTGATTTATATGGAGTTTTATGCAACTTATATTATGGGCCTCCTGACTATGATCCAAACTGAAAAATAAAACTTATATGTCATTGAATTATACCAGGCCCAACCATCCACCACATATCACATGAAAATGCATACTACTGGAGCAGATCCAAAAAGGCTCATCAAGTTAGGTGACAATTTTAGAGAAAAGTAAGTTACATACAAAAACTATTAATGAGATTGTTGAGTATGAAATTATAGTCCATGTGTATATGGGGAAATCGAAGAAATAAGCCATATATCTGTATAAATAAATTTATAACCATTTAAACAACTTGACATTCTCGAAGATACTACAACTTCCTATCCAAAATTTCACATTCCACCATATTGAATACAGGTCCACAACATCATTAGTATAATGAATTTTTTTTAAAAAAACTAACCACTCAATTTTCCAATTAGCTACTTAAAGTGACAAGTTAGCAATTTTTTCTTCTTTAAGAATAATTTTTATTTTATTGACACTACCATTACACATACCCAACTAGGAAATTAAATAGAAGGAATAAATCTACTTCCTTACCATTACAATACTAAGAAAACTCAGATAATATTAAATACTAAGCAAACCCACATAACAATGTATAGTGCTCGCTTACAATACTAAGAAAACCCATATAACAAAGAATAGTTCTTCATCAACTAAAAAAAATACTGTGTTATAGGCATGAGTAAAAGTTGCGACTTTAGGTGATCGAAATATTTTTTACAAATATGACAATAAAAGTGAAAAATAGTGTGGAGTGGAAAAAATAATGTATCTATGTAGTTAGGAGTAGATATGTAAACACACTAGAAGTTTAAGGTAGATTTGAAGAGCATATTCATTTAAAGGTAATTGTAATTTGAACAATGTATTAAGTATTTATATATACAAATAAGGTGGAGTTAGTCATGGAAGTTTAATCATTGTTATCTTTATATGTTAAATTCATAGGCCTACTTCAAAATTGATTAATGTTTTTTGGTTTGTTAATAAATAATAATATATCAAGCTCTCGATAACATCATATCAAATCAATACAAAAAATACAATAAAGTAACAATAATGCATATTTTATGTTAAGACTCTCCTTATTATAAGATTTGGGATCCAATTATTTCTTCTAAATATAATGCCTTTTATGTTGAGTATGGTAAAAAACAAGTATCATGTTTGGTACCATCTTCACCACATTAGGTTATGTATCCCTCAATATTTGGTATTGGTAATATATGTTAGGAGAAATCAAACTTCCTCTTTCTTCATTTTCATTCTCTTGAGAGATCTAGGGTTGGTGTTTTAGATGACTGAAAATTTGACGTGTTTTCCTGGGTTGTATCCATGGTCTCATACCCAATTAGTATGAAGAAAAAAAAGTGTTAGGTGGAATATCTTTGGAAAATAATGCCAAGCACATTTGTCTAGGTCTTATGCAAATAGTGAAATAACATAAGTGGATTAGAGATGTGAAATGTTCCACAAAACATTGTTGTAAATATTTACCTAAATCTAAAATTATTGGTGTATATAGATGTACTCTCATAAAATTGGATCTTTTATGGAAAGAAATAAAATCCTTTCAAATTTATTTAGATAATCATAAGATGGCTAAGTGGATTGCCTTAAAAATGATGGGATGAAAATTAACTTTGATCTTCTAAAGGTAATCCTAATGTATTTGGAGTTGTTATAAAGGATCATCATAGAGGTCTCATCTTAGGATTTATGGCCAACATCTCAAAAACCACTAATAATGTGGAAATTTTGGTGCCCCCAATTAGGTCACTAAAGTATAAATTGACTTAAATGTTAATGTTATTGAAGTTTGGGGTAATTCCCTCCTCATTATTAATGCAAGTAGTAATATTGGGTGCATTACTTGGAATCTTTAAAATATTGTTGACAAAGTTTTTGCTCTCAAAATTCACTTTTACTTGATTAAACTCAATTGTTTCTATAATATATTAACTTCTCTACATATCATATAGCTAAATTTGGGGCTAATAATTTGGTTAATAGAGATAATATTATCTTAGTGAATCATCTACATTGGGAGGGGATAAATGACACCCTTTTTAATTATTTTGACCAATGATGACATATATTATTAAATATTTTATTAACATTACAATTCTCTATAATGTTAGTCCTTAATATGGGTTACAAAGTCTTTCAAGGTGGCGAGTTTGAGAACTTGACATCTTTTTCTCACATTTTTGTGAAAGAGGGATACGCGAGAACCGATGCCAAAACAATGTACCACAAATTTTTTTCACTCCGATGGTAACATCGTAGCTCCAATGAAAAAAGAAAGATTCGAATAATAGAAAGAATATACAAATAAGAAAACATGTCTGATCATCCTCATAGATCAAAAAAGGAATTACAAATAGGGGTGTTGTGTAACCCCCATGCCTAAACAAGGAAAGTAACTCCTATGACGTCATTGACGCATATGACACCACTAAAGGAGGAGTTACAATTCCAAATAAGGAATTTAACTCAAATGATGCACTGACGCAAATGACAATGACAGATTCTATGATACAATCTGACACTTGTCATTTGACTCCCTAAGACTTATGACTCTCACAAGGTGAGATGACTCACCATGTGATGTGGATGATGACTAGGCAGGTCACACACACCAACACCCCCCCTTCATTGAAGCTGAGGCAGAGGTCATGGTAAGACAAAATAGAAAAGAAAACCCCCCTAGACAACTAAGAAAGATGTGCCAAATCAGGCCCATAAACTAAAGGCCCGATAAGGTGCCCATATACAAACAACATATTTATAGAAAGAAGAAGAGGAGAAGAAAGAGGGATATATATCCTGAAGAAGATGGGCGGATGTAGTAGACCTCACCCGAAGAAGATACTGCAACTAAAGAAATTTCACCTCAGTGAAGGGCTTGGTGAAATCTCTGCAACCTAATCAGCTTTCTGAACATACTGTATGTCAAGGATGTTTTAATGTATCATATCCCATATGAAGTGCATGTGAATCTCATTGTGCTTTGTCCATTGATGCTGAAATAGATTTCTACAAATCGATATAGTGCTCATGTTTTCACAGTAGATAATGGTAGGTCTCCAAGAGTCGATGCCAAGCTCTATCAAGATACCCTGTAACCAAACAACTTCTATGGAAATGTTAATTACTCCTCTGTACTCTGCTTCTATCGATGATATGGCATTAGCATTTTTTTTCTTGCTGGACCAACTGACAAGACCTGAACCAAGAGTGAAACTGTAGCCTGAGGTAGACTTACGATGATCTAGATCACCGGCCCAATCTGAGTCTGTAAATCCAACCAAGTCAATCTCAGTCCCTCCTACGCAATGAATACCATCTATGTGAGTGCCACAAACATAGTGAAGGATCCACTTTTCTACTTTTAAATGCAACTCATGAGGATCCTGCATAAATCTAGACATGATCCCAACAACATATGATAAATCTGTCTAGGTGTGAGTAAGGTAGATCAAGATTCCCACCAACTACCGATAAAGGGTACCGTCAACCAAGGGGGAAGAGCAATCAGAAACCAACTTGACCCCAGAAAGAAAAGGAGTATGTGAGGACTTGTAATCAGACATGTGAAACTAATCAAGCAATCAAGAGAGTACTTATGCTATGAGATCATAATTCCTGAGTCATATTGTGAAATATGGATCCCAAGAAAGTAGTGAAGCAATCCTAAGTCAGACATGGAGAACTTGTTGACCAATGAGATCTTCACAGAATCAATGATAGAGGAAGAGCTACCCATGATCAAAAAGTCATTAACATAGAGAACAAGAATAAGCATGGAGTCATCTTGTCATAGAATATACACATTTTGGTTAGAGTGACACTGAGTGAACCCTAATGCAAGTAAAAAGGATTCCATCTTGGCATAACAAGGCCAAGGGGCTTTTTTAATGCCGTAGAGATACTTATTTAAATTGCAAACAAGGGATGGATCATGGACATAACCTGGAGGTTGTTCCATATAGATCTCTTCCTCTAGATCCACATGAAGGAAAGAACTCTTAACGTCCATCTGGTGGACTTCCCATCTTTTAGCAGAAGTGATGGAAAGGGTTTTTTGAATGGAAGTCATCTTCGCAACTGTAGAATTTTTTTTTGAGTAATCAACCCCAACTACCTGGGAGAAACCCTTAGCTACAAGTCACACTTTATACTTCTCGAATTCTCCATTGGCTCCATACTTTGTTTAATATATACACCTACACCGAATGATTTTTCTTCCTTTCAGAAGATGGGTAAGATCCCAAGTGTCATTCTTTATGAGTGCGGAATACTCCTCATCCATAGTAGAATCCCACTCAGGAATCCTAGAAGCTTCCTAGAAAGAAGGTGGATCAGAAGCAAAGGAGAAGAAGGAGTGGGGTCCAATGAAACTCAAGCGAGTACGTCTCTCATCTGAATGATCTCCAACTAAATATCTAGCACTCTGCAAAGTTTTCCAAGCCCAAAGAGGTCCCGAAGGTTCAAGCTTAGAGTTAGAATATTATTCACTCGAGTGAGAAGGGACATAGTCCTCATCATCATTACTATCAGAATCAGAAGAATCAAAAGTTTTAGGATTGAGAGGAGTAGGGAGAGGAGGAACTTGCTCAACAACATCATCATTTGATGATTCAAAATATGAATTAGTGGGAAAAAGAACCTCAGTGGAAGTAAAAGTCAAGGATGAATCATCAAACTTCACACTCCTCTCAATATATAGCTCATAGATTGTAGGGTTCAACAATCGATATCCCTTCACACCATTAGGATATTTGATAAAGATACAAGATTTGGATTTTGGAGCCAATGCCTTGCTTGGGAATCTAAGCCATAGCTTGGATCTGAAGACTCGAAAGTGCTTAACATCATGTTTGTGTCCAAACCAGGCTTCAAAGGGTGTCACCCCCTCTTACTGCCTTGTGTGGAACACAATTCTGAATGTAATAAGCACAATTCACTACTTCAACCTAATACTGCAAAGGAAGGGACTTCAAGTGAACCATACAAGTAGCCATCTCCTTTAGAGTTCGGTTATTTCTTTTTGCAACTCCATTTTGGTAAGGGCTATAAGCAATTGTATGCTACAAAACAATCCCCTCAAAAGTGCAGAAATCCTCAAACCTATTGCTCACATACTCTCCTCCATTGTCAGTTTGAATAACCTTGATAGACCATTCTGCTTATTTCTTAGCAAGAGCCTTAAATTTCTGATAATGCTCAAATACTTCAGACTCAAGCTTAAGAAAATATACCCAAGTATAACATGAAAAGTCATCAATGAAGGTTATTATATATAAAGCTCTAGTGAAAGAAGGAGATGGAGAGGGGCTAAAAACATCACTATGAACAAGATCCAAGGGACAAGTAGCTCTCCAGGATTTTCCCTTATCAATTTTTTTTTTCAGGGTGTAACCCTCACAAAGAACTTTAGAAAACTTTACTCAGGGTAACCCATTGACCATTTCATTTTGGCTCAATTGTTCAAGGTAATGATAATTTAGATGCCCAAAATGCTCATGTCATAGCTTGCTAACCTCATTTACAAGAGTGAGAAAGGCATTGGGTGTTGAATCAGAAGAGAATTGGGAAAAGCTATATAACCATGAATGGTGATCCACCTTTCCCTCAGCCACAATACAGTCATAGTTAAGCTCACGAATGATCGCCAAGTTAGGAACAAATTCCACTCGCATTCCTTCACCAAGGTGGGTGATTTGGTAAAACGATAGGAGATTGGTAGAGAGATTGGGAACATTCAACACTTTGTTAAATGTTCCACCTTCTATCTCTACCGATCCACTACTAAAAACCGACACATGAGTGTCATCACCCAACGTGATTTGGGACATGCCACATGGTTCAACGCTAGTGAATTCAACCTCTGAAGAATCCATGTGGTACAAGGCACTGGAATTGATAATCCAATTTGATGATGGAGCTAATCTAGTTACTAGGTTCTTACCTTTCTTCTTTTCATTTTTAAACTCCTTTGCTTTTGAAGACTCACCCTTCTGAACATTTTGTTTAACGGATTTAGGAACACTTATTTTATTCTTCTCAAGTAACTGAGTTAAGTGATCAATTTTTTTCCAAAAAAAATGATTCTCATCATGGCTAGAATACTTACAATAGGATAATATACACTTTTCCTTCTTCTCTTTAGGCTCAGAAGTCAAAGTGTTAGTGTTGGGATTAGCTGGGGGTTTGTTGGTCTTTGTTTCTTTCTTAGGTTGGTCCTTTGTTTCTTTCTTATTTTCATTTTTCTTTTCCTTATTCGCCATAAGAGCATCTGAGTTGGATTTTAGAGTCCCCATTTGAATGATTTTTTCATGTTCTCAAATGATTTGGCATGAAAAACTATCAAATGAGGGCATTTTCTAGACACTACCCAAGGTGGATTTCATGGCGTGGAAAGTTGAAATGAAGACAGAGTATTCAGGACCTAACTTAGAATCGACAAGATCAATTCAAAGTCTTTCTTTTCCACTTTACATTCCTTTAGAAGCAATCTATTATGGACAAAATTTGAGAAGAAGGCCTGTAGGTTTTCAAAATCACCAAGATTTAACCCTAGTAGTTCATTCTCTAACTCATGCGCTCTCATGTCATCTTGCTTCCCAAACATCTCATCGAGCATTCTCCATGCTCCATCAAGTGTTCGAGGAAGTTTCAATGTGGACGAGAAAGCCAGAAGAGATGGACATGCAAAGAAGACCTAAAGTTTCATCATAGCAGTCGAACCATTTAGATCTTTCGGGTTCATCATCAGGTTTTGTCTCTAACCCCATGGTGACACGGTATAACCCTTTACTTCAAAAAAACCAATATAATTTTATATCTCCATTCAAATAAATTAAAAGGTGTGAGCACTAATACTTTAGAGATATCCATAATGAATAAATAGAACCAATGAAGGAATAAGGAAGGAGAGAGAAAGGAAACAACCACCCCAGAACAATATCACACCCCCGGAGTTTGAAAATTTATAGTTTAGTGTGTTGATTACAATCAAATGTGACTATGTGCCGAGAACCAGTCTATCACTCACCTTGCAATCAACATAATAATGTGCAAGAGTGGAGACAAGAATCAAGGTTTGTGGGTGCAACAGTTCGACACCATAAGCAAGCACAAGAACGAGTGAAAAAAAGAAGGGGAAGAGAAGGCCTTGTGAGAAATAACATCTCACGTCACATGAAAGAATCCCTTTTCTATAAGACTATAGCAGACATGCTCACAAGTCCACAAGCAATAAAAGGGATAGAACAAAGCTCAAGACAATTCGAAATGAGTCAATATAAGCAATACAATGACACCCCCCCCCCCCCAAAATGTGGAACTTTATAAAATTTCATTTAAAAATTTGATAATACCATCATCTAGTGTGCAAAAAAACATGTAACTTTTACTAAAGAAGTGCTCAAAAACTGAGCAATGAGTCAAAAGTTATAGAAAAAAAATGATTCCCGCAACTGATGGAAAATGCCAATAAGCCCTGCAAATAGATTTTAAAAGTACCCTAAACACATGCAAAGGGTGTCGTATGTATGCTTGTTGGAAATGACATCAAATTTTAGATAGGGTTTGTTTTTATTACGAGGGGGGATTAGCCTCCTGCTAACCCCGGACCTCACCCTCCGTCTTCGACACTCAAAAGAAGGACGATAAAAAAAGCAAAATACCCCAATTTGTTTTTACAATGCTAATGAATTAAATGTTTTTAACCTTATAAATTTTTTTAAAAGTGATTGATTTTACCAATAATCAATTCTAAAAGGGGCAATGTTTGACTGAGCTGCTCGAATTGTATGGTAAACCACCATGTGGAAATGTAAATCTCCAACTAAGTCCACGTGTTGACCGTAACTACCGTTTCAAGCTTTTGTAATGGTTGGACCTGCAGAGTGAGCTGGTTGTTACCACGTCCCAAATGAATAGTATGGAAATTTTAGACATGTCGACTAGTCTACGTGCAAAGGGATTATCCCTTCATAGAGCAGAGCAACGAATATTGAGCATTCAAGCAGTGAATCCAAGCCAAACAATGCTGAGCAAGGCCGAAGCACCAATGGGGAGGAAGCCAAGTCAACAACGAGTTGCATGAGGCAAAGCATGGTGAGCATGTAGCAAAATAAGGCAAAACCGACTGCAATGTTAACAATGCAGTGGAGAATCAACCACGAGCTTGGAAAGCTAGTTACGAAATAGCAACAAGCAAAACCATCCACATAGGATTAAAAAACAAGATGTGCATATTAAGACTCAAGATGATGTAAAGCATGGTGTAGTGAGTTGGGCAGGGACAATTCAACAAGAAACAAACTAAGTCATGAGTCGAGCTATCAATGAGCCTCAGGTGCACGATGTAGAGCAAACAAAACAAGAGTGGTGGATGAGTCAAGGCTAATACAGTTCCTCAAGCAGGTTGCAAGGAAAGAGGTTCCCAAACAATACAAGCTAGAAAAACTAGTGCAGAGTTCGATGAGCTAGAAAAAATGCAGATGTTTGAACAATGCACGAGTCAACAATAATGAACCACAGGTCCACGCCAAAACAAAACCGAGCTCATGAGAATAGAAGAAATCACGAACTTAGCAACTGATAAAGCAAATCGACCAAAATACCTTCAAACTTGCAACTGCTAAAACCTCAACGCGAGTTGAGTAATACGATTCCAAAGTAATAATTGAAAAAACTTGTATGAGGAAATAAGAAGAAACCAGAAGTAATAAGCAACTGATAAACGAAGAGTGCACATTTTATCAAAACCAACTCTGATACCATGAAAGAGGGATACGCGATAACCGATGTCGAAACAATGCACCACAACGAAGTTGCACTCCGATGGTAATGTTGTAGCTCCAACGCAATAAGTAAGATTCAAACAATGGAAAGAATATACAAATAAGAAAACAGGTCTGCTCATCCTCATAGATCAGAAAAGGAAGTACAAATAGGGGTGTTGTGTAACCCCCATGCCTAAACAAGGAAAGAAACTCTTATGACACCACTGACGCATATGATGTGACTGGCGCATATGACACCACTAAAGGAGAAGTTACAATTCCAAATAAGGAATTTAACTCCTATGATGCACTGACGCAAATGACAATGACAGATTCTATGATAGAATCTGACACTTGTCATTGACTCCCTAAGACTTATGACTCTCGTAAGGTGAGATGACTCACCATGTGATGTGGATGATGACTAGGCAGGTCACACACACCAACAATTTGTAGATAACCTTCATTTGATCCTTTTGAATTATGTGAGTGATTATGATGATTTTTTTCATTCAAATTTTCATGCATCATTTTCAGACTCCCGTGTTGCCATCTAATGCTCAAGTGACATTGATTTATGAAGTAAATGGCGAAGAAGGGATGACCTTGAAAAGGGAACAACACACAAAACATACCAAAAGAGAAGAGGATAGAGGAGAATGAATATATAGGGAGAAATATATATATCACAACTCTTGGGGGAGGAAATTATGAATGTCACTGGAAAGAAATGGAATAATTAGAAGGTTCATTCCCACTTTCACATGAATTTGATGACATTACCTTTGAGCTTATCCCGTTGTTGGTCCAAAGCCATAGAAAACATACTTGTAAGACTATTCTTGTGGCTATGATAAGTGAATCTACAAATTGATTCATTGGAAATTAGACAAGTTGCTTAGGTTAAAATGTAATAAGGATGATAGGAAATTAAGAGTAATGGAACAACTTCCTACGCTAATCTTGATGAGAGATATTATGCAAAACTTTCAACATAGTAAAATAGTTACAGAAATGTCATCAACATATTCATAACTAGAACACAAACACCAGATATACGTGGGGAAAATTCTTTTGGATAAAAAACCCCACACTCCAAAAGCCCACTCACTGTATTTCAAATCTGATAACAAGATTACATACACTTGCAGAGCAAGTTTCTTACAGGAGTATCACCAGAAACAATTCTAGGAGGATTCCAACTTTACAGTACTTGCAAAGCTCACCGCATCAATTGCTTCTCCAAGCCTTAAATTTATAGACCTTTGGTTATACAAGAAACCATCTATGGTTTACAAAACCATTTGCCAAACCTCTCATGAGGTGGATAGCATTAAAGAGAAAGATTTCGGTCTAAAATTAGGCTCTCACGTCCACAATATTCTCCCCTATTTTTGACCCTTATAGATGTCATAAACTCTGTCATAATATCTCTAAAAATAGTCCTTCCACGATATACTATCATATGGGAATCTTTTGACAACTCCTATTTCTATTTTTAGAGCACTGACAATGCGAAACGGCTGTAAGAAAATATTGACTGAATAAACCAAATAAGGTTGAGACACCTTATCTCCAACAACATGCAGTATCTCAATTTCGCAACATTATAGTGTCATTACAAGTCTAAAATTTCCGCTTAAGATAGGCTATCATATATCATGAAAATTTATAAGTATCTTACAAAGCACTCCTATTTGATATTTTGGTATGGACTTACATTTACAAATTAATTGACCGGAATGTGGTCAGTGTTTTGACATTTTGAATGCACCATTGATACCATTGTTAAATGCTTCATGACTGCCACGGTTGCCTGTCAAACACAGTCTGTAATTTTGTTAGAAAATACAAATGATACGATCTATTCATTTTTTTAAACTAGTTCACCTTTGAATCAAATCAAAGAAAAACAAACTACGAAATATGTTTTACGGTGCAGCTTGCCAAATCGTAAATTGCATCCACTCTCAAACCCTGAACAATGTATTTATAAGAAAGATTGTTTGATCTTAATTCTCTGACTAAAATAAATAAACGACCAATGCCTGTTTAAAAACCGTTTTTCATCGCCGGAAGCTGAACGAGAAGAGAGAGAGCACCTCCTGCATCAATTAACATGAATGAATGCAACAAACAAACAAGCGGCACTCTCTCTCTTCTTCTGATTCAACGAGAAGAGAGAGAGCACCCACTATTGTGAATGGATGCGACAAACAAAAAAACAAACAGGCGGTGCTCTCTCTCTTCTGGCTCAGAATGTAGCGAGGCCCAGCGCAAATTGATACAAAACAGAAAATAAAATTCCAGAGCAGGACGAGGGATGGTTTAATGGAGGCTTTAAAACCCATATATAGATAATCATACAATTTCTCTGTACATGCGAATCTATCTGTATAGTTGAGAAAGACACCCTCTCATAGTTGTGCAGTTTTAATCAAAGGATGAGGAAACTGGGTGATACCCAGGCGATAGTAATTATGACAAAATTCACCCTAACTCGATTTTTTTTATTCATGAACAGAGAGTACCGACTAAATAGTGATAGCAATTTGGTTTTGGTTGGCTGTCCATCGAGCCGCACTTTGAATAAGTTTTTAGATTGTCTCTTCCCATGAGGCGGGGATGTAACCCGCGCACTTGTTATAATATTATTTATTGATTGAATATGTCCCCGATTTGTAATGACATACTGGAAGCCAGCCAGTATGTCATTTTAATCCTCATCGCATACACCTATGGTCAATAGTCAAGATTATTTTCTTTTAGTATTTTCCATCTTTTATAGTTTTTTTAATTTAGAACTTGAGTTTGACTCCTCATTTTTCACTAAGACATTTATGGTCGAGTCACTTTGGAGACATTATTTCTTAAAAAAAGATTTATTCCTATTAAAAAACGTGGTTTGTCTTTTCTTCACCAACATATATTTAGTAGAAATTGACTTGTTACTTATTTTCCTTATCATGTCATTTTATCCAATCTCACCATATATTTACTATTTAAAGGGAAGCATGCAAAACAATTTCTAATCTTGTGTGTTAGTAAATGAAAACCAGCCTTCTCTTCTAAGGTATTGCTTTACCCTTTGGAAATATAAAAATGATTATGGTTTAATTAACATATTAAGTTGTGGATTCAATGATACAAGTAACATAAGTTTGTTGTTTTACCAAGGTTTTAGTTATTTGTCAAATTGGATGTTAATTAAGTTTATAGGAATTCTTTAATGGTAGTAAGCAGTGACCCTTAATGGTGTGATCGTGTAAAATTTTAAATCATACATTAAATTTGACGTCTGTCTAATCGTCACTCAAAGGTTTCTTTTAAAATTTTTGAGAAACCGATAAAAATAGCAATATCTTGACTATATGGTAGAACTTGGGAGCCCTTTTTTAGAAAGATATTTTTATTAATAAGAAGGAATATGAAGATAATGCAATAAAATTAATAATTATTGCGATATGTATATAATCCAAGATTAAAATCCTCAAATTTAATATCTATGAACATTTTTTAAATGGATATATTTAAGATATTTGTAGTAGTATACCAAACTACCACATACTAGTCTACATTTTTTTTTTTTTTAATTTTCTCATGATATTACGTTTTTTATTGAGGAACTAATATCAACTATTGATCAATATAATATCTTTAAACAAATCCATAAAAAAATTTAATTGGTTAACATATTCAATATTATTAAAATTAGTAGTGTTTTAGAGGCAAAACATTTAGTTCTAGTTTGTTTCTGTGTAAAAATTAGTTCCATATTACTACGTTGATAGCAAGTTATTTTCCATATATTATTAGACAATTATCTATAAATTCCATCACATAAGTTTTTAAGAAATAATATTATATAATTACAATTATATTTTGTCAAGTAATAAAAGTACTATATTTAATACAATTACATACATACATAGATGCATACATATATAATCATTAAATGCCATCTTATACCTATTTATAAATATGCAATGTGGTCTTTTATTTCAAAACCTTAATCGTATGGACACCTAAATATGTTCCTAGATAATCAATTAGTAGATAATTAATATGATGATTATATACTATTGAGTTATTATCAGTTCAAACTATGTCCTATTAGTCGAATTTTCCAACTTTCAATGGTATTTGTTCTCATTCTAGCTTCTTCTTCTCTCCATTTCTTCCATTCTATAGTAATTTTCTACGAGAATTTACCAATATTATTGGAAGTCTTACATTTTTCAATATCATTTTCCATATTAGATGTTTTATATATGAATACACCATAAAATAGACATGTTTTTAATGTATAAAATGAGTGCCATCAAAATATGTGATGAATGTTGGTTTGGGATCTTGACTAATCCTTGATGCCTCAAAGGGAATTTTAATATAGAAAAAATTTATTTTGAAATTCATTGAAACACTTGACTACCTTCATATTCATCCCATAAATAGATTTTCTAACCTATTTTAGGAAGCTTTGTAGGGAGAATATAAAAAAGAGTTCATTAAGAGCATGTCACACACACACACACACACATATAGGTGTAAGTGATGAATGGACATGTGAGTAATTTGTATATATAATTATCTCTAAATAATAACTTCCCCACATCCATGACTGATGAAACATGCATATTTTCACCTAATGGAAGCATCTGAATTTTTGGATTATATAATGGTTACACAAACACTACTCCCAACATAATATGACACTCTCTTTGGACGGTACTAGTGTCTTGGGTTTCTTGAATTTTCTAGAAGGGATCAATGTTATGTGAGTTGGAGAATTAAAACTAAAAGATATCTACAAAATGTATACTTGTGATACATACATCATCTTATATAGGTACCCTTGAGATCTATCCTTCTTAGTGTATTTTACATAGAAAAAAAAGATAAGGTATGCTAGTATCATTCATGGGTATTAAGTTTATTTTATCATATAATATAAATATTTTCATTAAAATTTAGATGTGTAATATACATCACATTAAATAGCAATAAAATGAAAAGTTTAAAAATCATCCAAATGTGAATAATGTTCATTAGATAAAATAATGTTCAAAATATGTTGTACAAACAACATCATTTTTGAAAATTTATTACACACTTGAACACGTGACATATATATGTCTCCTTATCACATTTACCCCTTGTAAATTTACACACACACACACACACACACACACACACACACAACCACACACACAAACACTTTATTAATCAACTATATCTTCTAGTCATGATTATTGAGGATCATATTATATTATATATGAATGTCCCTTAAAATATAATAAAACATTCTCCAACTCATATATCATTTTTTCTTTCCTCTAGAAAATTCAAGAAACCTAAGCCACTACCAGTCATTAAGAGTTTCATATTATGTTAGGAGTGTTTTGGTGTAACCAATAAATATTCCTAAAATGTGGATGTTTTAATTAGGTGAGCATATGAATGTTTTATGCATCATATATGGTGTGTCGTTTATGGTCAGAAGTTAATGAAGACCCTTTGTATATACAGAAATGAACCATTAAGCTATTCATCACTTTTTATACCTAATATACTCTCTTAAGAGTCGTACTCTTAACTAAGGAACTCTCACACGTATTGGATGTTGGAAGCACAGTGATTAGGAGGGGGTGAATTAGTCGGTCAATAATTTATACTTCATTTACCAAACCATACATTTCATCATTTAAGTTGTCCATTCATCATACATAACCATGTGAGCTTATTAAGATGTGCAACATTCAATCATAAGATCTTGAAACAAGATACACAACACATGAACACCATATGTAAGTGGGGAAAACATCAAGGGGAAGGAAGACAACAGAACCTTTTATTATATTAATCAGAATAAAGGAATTTAGTGAAGATGTAGACACCAAAATTGGGTCACACTCCCCTCGATCCCTTGTCAAATAACTAATTTGAACATACTCACCTAACCATGGCCCCTTAACACCCCACACTAATATTAACTTAATTAAATTAATCCATGTCTTCACAATATTTATTATTTAATTATCCTAATTAAGATAATTACCACACCACCACCTCACCTATACACCTCACCTAGCCACCTCACCCTAAGACTATTCTTAGTATGTTGCCATAACTAACTAAGTCCCAACTAAACCCTAAAAATCAAAGCCTACATTCCCTCTAACCACATTCCTACCCATTAGAAAATAAGCTCCCATTCTAATCTGCCCAGAGAAGAAACTAACTGGATCCAAGAAATCAAAACAGATCTGCCCATTTTAGTAAACCTAGGAAATCCCACCCTAACTGACGCCGGTCACCCTGGAACTGTCGTCAGTCACCTTTTATTCCCTTTGGTAAACTTATTTTGAGGTTGGAACATTTCTAAGAGAAGAGAGAGTAATCACATCTGCATGCAATCAGAGCGAGCATCCTTTCACACCCAAACATCCACAGCCATCCAAGCAAGGAAAATATCGTTGGGAAGCTCAAGCAAGAGTCTCCTATCAACCGGTGGCCCTGCCACAGAAGAAATATCTCACCACCATCTCCACTCTTCACCCACACTTGACTAGTAACAAATTCCAAGTAGGATTATATTGCTTTATTTAATCCATGTTTTGTTTGAAGACTTTCAATATTTAGATTCTTCTATGTGCTATTGCTTTCCTAGCCACTGAACAGGTCCTCTCTGGTAACTATCCCCCTATACCTCTTCCAAAACCCCTAAAAACCCTAGTCCTAGAAATCCAATACTCCATTCAAACCTACCGTAACCCTTTGTGTGAATCATAAAGAAGATCCAAAAACCATTAATGCAATATCTCCCATTTTCCTCACAGTCACTTAGAGTCGGTCTCCCTAAACTACCATAAGAAAATCGAGCCTAGACTAGACATCGGTTTACATACTGACGGGTACTGATCCTTTACTACCATTCACCAACTTAAGGTCCATAACTCCTACCAACTTCACCAAAACCCCAGTAGAGACCTGTCCCACTGTTCTTGCATCACTACCCCACACCTCCTAGACACGATCACATAATTCCCCGTCAACCTTAGGAAAATAGACCCAAACCCCGATTCTTGACCCCCTGTCATTTCTTCAGTAACCAAAATTGACTCAAAATTAAGCGGCATCGGTTAGGACTAGACCGGCATCGGTCTTTATGTCTGTCAACATAGTACAGACCAGCAACCTACCTACTTACTCCCAAGTTACCTATAATCACATGTGACCTTCATTAGATCTCTATCAGACCTGTGGGTGGAAGCCCATAACCATTTATCCAACCTCCGGATGATGATCCTAACCTAGCCTGTTAGATTAGATTTTTCTTATTGTGTTTATATGAGATGCCTAAATCATATTGACTATACTGATAGGACAATATTTATCTTATTTCTCACACTAATTTGGTTTAAGAACAGTGGATTGACAGACTTGTAGGGATGCTATCACACTTCCTGTGAATGCGATCTAGCATATGTTAGGCTTTGGAGTCTGGACTAAAAGTATGATATTTAACTTCTATTTTTTGGTCTTGTTTTTTTATTTCAAGTAGTTCCTCCCAGCCAAAAGGAATAAAAGGTCTCATGATCATTCTGTGGATCAAGAAGTCATACGCGTGTCAAGGGCAATCTTCAACCAGCTTTAAAAGGCATTCCTCCTAGCCATTTTACCAGATTATCTCTATTCATCCGGGAAAGAGCAGGAGTTACCTTTTATTATGCGGGAATGTGGTTAGAGGGGGTGTAGGCAAATTGATTTTTAGGAGTTTAGTTAGGTCTTAGTTTAGTTATGAGCAACATACCTAAGAATGGAGCACTTACCCCTGAGGTGGCTAGGTGAGACACTATAGGTGAGGTGGTGGCTGTGGGAATTATTTTAATTAGGATAATTAAATAATAAATATTATGAGGACATGGATTAATTTAATTAAATTAATTAAATTAATATTAATGTGGGGTGTAAGGGGCCACTGGTTAGTGATCCAGTGTGTTCAAGTTGATTACTTCTAACAAAGGGTCATTAGAAGCTTAGCATGACTCCTAATTTTGGTCAATATCTACACTTCTATGGGCTGAATATCTCAATGCTCTCCAAAGATCAGTATGATACCCCATCTGCATGAAGTAATCATGGAAGACAACTTAAAAATATGTCTCGAAAATGAAACCAAACTTGTCTTCACTCCTTTATAGGTCTCTCATAACACACATAAGCTATGCACGCTAGCACTTCATTTAGATAGACCAAATGACACTTGCTTACCCAAAGCACACACAACTATCAAGTTCCTCCTTTATGTCACTTGACCATGGAAGTTAGCATGCATGTTCATCCCAAATCAAAAATAGCCAAGAATCCATTTATGCATATGTAATCATTTTGACCACATCAAATTGGAAACACATATAATAAGGAAAGCATGGGTCAAGTCCATATAAACTATAATCAATACTCTAATTACACTGTTACATTCACACATACTCATATCTACAAATAACCAATATGCATCTCACAATTATCAAAATTATATTCAAAATTCATTACATAACAAAAGATGAATACATAACCAGCTTTGATACCACAAGACGCAAGATCCATGATGCAAAAAGGGTCATATTGCATGTCCTAAACGACTCTTTATTATTCATGCATACCCCGAAGTCACATCCACACTGTCATTTCTATCAGTATGATATACTCACATATAAATAGGGGTGGGGAATTGCCCTTCACTAGCCCATGCACTCTCCTAGAAAATAGGCATTCTCTCAAGAATAGACAACATGCACTTACATTCCCAAAGATATCCATACACATAAAGTGTGTCATGCTTTATACAATTAGAAGAGTAAGTGCACCAAGTTGGTGGAGAATTAAGTGGACATAAAAACCCAAAATTTAGGTACCGCAAGTGTGGTTTATATACCGTGATTGCGGTTTATAAACCGCGCTTGTGGTTTCTAAACCACTCTCGCACAATTATTTTTATAGGCTCAGTGATTTCCAAACCTAAAACTATGATCATGGTTTGAAACCGTGATTGCGGTCCTCTGAGACCAAAAAAAACCAGACCAGTGACTCCTCATTTTCCCACATTTTTCCTTTCCAAACTGTGATTTCTCCTAGACATTTGGCACATCACATTTTGAATAACCCCTAAAAATTACTCTTCGATACTTCTAGATCGCATGATAGTTTCAGCCATGCCACCAAGAGAAAGAGGTAAGACCCTCGATTTTGATCAATTTGTTTGCATTTTAGGTTATTTTTTGTGATTTTCATGGGTTTTTCAATTTTTTGTTTATGTATACAATTTTTTTGTGTTTTCAGTTTCTCGGCAAGCTCGTAATCCTACAAAACATCAAAATATTCCTCAAAACCCCTCCAAAAAAATCCTCAAAATCCTCCAAACATTATACAAAACCCTCCTCCAAACATAGATCTATCTCCTGTGGCTCCTTCTATCCCCACGGAACCTAACAGGAACACAAACTAATATCGTTGGAAGAATCTAACAAAAATAAAATTGTCATTGAGAACCTTATTCAGACTATAAGACAAAATCATGCCACAAATCCATCCCACATGACTTTATTCAGCACATTGCAAACATTGATTGGCGAAGTTGACTCCGCAACCAACCAAATAGACAGATGGAATACCTTTAGAGGTGATTATAGGCAGTGGTATGAAAATAAATTATCCCATGCAGCCATAAAAGACAAAAAAAAATGGAAAAGACCGCATTTGTGCATTATTTAATGACCCAAGAACCAATGCCCCCCCGTAGTTACTTGCAAATGATTTCTAATCCATTGGTACCACGATGACCAAATCAAGAACTAATTTTTGGGACCAATGGTGGATGGTTTTCGATTATCCACCATGCAAAAATAATGAGGTTCCCATCTATTTTTTGAAGAAATTATATTGCTATTTTGTGCTTAATGAGGTCCCAAATTATTTTGACTTTTCTAATTTTTATGGGTGAGGTGGTGGCTCTGCACAAAGTAGACCTGGTGCACATGTAGGTCAACCAAGGATCCCCCATGCCCTAAAACCCCCCACTACCTTCAGTTATCCTTCCTAAATTGAAGGAGGTTGTGGAGATTGACACACTACATGCATAGAGGGAGCTCACTGACACTCTGACCTAGCATAGTGAGTAGATTGTATCTGGTGATGCTTGGTGGAGGTGTCCAAATCTAGCGCACCATACCAACTATGGATCATGTGGTGCCGTATGCACTGCGGGAGAGACATCATTTACTTGGATCACATGATTTATTTTTCTCTAGATGAGATGATGGCGGATGTTTTTGGAACTAGTGCAAAGTGATCTTGGTCTTTCACAGGTAAATGTCAAATAAATATTATATATATATATATATATACATACAATAGTTCAATTCATGTTTGAGATTTTAATATATATGTATTTTCATTGTACGTTATGCACATACATGTAAAAACTAATTTTTTATTTTATTTTAAACAACAAGAGCAGGTGAAGGAAACATCTGGCACCGACATGCTAGCTACTGCAGCTGGGCATCTTACAAACATAAGTTTCAAGTTGTACTTAAATTCAAATTTTATTTGATTGTGCACTTTTATTATTATAATGTTTCACCTGTACATGTACATATTAATATATGTTTGTCTTTTATACGTGCAGGAGCTTGGCGGGTCATCATCTGCTCTGGGAACTGAGGCTACTGGCACGCCTCACGTGACTTTTATGCATAGGTTAGTTTCTCTTTACAATTTGTTTCTAATTGTGGAAGTTGACGTGGATTATGCTTTGGCTCTGTTATGTGGAATTCATGTAGATTAATATTGATTTGTACATGTTTTTTGTATAGCTTATGAATACCAGAGAGACTCTTTCATATATGCAGATTGTGGAGGCTATGCTGTAGATACTGCCATAGCATCTACAGATCCACTAACCGAGGTACAATTTTTCAAATTTGTCAAATTTATTTAGGAATTATTTATTATTACTTAAATCTATAATATTAGATTTTGTACACATGAAATATTTAATTTGAAATTTAATTATTTGTATGTAGCTTATCTCTCATGAGTCTACGGTTATCCCTACCATGCGTCAACAACAAATTAATAGGGATCATGACATTGCGGTAAGATTTCACATGCATTTAAACTAAATTATAAGTTTCTAAATTTTGAATGTATTTTAAAAATTTGGGTGTTAAAAACTTGTTGTTTATGAATGTGCAGGTTAGGTTGCAGGCCTACTTAGAGATGCCTAGGACCACACAGATTAAATCTGTAGTGGCATCTCCCTCCACTACATCCCCAGGTCATGGACATGCTACTTCTAGCAGGGTGAAGAGAGGGAAGATGTTTCATGATTAGATTCATAGGACGTGGATGTACATAGATATATATATGGGCCAGTTGATCCTAGTTCATGATTCTTAATAGGACATTGTATATATAGAGTTATGCGACCGCATGTGGTCCTATATGTATGCCACACTTGGTTTGAGATGTACCCATGTTATGAACTTATATTTTCATAGACGTGCGTTCAACACACTTAGTTTGATACATTATATATACATGTGTTGGTTTTCATAACGATATTGTACTTCTATGTTTGATTCGAATTCATTGCACATGATATCCTTCTATGTATGTATATTCTATGTATATTAATTCTATATGTATGTTTGATTTAAAATTAAAAAAACTATGGTGCAACATATATGAATATAACATTACTATGGTGCAACATTGCATGGTACAATTGTTAAGAAATTAAGGGAAGCATGTGTATTCCTCCATCAACATGGGAAAATTATCATTTTCCTCTTAAGTCATAAAAAATAACATATTTTCCCAAATACAATTGGAATACCTCCAAATATATCAATCTCTATAACTGCTCCAAACTGATTTCAAGACCCCATAACTAGGTCTTAAAATAGAGACGATTAACCTACCAAATAAACTCATCAAGAAACCAAAAATAAACCATTGAAAATATATCTAATTCTAGGTTCAATAAAATCTTACTTTATCTTCCAACTCATAGTGTAAGGTCTTCAACCAATCTAATCTATAAAACTTCTCTTTCACCCTCTAAGGACTCAAGAATCTGTCTTGAGAAAAACATACAAAAATACCTCCAAATAAACTTATGAGTTCAACCACCACATGGAATATATGAAGGTAACTTTTACCAAAATTTAAAATCACTAAGAACCATATTCGACATGGAAAAATATTACCCAACACACTTGTTTCAATCACCTTCCTGAGCAAGTCAACTAGGAATTTCCAGGATAATAGGTATTCAACTAATAATAACTTCACCAAATAAAAATAACAAATTTAAAACATAATATAAAGTGTTAATAAACTATCCATGACCATTAGAAGCATCAATAATAAGAAAAAATACCAAATTCACTCCAAAGCACAAGACTAGCATTGTAGTCCTTGAGGCCAAAATCAGTAAGGTCACTTTGAGCACATATATCTTCCATTTTCCCCTTTGTAATTTCCTAAAAAATTTCATGGATAATTATAACACATTACAAGCATTCTATAAATAATTTGGTTTCATCATGAAGCTTCCATCTCAGCCTTGAAACTATAAACCCCCATAAAATTAGGGTTTTTATCTCTCTTCCCAAACTAGATGTAACACAAAACCCACCACCCAAATGATCATGGAGGAATCCTATTCAACCATGATTCATCACTTTTTCTTTCCAATACATTCTAGATACCAAAAAAACTAAAAATCTACCAATTCACTCTATGAGAAGGGTTTGTTAGGGTTTTTAAAACACTTTTACTTCTTAACAATTGTTCATAAAAACATGACTATCAAATGATCTCATTCTTTTTGAAAAAAAATATTAGATCAATGATAAAAAATCCCCCAAAACCTTTGGTTCTCATGAAAATTGAATGAGAGACAGTTAGAAAAAACAAGTTGTTAATTCGAGTTGGGATTTAGCTTCTACAAAGACCGGCTTTTATAAAAAATGACATATCTTGCAAACATTTTTGTCACTTTAACCTGAAACTTATCATTAAGAATTATTAAAACATAATATAATTGAAAAAAACTCACCATATAATCAAATAGGCCTGAAAATATCTAACCAAAATGAATTACGTGTGTTATCATGCCTTGTCTTCACCTGTTTACTTCCCAAGGGTCATGAAACATCACCATACCTATGATAAACTAACCTAAAAATCAGCATACATGTCATATAAACCATCACCATGCTCCTACCATGCTCTACCATGACTTCATTTCTCCAAAATTCATACCTCCATGCTAAACAATATGCTTTAGGACTAGGAATAGGCCTAGAATGACTTGACTCAAACATGCCAACCCATGAAATGACCTTGATGAGTCAATGTAGACATTAGACAACCTTAAAAATGACCTCATGAAAACCTTTGTAACTAATTCCATTACCATACATGCTTGTATTAGGCTTAAAAAAAACCATGAGATTAGACACCATTGCAACTTGACCAAACATGGCACACTACTAATCAACCTTCATGTTTGACCTTTGAATAACACTTTATGTGGACTCATATGACCTATAACACATCCTTTTCCATCTATGGATTTGACATCAATCAAAACATATAGATACAATGACCAAAAATATCCTCCTTTTTTCCTCGATGGAAACCACCTTTAGAAATATTGATGGTAACCAAAAAGACCAAACACACCTACATGAATCCCTTTTTCATGTTTCTAATGCTTTCTTTTCCCCCTTTGAAATCTATGAAAAATTCTATAATGATAACTCACAATGGAAACAATGCACAAAAACTTACTACTACTTGACTTGACTCCCCCTTTGGTCTAAAATTTGATTTTCTTTTCTTCTACACAACATATATGAGATCCATGGTCATGAAAATAACCATGTAACAAGCTTCGCTTGAGAATATATCCACTTCACTTTGTCTTACTATATTCCTTGACATGTAAAAACCCTTGATTCAAGATAAAAAATGACTCATCTACTTCAATAGTCCTCCATAATTTGTAGCAAACTATTTGAGTACAAAACTTCCTACTAAGCTCTGTCAAGATGTACTTAATCCTCCTACACGTGTCTTTCAAACTCTACTTTGGCATACATTGTAATTGCCTTATGGTAAAATAACTAACATAATTATATCTCTATCATGATACATCTTCTAACTTGATTTTCACAATTTAGATTCACATATGAAGTCCTCAAGATGTCTATTTCTCACTATTTTTAATACATTACCTTGTTTAGGACTAATCTCTTTATCACTGACCAAAGAACACTCAACTTCTTTTTCAAAAACCTTGCAAATCCCTGAAAATCACATTATTGAATATCACATTTAATGATTCTTTTGAATCATTTTCTTTTAAATCATCACATATACATGCACACTTGGAACTACATATTATTTTGGGCCTACAAATTGAAAAAAACTCCTATTAATTAAATGGCATCCCTAGATCCTAACCAAAATCTAGACATCAAGACCTGTTTACTTCCCAATAGAAACCTCCACCATACCTATGGCATAACTAACTAAAAAATACATAAGATGACTGTGCCTCATGCTCTACTAAACATGTTCTAGATTCATTACCCAATATAAAGGACTTAGACTAGGAATACACTTGATCAAACCTCCAACCCATGAAATGACCTTGATGAGTCAATGTAGACAATTAGACAACCTTAAAAAATGACCTCATGAAAACCTTTGTAACTAAGTCCATTACCATACATGCTTGTATTAGGCTTAAAACCATGATTAGACACCATTGCAACTTGACCAAAACATGGCACTACTAATCAACCTTCATGTTTGACCTTTGAATAACATTTTATGTGGACTCATATGACCTATACACATCCTTTTCCATCTATGGATTTGACATCAATCAAAACATATAGATACAATGACCAAAAATATCCTCCTTTTTCCTCGATGGAAACCACCTTTAGAAATATTGATGGTAACCAAAAAGACCAAACACACCTACATGAATCCCTTTTTCATGTTTCTAATGCTTCTTTCCCCCTTTGAAATCTATGGAAAATTCTATAATGATAACTCACAATGGAAACAATGCACAAAACAACTTACTTACTTGACTTGACTCCCCCTTTGGTCTAAAATTTGATTTTCTTTTCTTCTACAACAATATATGAGATCCATGGTCATGAAATAACCATGTAACAAGCTTCGCTTGAGAATATATCCACTTCACTTTGTCTTACTATATTCCTTAACATGTAAAACCCTTGATTCAAGATAAAAAATGACTCATCTACTTCAATAGTCCTCCATAATTTGTAGCAAACTATTTTAGTACAAAACTTCCTACTAAGCTCTGTCAAGATGTACTTAATCCTCCTACACGTGTCTTTCAACTCTACTTTGGCATACACTGTAATTGCCTTATGGTAAAATAACTAACATAATTATATCTCTATCATGATACATCTTCTAACTTGATTTTCACAATTTTAGATTCACATATGAAGTCCTCAAGATGTCTATTTCTCACTATTTTTAATACATTACCTTGTTTAGGACTAATCTCTTTATCACTGACCAAAGAACACTCAACTTCTTTTTCAAAAACCTTGCAAATCCCTGAAAATCACATTATTGAATATCACATTTAATGATTCTTTTGAATCATTTTTCTTTTAAATCATCACATATACATGCACACTTGGAACTACATAATTTTTGGCCACACAAACTAATCAACTAGGGAATTGAATCCCCTACATCTTAACTACTAGACACTTCATGAAATTTATATTCTAACCATCAAATATAAAACTCCTTATGGCATCTCCAATAAATACAAAGATCTAAATAATTGTGCCTGCTTGATTACATAACATAGTAGTTCAAGATACATTGACCCTATACATCATTAACTTCTTGAGATACACACACTCAAACTGATTCATATGATGCAATCACTTCCTTGTAGTATCAAATCAAAGTAAGGAACACCTTAGACAAAAGTTCAACCTCATAGCAGAAGCATACCTTGTGGAGCTAGAAATATCACATACCTTCAAATGATTCAAAATACCTTATTGCTCAAATTTGGATCACATCAAAAGATTGATTTCATTTCCTTTAATTCAAGACATGATTCAGAGAACCAAACTTCACATGTTTTTCTACAGGTTATGTCAACTTCAAGAACATACCTCATACCTTGCAAAAAAATCTTCAACTTTAGGAGATGGACCTCTATCATACAAGATGGAACACAAATCATGATCAACAAATCATGGAAAAATGAAGGCAATCCCTTCTTGATGATAGTCACAACAGGGCTCAACACATACCTATTGAAAGACAACGTAATATATTTGACTTGATGTTCTACATTCTCTTGTTGGGGATAATATAATCACCTGGAGACCTTGAAATGATGTGTTAAACTGAGTAACATAACCGAGTCTCTTAACATTTCAACTTCAAACCTCAAGTAACTAAATTTTAACTTAGAGATATTACTCAAGGAGCTAAAACATAGTTTTCTAAAACTAGTACAATCTTAGTCACAGTCTAATCTTGATTGACACAATTACCACTTTATCTACCCAAAATTTATCTTACTTGAAACATACGCACTTGCTCATGGTGATTTAGTTTGATAATGTGAAACTTATTCAATTAGATATAGAAGAATTATTTCTTATGAAATTTAACCATGATGAACTCCTCTTGGGATGATATAAATTTCACTGTATAATTAAACTTCCCTGACTTTTAGTATTCAATTTTGATCTCTAATTTTTCACTTTTTCCTTTCTATAAATACTTTTACTCATACTTGTTTTGACCTTATAACAGAACTTAGATCCCATAACACCCTAATGACTCAATAGTTAACATTTATGCACATAGATTCATGATATATGTCAGACACCATCCATACATCTTGTCTAGATTACAAATCTTATAATAGAAAAACTTACTATTACAACCATTTGAATTATATACACCACATGAGAGTGACACACTCATCGTGACAGGCCATGAAAACACATTCATTCCTTATTGACATCTTTTCAAACTCCATATTAAGATAAGAGACTCGTAACCCTTATTATGGATGGCACACACCACATTCTCTAGTTCCAAAGATGTATAAGGTCTTATATTCCTTAATATCAACCCTAAAGACATTCTTCAACTTTTTTATGTCATAAATCTTCTTTAAGTGATTTACACATTCACCATAAAATATTTCAGAACCTTTTGATGCCAAAGATTTCATGAAGCAAATTGCAAACACAAATCAATTTTTTTACAACCATTCAAGATTCCTTTTGATGCTCACAACAACTAGACCATATACTCAACCTATAATAATAAATTTTGCAAGACTGAGAGGGCACATATTTCAAGACGTTTTGACCATATGCAACATTTTGAGACTTAATTTGGCAAAAATCACATATTATAACAACACAAACTTGGAGTTTTTACCCAATTTTGGGTCCTTACACTTTTTAAAATATAAATTGATGAATGAACAAGAGCAAGTACACATACCTTGAGCCAATAAATCATGCCTTCATGTACTTGATGGACCAAACTGGTCATCATGACCTTACTGTAATGTGAAATTTGCATATTCCTACCATTTTTATGACACATTCATCATCAAGGAACTTGTAGGTTTCAAACTTCATAATTTATCTTTCATGGATCAACCAATTCAAGTATCTTGTCATACTTGACCTTGAGAAGCCTCCAAGATCTTTATACCTTATTACATAGATAATTAATCATCTTAGACCTACTAATATCTTGTGAACTTCAACAACCTGTCAATCATACCTTCATGAAATTTAAGAAACGTACAAAAATTATTGAATACTTAATCCCATGTAGGATATCCTTCACATCATTTTCATACCTCAATAATTCGTCACGAGATCAATATAATCTGTATACAAACTTAACAGTATGATGTATTCTCTTATTGTTCTAAAACCATGATTATATCCTCATCTGTCTTATAATGCATCTCAAACCTATCTTAGCTCCTTTTTATACTTGTATAATATCCTATGATCCTTTAGCTTGAATGAAAAGAAATATTCATTACAAAAATCATACCTTCTTGATGTAAATATGTATCTTTATGTTCTCTTGATAAAATTATTCCTTGCATCCAATTATAATGATCTTCAAACTCTGCAACATTCTTTCTTGGTGGTGGATTGATGATAACATCTTCACATGGTTCTTTTGGCTCAACCATACTAAGTTGTTACTCAAAAACTTTCATCATAGCTTTAAGGATTAATTCATATATTGAGTTCATGATGTGATCATTATGGCACCCTTCCTTTGCATGTATGAATCCAAACACATATTATCTATCAACATCATCTTCTTGTTAAAGTTCTAGGTTTTTAAGACTTGCAAATACTATATCCTTTGAATAGAGAGATTCAAACACATCTAGAACATCATCAAGATCTTATTATAAGTCATTACCACCAACTTCATCATATTATTTGGGGCCACATACATTAGGATCAACTTATAGGTATTTTTTCTTCTTCATCATCACCTTCTTTGCAACATGATTCAAGATCAACATAAGAACTTGACTTGTATCATTCTTGATACTTATCATCCAATAATTGAAGTGGAAGAATGGAAATTGGAGTGCAAGAACCAAGAAAATTTTTCCAAATGTCAAACCCTAAGGGTTTCAAACATGTTCTCATCCTAACAAGAGGATTCAATTCAACTTGACCATGAATATCTATCATACTTGTGCTTTACAAGGATGTCCTTCAAGTTGTGAAACTTGATTCATAAGGACCAATTCTGATACTAATTTATGGAAGCATAGTGACTAGGGGTGAATCATTCAATCAATAATTTTTATTTCATTTACCTAACCATGAATTCATCATTTAAGTTTTCCATTGATAA
The DNA here is from genome assembly GCA_019776745.2 of Taxus chinensis. NCBI lineage: Eukaryota > Viridiplantae > Streptophyta > Pinopsida > Cupressales > Taxaceae > Taxus > Taxus chinensis. The sequence goes on along the minus strand of CM034150.1, from coordinate 820,905,700 downwards.
TACATAACCATGTGAGATTATTAGGATGTGCAACATTAAATCATAAGAGCATTTAATAAGATACGCAACATATGAACACCATATGTAAGTGGTAAAACCTCAAGGGGATAAAAAACCACTGAACCTTTACATATATTACTCACAACAAATGAATTTAGTGAATCACAAAATTCACAAATAACACCAACCACTAATTTAGTTAGGCACCAACCCCATAAGGATCACCAAACCCTAGTTTAGTAAAGTACCACCCATACAAGGAGCACCAGCCCATAGTTTAGTGCGAAACCAACCCCATAAGGAGGCTACAAACCCTAATGTGTTTTTTGGAGCTCAAAATTGTACCCTTCCTTAAGTCATAGACAACCTAGGATTTTGAGGCAACATGGGACTGTCTCCAAGTTTTAGGACTTTCAAACTAAGATAGACCTATAGAGAATGTTGAATTCCTCTTCTTATTCCTATTGCTAAACTACTCCTAGGAATTAGAAAGTAACTATTGTTGGATCATTTTCATTGTCATTGATATCAAGTGGCATTGATGGAAAAAAGGTTGAATGAGGTAGTGAGAAATTAGTCAGAGTCAGAAAACAAAAATATCTAGATTAAATGAAGGTTGATTGGTAGTGTCATCTCATACAGGAGTTCCAGGTGATTCCATGGAGTATCAAAGCCATGATAGACAAGAAAAGTGGTCAAGAGGTCAGTCATCATTTTTTCTCAGTATGCATCTCATGGGTGCATGTGAAGATGGTTGAACGAGGTTATTACATAAAAATGGCCTAGATAATATGTGTAATGAGTCCTCTCTAGATGGTATGCAAAGTTTCAAGTGTCAATGAGTGTTAATGGTCAGCTCATGAAGGTACTGGAAGGGTTCAAGGTGATGTAAGATCATTACATACATGAATAGTGTGCTAGAATCCCATTGGAGACATTAAAAAGGTTAGTACATGTGAATCAATGGATTTAGAAGGCTAAACCTCAAATTTATGTGTTTTAAGTGTTCCCAGGGTTTGTATTGAGAAAACAAATGTTTTTGGTACTAAGGAAAATTTGTAAAAATTAGAGTATGGCATGTTTTAGCTCATTGCGGATCTATTTGGTGCCGATAGAACTAGTTCCTGTGGAATTAATGTTATCTAAAATGGTAAAGAGGCCACATCCTTTATAATGTAGATCAGAGAGATATTTTTTAGAAATAAGGGTGATTTAAGAATAGTTCCATATGGTTAATAGTTCCCCATAACTTATCCTATGCTGAAATACATTGAACTAAGTGATTTGTGGATAAAAAAAGTATTTTAGGGTCAATGGAAGTCAAAATAATAATTCTCGGTGATAAGTAGTTCTCCATGGATCTTATAAATATGAAAAACAAAGAACTCTATATAGTGCAGACAAGAGAAGGGTTGTGGGCATGAAGGGAGTTATAAGAACAGTTCCAAGAGAGACCATGTTCCTCGATTTCATAGTCGATCTGAATATCAAAATAAATGAGGAGAGAGAGGAAAAGGTATTTTGGATGAAGTGGACATTGTGGGCATAAGACGCTTAGACAAAATAATTGCCAGACAACCCATGTTCTGTGAGAAGCCCATTGACTTGCATAAAAAAGAGAAGGGGAGACAAAGTTGACTATGGGATAAAGGAGTTACAGGTGAACAAAGGGTTGAGTGCACGAGTTCATCAAGCTCCCAAATGATTCGATATACCTACATAATAAGGAAACAAGAGAAAATGGTGTTATGTGCATATAAATAGAGATGTGGGAGAACCAAGCATACATAACACCAGTTCCTTGAGTTCCCAATATACCTGCATTATTTGATTTACACTGGAGAAATCGATTTAAATATTATATAATGATATTCTATATAGTTTAGAGAAAAATATTAATAGTGACTGGTAAATTTGGTTTCCCACGAGATTCCTACACCCACATCACTATATCTTGTGACCTAAAGATCCAAATTCAGAGTTCTTAGAATCTTTGGAAAGGGAATTCAATATTCTAGTAATTGGAACAAGAAAAATAAATATTTGGGGACAAGTATAGAAATAATAACTCAAGAAAAGGTGGCACACTTTTAGAGGGATAATTTGGCAACAACCATTTAAATTATCCAATGCATACAAAAAAGATGGAATGCTTGGCATGCCAAAAGAGAAATGGGGAAATTGTATTGTATATAAAATCCAAATTTCAAGAATAACTTGAGATGGTGGAGAAGAGAGAGAGAGAGAGAGAGAGAGAGAGAGAGAGAGAGGAGAAATAGAGAAAAGAGAGAGAGAGAGAGAGAGGAAAGCCAAGTAGAGGGTTTTGCAGGAAAAGGATACATTGTTGCATAATGCAGATTTGCAGAAGAGAGTATAGATAATTGTTGAAGGGATAAATCCATCCATTAGGACCCCAAATCCAATGAATGCATGAAGATATGATGAGAAGAGAAATGTGCCTAAGTTCTTGGGGATTTTATGGAGACAAAAGAAGAGATTTATGAACATTCAATGAATATCTAATAAGAAGAGGAAGATATAGTGAGTCCAAGATATGTTGTAGAGAGAGAGGGGAATCAAATAGAGCCATCAAATGAAGACCTGATAATCAAATGAGAGGAGAGAAATGTGCTAAAAGTGTCAAATCCATCTAACAGAAGTTCAGAACAAATGAATTCTTGAATGACTAATATAAAGACAATGAGAGTGTTGAATGGAAAAAACTGAAGAGAGCTGTATGTGTGGAAGGGACAGAGGCATTAATCAGAAAACTAGTTCATGAATGTGTGAGGGGAAAAATCAGATAAAATAGAGATGTAAGAAGAGTATTGAATATCTAATTTTGTAGAGTGAATGAAATAGCAAGGTGATCATAATCTGTTTTATGAGAAACTAAGAACTAAATGATCAACCTGACTATAATATCAATCTAATTTGAGTCTTAGATCTCAGGGGGTTACAGCCTCCTTTTAGGTAGTGGCCTACAAAATATAATGGTGGCTGATTAAATTCCAGGGGTTGAACCTCCTTGTAAGTTGTGGCTTACTAAAATTTAGTGGGTGTTGAATCAAGGTTGGTAGTTGTAGCTTCCACAAAAGTTGTTTCTTGTTGAAGACTGGGTAGTGGCTTGGTTAAATTATTGGATTTTTAGCTCCAGATTGAGTTGTGTCTCAATTCAGAAATAATTGTAACTACACAGGACAATTGTCCAACATGTTGATTTTTTTTCCATGGGTTTTTGTCTTGAAAGGGTTTCCCACATTATATTTGGTGTCATGTGTATTTGTGTATGATTCTAATTGTATATATTTCATGGTTAATCATTCATGCTTATGAAAATATTTAAGTATAACAGTAACATATTAAAGAAGTGGTAATTGATTGTGAAATTTTTTATCTAGACTAATTCACCCCCCTATCAATGCTTAAAATACCTAACAATTATCTAAATATACTCTATAATTCAAAGGGACCAAGGTGATAAGGACACACATAAACAGAAATCCTAAACATTAGGATGTGATAAAACAAAAAATAAGGGGAAAGACTCTTTTAAAAGAGAGAAAATGGAACAAAACAATGATGGAAAGGGGAGAAATGACAACCACAGTCTATAATAGAATCTAAACTCCTATTTTCACACAATGAAATATAGAAATACATTGCGTAATATGAAGAAACATACACAACATACTTGCAAGTAAATGAAGAGGCAAGGAAATGCAATAAATTTCTAGCTAAGGTAGAATACAACTACAAAACAAGTAATTTTATTGCTTCAAGATGATGCACATATCATTACATTGAAGGAAGAAGGTTTGAATCAATTTCATGATTACAATCCAAGGCCTGAAACTCAATAACACTTGTGCAACACTTTTCAATGATGCCTTTCCATTCCCAAAGTATTCAACATTACAAATGGGTCACTTTTATAATATATAAAGAAAATGGGAAAGAAAGAAGAGGGAAAAATAAGGAAACTCGAATTTCTCCATTCAACCATGAAAAAAATTAAATAAATTCCTGAAAAATAGAATGGGCAGCCTTGCAAACCCATTCCCCTATGATGTATTGCTTATGGAAGAAGAAATGGGCACCATACTTCATTAATTTTTGTTGTTGGAATGTCTGGAACTGCAATTTTTAGAGTTAGGGATGTTTTCCTCTTGTATTCTCATCTACCCTTACCAAAACTAAAATTTCAAGAATCCATGATATAGATCTTGGAGAGAGATTTCCAACGATATAATTTTTTTGAAAAAAGGACAACTAGGGAGGGAGATATAGCCATGCGAGTCTCGGTGGTGTAGTGAGGAACACAGGTTCCATTTCCTAAATAATAGTTTGTGATTATATTATATTCCCCCCTTATATCCTTTTAATATTTTATTTGAATTTTATCCCTTGGGGTACAAATAATATGGGGTTGTGGGGAACTTGTTGATCGATGAAACTATTCCTCCATTTCTCTGTTCTCCTGCATCATGTCCTTATTACACTACACCACTGATCCAACCTTTGTGGCTTCCCAGCCAATGCAAGGAAATATTTAACCAATGGAACTAGTTATATCATTCCTTCTCCATCATGCATCTCCACACGAAAGCATCCTCCTTCAGCTTGTAGACCATCGACCCATGCAGGGATCGTTGGTTCCTGGGGAACAAGCTCTACCCTTAATGTCAAAACCCACAATACATTAACTTAACCAAATTTCTTTATTTTTCAGCCAAATTGAGAAATTGGGGAACTAAAGGAACTTGATAACTTGTTCCATGTGTTCCTTTTAAACCTGAAAAAACCTCTAATACAATGTAGATCAACCATTTTTCTCCATTTTCTCAATTTTTAGGCTAAGTGTTGAATCTTTAAATCTTTGAGAAAATAAGGGAAGTGCATCAAACTAATTCAAATTCCCCCAAAGAAACTATAAGTTCCCATAACATGAATAATACCTGATTTCACCATTTTCTTCACCAAGATCCCATCAATTAGTTCAAGACAAAATTTGTGAAGTTAGCCAATTTGTAAGGGGTGAAAAATTGGATAACAGTTTGGTGAATCACAGGGTAATCTTACTGTTAGGTTAAAGAGATCAGTGGCCTTAAGCATCCATTAGGTATACAGTCAACCTGTTAAATATAAAACTAATCTAAAACCCGAACTGGTCACTCTCATTATAAGAATATTCTAAATTAAACTTTATGGGAGTGGAAACTTGTTTCAAATTAATTATTTCAGCCTGTTTCTCCTGCAACCGATCTATTGGGATTGAATGAAAACTGACTGAAAACTATCCCAAAATCTGATTTTTTCCAAGTATGAAGCATTGTAGAGTTTTGAATCACATGTTTCTTTGACAATGGACTGCACTTGGAAATTCCTTAACACCTTGGTTCTCATGAACACTAATTCCTCCAATGGACTTTATAACAACAACAAAATCCCAGAAAATCTATATACAAAATGGAAAACCATACATGTTCTAAGTGGAAATATGTAGTGTGCATAAGAAATTATTTTTCTGAAAACAAATTTACCATACGCTACTCTAACCATAAGCAAAAAAACTCAAAAAATCCTGAAACAGGGAGGGAGAAGTAGTTGCATTTGCTCATAAATTCATACCATGTATTTGATTTTTATATGAACATGGTCTTTAATAAGGGTAAAAAAATATTCCAAATTTTTCTTTCTACCATTCTACTAAAAGTATCAACAACATACAAGATGATTACCTCCTTTAGTTATTCTGTATTTGGATTTGGGAGGAATTATTGCTGACCTTTTGCATGTTGAAGATATTCCTCATGCTTTGAATTGAGAATGATTAGTTAAAACTCTTTTTTTTGGCTTCAAGATAGCCATATACTTGATTGGTAAAAGGGATTTGGTAACTAGTGGGATGATCCTTTTAATTTTCCCATCTCTTTGAAGCTCAATCCCACAGATGGGATCATCATGCAAACTTTCCTCCTAAATTAGACTATTTGCAAGATGATCTAAACTCTTCTTTTCCTCTACAAAAAAATGTACTTCTTGTCGATATAATTTCTGCTCAACAAACAAGAATTTTGATAAATCAAACCTCTCCTCCTCAACATGAAGTTCCCTTTGGTCAATTGCAACATTTTAAGATATTCTTGGTGGATCACTGCAATCAATCAAAACCTCTTGCTCACTTTGTACCTTCTCTTTACACTCTTAAAGATAAAAAGTTGATCTTCAGACTTTGACTGGTCTTACTCTATTTTCTCCTTAGGAGCATCTCCCTTAGAAGATTACTCCATGATTGAACAACAAGAAGATTCATCAATCACATCTATCATAATCAGTCTATTCCCCAATAGATATTTCATTGTTGTCTACAGTGGAAGGCACCTTCAATTGATTTTGTAAAGTGAGGGGAAGGTTTAGTTAACAAGGGTTCAAAAGATGGAGGAGATGTAATATTTTATATGAAGGTGATGAGGATTCAAAAGAAAAGAGGGTGGAAAAATGAAGGTGGGATGAAAGGGAAGAATATGGGGTCTAAAGGGGAATCCTTAATGGGGGTATTCAGAAAGCTAGGGTCATAGAGGTCAAGCTAAGATGGTTCAGGATAGGGAGAGTAAAAGGGATGACTATGAGATGGTAGTGTAGCATTCCCCCATTGATAGGGTTTCCTAAAAATGGATTGGTAATTCTCCATTTTTTCAACCCACATTTCTACTTGAGGGAGCAAAAACTTAGCCATGAAATATAACTTTTGTTGAGGGATGAAAATTTTTGATATAGGGAAAACCCATGCATAGAGGATGTCTAACCATTTTTTGTAGATACCTTCATTAAACATGTAGTTCTAGTTTGCACCATGTTTTACTTAATTATTTAAACTTTTCTCTAAACATCAGCGCTCATCTGTGAGATTTCCACCATCACTTGCATAACCCTGTTCTTGAAAAACATCATGGTTTCGATTTGATAACCATATGGATAAACAAGGTTTCATTCATACACATATCTTCATGATAGGGCTCATAAAACTGATTTGTGGAAGGATTATCACAATATGGTAGGTAGAGAGTAATGATACTACTCTTTAAAATGATGATTCTAATGATGGAATGAAGTCATGATTTAATCAAATACATGAGAAATGGAATGATGAAAGGAAAGGGAATGGTCTTTTGATTAAATAAATGGGTTGTATGTGAATCAATAGAGTCACAAGATGTGATTGAAAATTTCCTCCAAAGGATGGATACTATCAAGAAAAGATAAATCCTACTAGTATGAAGTTGTAAAATGCTTAAAAATATGTCTCACTGAGCATGCCAAAATTTTTGGGAAGTAAAGGCACCAAGGTGACTAGGATACACACCTGCAAAATACTAAGATTTTCAATATTTTGTCCCATTAAGTGTGCCAAAAGTGTTGGAGCTCAAAATTGTACCTTGCCCTTGAATAATAGAAAACCCATGATTTTGAGGCAAGATGGGACTGTCTCAAAGGTTTTGGACACCCTAAAACTGAGATAGAATTCTAGAGAAGGTTGACTTCCTTTACTTATTCCTACTTCTAAACTGCTCCTAGGAATTGAAAGTTATCTATCTAACTCTACTCTATCATTCTAAGGGAAATGGATGGGTGAGAAGGCAGATGCATAGATTAAAATCCTAAACTACAGGATGTGATAACACCAAAAGTAAGGGGAAATACACATTTACAAGAGAGAAAATGGAACAAAAAAAATGATGGAGAGGGATGAAAATGACATCCACCAGAGTCCAAAGTAACATATAAACTCCCATTTTCACATAATGCACAATAGAAATAAACCCTGTAATATAAAGAGAGATACACAACATACCTACAAGTCAATGAAGACACAAAGAAACAAAATAAATCACTAGCTAAGGAAGAATAGAGCCATAAAACAAGTAATTTTATTTCTTCAAGATGATGCATAGATCATTACAATGGAGGAAGAAGGTGTGAATTCATTACAAGATTACAATCCAAGACATACAACTGCAAGAAAACTTGTGCAACACTTTTCAATGATTCCTTTACATTCCCAAAGTATCCAACATTACAAATGAGTCACTTTTACAATATAAAGAGAAAATGGGAGAGAAAAAAGAGGGAAAAAGAAGGAAACTCAAATTTCTCCATTCACCCACCAATAAGATTCAATAAATTTCTAAAAAATAGCATGGGAATCCTTATAAAATCATTCCCCCATGATTTATTACTTATGGAATAAGAAATGGAAACCATACTTCATTAATTTTGGTTGTTGGGCTACCTAGAACTCTTCTTTTTGGATTTGGGGAAATTTTCCTCTTTTGTTCTCACCTACCCTCACCATTTTTTCCAGATTCCATGATCTAGAGCATGGAGAGAGACTTCTAATGATATAAATTTTATGGAAAAAGGAAAAATGGAGATTGAGATATGGCCATGTGGGTCAAGGTGGTGTAGTGAGGAACACAGGTTCCATTTCCTAAATCAGTCCATTATTATATTATATTCCCCCCTTATATCCTTTTAATATTTAATTTGAATTTTATCCCTTATGGTACAAATAATATGGTATTGCGGGGAACTTCTTGATGAAAGGAACTATTTCTCCATTTCTCTATTCTCTTGTAGCTTGGCCTTGCTGTACTATACCACCAATCCATGATTTGTAGTTTATTAACCAAAGTGGGGAACTAGTTCCCTGGTGGAACTAGTTCTGTCATTTCTTCTCCAACCCACATCTCTACACTAAACCTTCCTTCTTTGACCTACGGATCGTTGACTTGTACGAGAACCTTGATTCACAGGGAACAAGTTCCACCTAAAATTCCAAAACCCACAATACATTGAAATTAACTAAAATTATTTGTTTTTCAACCAAATTGGGAAATAGTGGAATTGAAGGAACTTGGGAACATTTTCCATGTGTTCCTTTTGAACTTGAAAAACCAGTAATACATTGCAGATGACCCATTTTCTCTTTTTTGCTTTTTTTTCTCAATTTTTGGCTAAGTGTTGGGTCTTTAGAGCTATGAGAAAATAATGGAAGTGCATAAAACTAATCCCAAGTCCCCCAAATCAATTGTAAGTTCCTAGAATATGAAAAATACATGATTTCACCATTTTCTTCACCAAGATACTATTAATTATTTCAAACCCCTATTTTTGAAGTTATCCAATTTCCAAGGGGTAAAAAATTGGATAACAATGATCAAGAACTAACTCAATCAGATATAAATGGATGATCACTGATTAAATTATTCTCAAATAACTTATAGTGATCTAATTTCAGATCATACTTATTCAAACCCTCATAAAAATGAGCATAGTCCTAACTTGTTCAATATCTCTACTTCATGGGCTGAATATACCAATTTTCCTAAATCATATAGTCTTTAATTTTCTTCAAGTATTCATGTCTCTTATGAGATATGTTATTAACCCCTCTTAACTTTTCTTCACTCCTCTATAGGTCACTCATAAACCCCTTTTATCAACTAGTCACAAATGAACAAATACACTTGCTTATATACACAACACAAGATCAAATCCCCTCTAGGGTCAGCCATAGCCAAGTATGTCAGTCATCCTAACTCAAAAATAGAATAATAACATCATATATATAAATACACAAATGATGCAAGTGGGTTATAAGGGGTAAATTAGTCTCCAACAAGCTCCAATACAAACACACAAGCTCAAAACATTCTCTCCAAGAACTAACAAATGGATCATGATCTCCAAATGCATACTCCAATTTTTTCAAGACACAAGAATCTTCACACGAAGGAAAAAGTCATGAGCATCATTTTTAAAATATCAATTAAGTTAGCAGAAAATATCCATCTCCACCATGAAACACACTAAGGAGAAGTGGCATTACCGTGTAGGTATTGTAATGCCAAACAAAAATTCAGTCATAAAAACGAATTGAGTTCATATATTAAAATTTAATCATGGATTAATTAATATACCATTAACCTCCTATAAATCCCTTTCTTAAACAACTTGCTACATTTTTTGTCAAACATATATCATGAAGACCTCCAAACAACTGTAATGTCAGCAACTGCTCCAAATTGGCTTCAAGACCCATAAAAATAGGAATTCAAAGATAAAGAAGGATCCCCTATTAAAGGGAATCATAAAGTCACAAAAAATATACCATTGGAAAGGTCTCTACATAATAGCAAGCCTAAAGCTTACTTTATCCTCCAGAATCATAGGTGATGAAGGCCTTCAACCAAGCCAATCCATGGAACTGCTCCTTTTAAAATCTCTAAGGACTCAAGAACCGTCTTGAGAGAAACATCCACAAATGTTGACCTCCAAGTCAACTTCTTGAGATCAACCACCACATCCTAAAATATTAAATTTAAAATTTTACCAAAATACGTACAATTTTGATGACTAAGAACCATATTCGACATGGAGAAATCTTACCCAACACACTTGTTTCAATCACCTTCTTAAGAAATCCAATCAGGGATTTCTAGGACAATAGGTATTAAAGTTAAAATCACTTCACCAAATAAACCAAGAAACTTAATAGATCATACAAGGATGTCAAAAACATTTTTATCCATAATATTCATAATTTGGTATCAATAACCATTGGAAAATTATGAAACTCACTCCAAAGTTTAAAGACTAGCATTTTAGCCCTTAAGGCCAAAATTAGGGTCACTTTGAGCACTTGTATCTTCCATTTTCTCCACTTCACCTACCATTAAAAATTTCATGGACTCCTATATAAATCTCATAAGGATTATTCGAATAATCTAGTTTTCATCTTGAAACTTACCTCTCATCCTTGAAATTACAAAAAACCACAAAGACTAAGGTTTTTCTCTCTCTTCCCATAAACTGGTCTAGTAGACTTACAATAAGACACCAGTATCAATGATGCGTGGAGGAATCCTTGTTAACCTTGATACATCATTTCCAGACGAGTGACAACATACATTTTAGCTGACGCATGACAATCAGAAGGTGTACTGATTTTCATGTAGACCATAGGGTTTTGTTAGACGTTTCAAACCACTTTAGAGGGTTGTTGATGTGTGACTCATAAAAAACATGATGATCACGTGACCAAATTAGGTTGTTGACAAACTCTGAGCTCAAAGAGGTATTGACATCCCCCCAAAACCTCTGAGGTCCCATGCAAAGTATGTGTGACCAGAGGGTTGTTAAACATGTTGACAATACAAGAGGGATTGTTGATTCTACGTGAACAGAGGAGTATTGATGCATGACCAGAGGAGTTCTTGACACACAAATAGAGGGTTGTTGACTGTGTGACCTAGAAATGTTGTTGAATCACTAATGACCAGAGTGTATAACTTGACAAATGCGACCACCATGCTCAAATGATTACTAGAGGGTATGTTGACACAATGACTCACTTATGTTATCATGTATTATATTCACCTTCTTGCTTCCCAAGGGCCATGAAACATCGACTAGAGTGTTGTATGATGCATTAACCTAAAAATCAGTCATAGATGATTAATATATACCATGAAGCATGATCTTATGGTGTTGGGTAACAACTTAAGGTTTGTTGTCACATGAAACGCATAGCCTTGTTGTCGACCAACAAAATGCTCTAGGATTAGGAATCCCCCTATAATGACATAAATCAACCAGGCCAACCCATGAATTTGAATATAAAACTCACTGGAAAGATTCACCTTTCAATGAAAGTGGTTAGAGGTATCATTTGTCAAGGATTTTCCTAACCTCATGAATTTACTTTTGAGGCTTCATTAAAATGAACCCTGGATACTGATAACAATGGTATAGCTCTGATACCAAATGATAGAATAGAATTAGATTGCAATGACCAAAGAGGAACAGAAAGCCTCAAAAATATTATTGATCATGAAATCAAATTACATAACAATGCAAGAGCTATAATATTTATAGATATTATACAGCCTCATATGGATAGACATGAAACCCTATCAGGCACCAACTACGAGATGATACGACCCATCTCACATGCACATGTAATTACTACTAAAACCAATATTGAATGTTATCCAACATAACAATATTGAATGCAAGTCACTAGACTAGAGTGCACATGTTGCACATTATTAAATAAAAGACAATGCAATAAAATGTAATAAATATGCCTATGCTAAATTATGCTAACATTCCCCCCATTGATTTTGCATAGTTTCCAATGAAGTGGAGAGGAACTCTCTGAATAATGTGAATTTTTCATGTGTAAGTGACTTAGTGAAAACATCTACCTTCTGTTTAGCTGTAGGACAGAATTGGAGCTGTATGTTGTTCTTCAAGACATGCTCGTGCATATGAAATGAACCTGTACTTAAATATGCTTGGTTCTCTCATGAAATATTGGATTGTGAACAAGCTTCATAACTCCTTCATTATCAACATATACTGGAGTAGATTTCTGTTGTGGTAGACTAATTCCTTCCAGTATTCGGTGTAGCCATATTACTTCACAAATAGCTCTCACCTGCAGCTCGATAATCTACTTTTGTAGAAGAGTGAGAAACAAAGTTATGTTTCTTGCTTCCCCATGATATCGGTCCAGATCCCATAAATAAGATGAAGCCTAATGTTGAATTCCTATCATCCATGTTTCTTGCATGATCTGAATCTGAATATCCTGTCAAGAAGAAGTTGTCGTTCTTCTTGTACTCTAGACCAAGGTCAATTGTACCCTTTAGATATCTCAGTATTCTCTTTGCTAATTTCCAATAACATATTTTTGGTTCTTGCATGAAGCATGATAAATATCTAACTACAAAGTTGATATCTGGTCTAGTATATGTCAGGTAAATGAGACTTCCTGATCAACTACCGATAGAGAGTTGCATTCACCGATGGTGATGGATCGGAACATGAGATAACTGAAGTCTCACTTCCATAGGTGTAGCAATAGGAGTGCAGTCCATCATCCTGAATTTCTTGAGCATTGTCTTGGTGTATTTCAACTACGACTTAAAGATATGATTCTCTTTTTTCCATACTTCCAACCCAAGACAATAGTGCATGATCCTGAGATTTGTCATGTCGAATGATCGATTAAAATTCTTTTTTTTTGCATCGATCATCTTCATAGAAATGCATGTAATAACTAGATCATCGACATAAACAACCACAATGACAATCTCCCCCCCTTTCTTTTTGAGGTAGAGATTGGGGTCATAAGGATTCCTTTCGAATCCATGACTTATGAGATGCTCATCAATTTTGATGTACCATGCCCGGGGTGCCTATTTTAGGTGATATAGAGATTTTATGAGTCTACATACCATCATCTCTTTTCCTGGTATTACATAACCCTCTGGCTGAGTAATATATATTTCTTCTTGCAAATCTCCATTAAGAAAGGCACTTTTCACATCCATTTAATGGACTTTTCCAACCAAATTGTGTAGCTAGAGCAAAGATCATCCTGATTGTCTTGATCTTGGCTATGGGAGAAAATGTATCCTCATAATCAATGCCTTCTTGTTGTACATACCCCTTTGCTACAAGCCTTACTTTATACTTATCAATAGTCCCATTTGATTTGTACTTAGTCTTAAATATCCATCTGCATCCAATGGGTGTTCTTCCCTGGTGGAAGGTCAACAAGTTGCTATGTGTTGTTCTTCATCACTGACTGATACTCTGAATCCATAGCATCTTTCCAAGATTTTGATTGTAGGGCTTCCTGAACTACGGATGGCTCAACTATTTCAACAACTCTACTCATTAGGGCATAATTGACCTCTTCATGAGCTTGATTGTGAGTTCTAGGTCTAGGATTGGATGATGTGCTAGGTGCTTCATCCAAATTTGCATCTCTTATTAATTGAGTATACCATTTAGGTAACTTCTTATTTGTTCCATTGGCTTTGTGGTGGATCCAAGTTTTCACCATCATCCAATTCATCACTATCATCTTTAGTGGGGAACATCAAATTCTATCTTCACAAGAGGTGTATTCTGCATGTTTTTTGAGTCGTTGAGTGGAGCATCTACTTGTTTCTTCTCAAAGAACTCAACATCCCTACTTGTGTATACTTTCTTTGATTTCGGATCCCATAATTTATACCCAAGTGCTTCTTCACTGTATCCAATGAATATCAATTTATCATCTTTCATATCCAACTTTTTCCTATTCTTCTTGGGTATGTGCATGTTATCTTTACACCCAAATACTCTTAGGTGTGCAATTGATGGTTTCTGATTTGACCATGCTTATTGAGGTGTCCATCCTTTGAGAGCTACTATGGGCACTATGTTCAACAAATAGACTAGAGTTCTTGTAGCTTCTGTCCAAAATGTCTTTGTTAACCTGAGTCGTCAATCATACATCGCACCATTTTCCATGATAGTATGATTCCTTCTCTCAACTATACCATTATGCTATGGTGTGTGAGTAGGAGGCATTTGTTGATGAATCCCATGAGCTTCCAGGTAAGTCTTGAACTCATTTCTTGTGAATTCCCCCCCTCAATTTGAGTGGAGGGTTTTTATCTTGTGACCAACTTCATTCTCAACAAGTGCTTTGAACTTCTGAAATGTCTCAAAGGCTTGACTCTTGTTTCTTAGACAATATATCCACATCTTTCTTGAGTAGTCATCAACACAAAGCATGAAGTATTGACATCTAGAATGACTTGGTTGCATGGGCCCATAAATATCGGTGTGCACCAAATCAAGCTTTCCCTTAGTTCTATATGTTTTCTTCTGGAAGGGTACTTTGTGTTTCTTTCCAGCTAGGCAATTGTGACACTTGTTAGTGTTGTGCTTGAGTGTAGGAAATCCTTTCACCATTTTTCCCTTTTGAAGTGTTTAGAGATAACCAAAACTTATGTGGCCATATATGTGATGCCATAGTTCTACAGATTGTGTGTCTTTCGCCTCTAGAGCTTGATCATCCTTGTGGACAAAATCAAGTTGGAACATGCGTCCCACATTGGAGGCTCTTGCTATAATCTTGGAACCTCTTGAATTATCTCTTATTAAGCACACTTTTTCTCCATTATTACTGTCAAAATCTAACTTCAAGTTGTGATCAAGGAGTTGAATAACTGATAGAAATTTTTTTTGTCGACCCAGGTACATACATTACATCTATGATTTTACAGTTATGCTTTCCAAGAGGAAGTGAAAATGTTTCCAATCCCCTTGAAATTGTATGATGATTCATCACCCTAATGACACATGGTTCTTGTTAGGTGAGTCACGTAGTGTGTAGAACCAATCCTTACATCCAATCATGTGTCGATTTGCACCTGAGTCAACATACCATATATCTTGGGTGGACTTGGTTTCTTCATCAAATTGAGTAGAATACATGTGGTGTCCTTCATCTGAATCATCCTCATGTTTGGAAATGTACCCTTGTGTTTGGGTTTTCTTTGCCAATTACCATTTTTATGCTCTTGATTGTTATTGTTGTTGGGACTTCCCTTGATTTGAATTGTTGTTACCCTATTGGTTATTGGGTTTTGAATTGCTTGATGAACCCTTTCTGTAGGAATTGTACCAAAAATATTTAATGTCATATCCCCCTCTATTGCAAATGGGACACTTCTTGGTGTTGTCTCGTTGACTTTGGTCCCTTTCTTGACTTTGAATTTATTGGGAATTCTTGTGATTGGACTGAAATTTCCCCTTTCCTTTATGATTGGAAGATAGTGCTTTCTCATCTTCATGATCTTTGTTGTTCATTGCTCTTCTTCTTTTTGGAGTAGATTGACCAACTTCTCAAAGGTGACTGTGTGTTTCACTCATATTGATAGTTGTCACAAAGATTCTGTAGGAAGGAGGAAGTGCTTGCAACACAATTGGTACGAGGTCTTCATCACTTATCTCTTTTCCTAATACCAATAGAGATGCCCTCAAAGTAGCAACTTGTCTCAAAAAGATTCAACCTTCTCATTGTGCTTGAACTTGAGAGTATGCAGTTGTGATAGTAGGTTGAGGATGGCATTCTTGTTCTTTGCCTCATAGACTGTTCTCAACTTATCCCATGCATCCTTGGCCAATGTGGCATCTCCAATGTGGGGTTACACATCATCTGTTATGCCAAACAAGATGATCAACTTGGCCTTTTGATTGGCCCTGTCAAATTGAACTTGTTGTCTTCTATCATCAAGTGATCTTGTTGTTGTTCCATCTACAACTGTCCTTAGGTCTTCAAACTCAATTAACATCTTGATCTTCAGTTGTCCATGCAGCATAGTTGTCTCCTCTAAGAAATTGTGAATCTGGGCAGCAAAGAACTTTGGTGCTTGTGCACCCATTTCTGTAATCTGAATTTCTAAAACTCTAAATTTCTGACAAAGGGTAAGGCTCTTATCACTCCAAGTTTATGGTCTCCCTCTCAATATACCGTCAGGATGATATACCAAACCTTTTGATATACACTCCCTTCCGATATACCCATCGGTATGTGGAAGAAGATCACCCTCTCAATATACCTGTCAATACAAAAAGAGGTTTAAATGTACGTAAAATAATTTAGTAAGTGGTACGTAGACAGTACGGAGAGAGGTTTGTGCAAGCACAAATGGATGGGAGGGCTCAAATGTGTGTGTACTATGTCCTCATTACTCCCCATCAATTTTATAGGGTCGATGCCCAAATGATGTTTAGGCAGCTATGTTAGGTGTTAAGTGTAGTAATAGTCGTCACGTCATCACCCGTAAGTGCTTCCTAGAGGTACCTTATATACTGAACACTGTTATGAGATCAAAGATTTCGTGTGATAGAACCAAACATAAAATAAAACATTTGCACTTTTTTTTGGCACTTTATGCACAAATATTAGTACAAAATGCTCCAAAATTACATCAAAATGAAGTTTTTCTATCCCCCCTCTTTAGAAAAAAGGGTCTAAAATCACAAAATACACAATTTAGGCCAACAATATTTTTACCCCCCAATAGGTGTTTTTCCGCTAAATTTAGTGGTGGCTCTAAATGTGTTTGGTGAGATTATAAATTTGGAAATATCCCAAAATTTAGTAATTTCTCCAAATTTTTGAAAAAAAATAATTTAATAAAAAATATGAAGAGAGTGGGAATTGAATTGCTGACCTATTTGTTCCCAAGATCCAAAAAAAATCTGAATATTGTTTTCACTTTTTCTCACAAACCGTAATCTAGGTTTTTCTAAAATTATGATAACAGTATCATACCATATTTTTCTTGAAGCTCACAAAATTTCAGAAGGATCATAATCTTAGTTTTTGAGATCTTACCAATTTACCAACAAGATCTGATTATTTTTCAGAAAAAATGATCCGACTTGTACAGACTTTTCATCACATGTAGAAGCCAAATCTGAAGATGATGTAAACTGAAAAGTTTTACACCTCTTCTTATCTTTCTAGAAAAAAAAATTGCACATCAATCTGACTTTTTATGAAAACGTTACGTCATTTTTTCTAAGAGCTATCTGCTGGAATTTTGTTGACAGGACTACTTCAACCTTTGCTCCCGAATTCTTCACACCTCCACTTTCAGATCTATTTTTTTTTAGATCTAATCTTTTTTTTCACTCTTTTTTTAGATCTACAATTTTTTTCCAAGATCTTTCTCCTTTTTTTTTAAGATCGTTTTTTTTTCACAAATCTTTTTTTTTTCAAGATTTTTTTTTTAAAGATCTCCAAATTTGAAATATTCTACCAATATGTTGGATCAATTGGCTATGCCAATGACTAATCATAAATTTTTTTTTACCTTCCAAATAAGTGGATAGGTCAAATTTTAGTTGAGGGATGCTTGGAAGGAATGGAGGCTGCGGGATGCTTCAATGGCTCTCCTTTGATACAGATCTTCTTCTCCAATTGATCCTCTGTAATAGTGCTCCTCTTCGACCTTGCTTGGATAGAACCTGCTCTGATACCAAATGATAACAATGGTGTATCTCTGATACCAAATGATAGAATATAATAATATTGCAATGACCAAAGAGGGACGAAAGCCTCACAAATATTATTGATCATGAAATCAGATTACATAACAATGTAAGAGATGTAATATTTATAGATATTAGATAGCCTCATATGGATAGACATGACACCCTATCAGGAACCAACTATGAGATGATAAGACTCATCTCACATGCACATGTAATTACTACTAATACCAATATTGAATGTTATCCAACATAACAATATTGAATGCAAGTCACTAGACTAGAGTGCACATGTTGCACATTATTAAATAAAAGACAATGCAATAAAATGCAATAAATATGCCTATGCTAAATTATGTTAACATATACGTGTTTGTATCATGCTTAAAACCATGCTTAGACACCATTGCGACTTGACCAAAACATGACACTAACATTCAACCTTCATGTTTGACCTTTGACGAACACTTCATCGGGAATAATATGACCTCTACACATCCTTTTTGATCAATGGATTTGAGATCGATGAAAACACCTAGACAGAATGGTCAACATTGGAAATATTAGATAAAAGTAATATACATGTCTATAAAATTTGAGAAATATCCCTAGAATATTTCATCAACCCAAATCCTAAAATACATGTCATAGTTACATGGTGTTGTAGACAATAGAAAAAACACCTTGCAAATAAGTTCTTTTATATTAAAAAAATAGAAAAAACACAATAATCCTAAAAAACTCAAATAATCCCACAAAAGCAACTAAAAAATATAAAACCCCACAAAAAGGTGATAAAATACACCTTATCACTCATTTACTAACTCTCACCCACTCACATTTATTTTTTTCCATGCCACCTACCCATTCTTATGCCCAATGCACTGTGGACCCTTAACATCTCATGAATATATGTACATTGCACCCATATGTGTCAAAATATTCTATGTGCTCAAAAACTATAAAACATCACTCAACCCCATCATTTTAACCCCTTGAATCCCTATGAACTTGAGGCCCTACTTGATTTTTAACTTCTTTACTCACATATTTCAGTATTCTAAGTTTTGGAGAGCTGAAGGAGGATCACAAAGAATAGGGAAAATCCTGACATCACTATTTTGGGTATATTTCAGCGTAAGTACCATTCACACATGTGAATGGCCTATAAAATTTGTTTGATTATTATAGAATCATTTCGATGACTATTTTGTGACTAATTTAGGTGTATCACTCATTTGTATACATTGTTATGTCATTTTTCTACAATAAAATGTCTTTTATCTCGTTAAATAGTTAGAGGTTTGACTGAGGTAGGTCCCCTAATGACAAAACATAACTAACATTTTTATAAGTTTGTTTGTGTATAGGTTATAGATTCAGATAAAGAATTTTACCCACTTTATTCATTAAAAGAAACCATGATTATACTTCTTTTTTAAATGGTAGTATAAACCCATTTATTTAGTATCATTGATTTGGATATTTCAATATCAACTAATACATCTTGTGGGTGATCCAAATCTAGACATACATTTTGGTGACCATGGTGCACATGACTATTTTGTAATTATATATAGACACACATTTGTTTCTTTTTAAGGAAAAGAAATGGGAAAGAACTTTATTTCTATAAATATATTTGTGTTCTCTTCCTTTATGCTCTTGGGTGATCTTGGGAATCACAAATAGCTTCAATATTTTTGATTTTATGCTGTGCAAAACACTGAGGCTAATACTCATAGCAGTGTTCAGTAATTATAGTGCATTTGGGTAATTCTTATGGGTGAACCCATCATGATTGAACTACTACATTTTCTGCCCAACACAAACACAATAATGGCGTCTATGACATTGAGCTTATAAATTTCTAGGATATTATAAGGACACATTATACGCATCCATTCCTACATTTCCCACCATTATTGGTCATTAAGAATAAAACTCAAAGGTTTGGTACACCATTGGTTTATGTATGAGGCACCCCATATGAATGGGCTACTATTAAGTTGACAAGTCTCTTTCATGTACCATTTATGGTATATACAAAGATGCATCTTTACTAGAGTGATAAGATCCAATGTCATCTATATCACAACACATTACATTTACATTTAAAAACAAGAAAATATTAAAAACAAGTCACCTTCCAAAAACATACTTATGATCCACATTCAATCACTTCTCGGTTATAGCTACAACTATTCTTGACATCTCACATTATTTCTACAAAAATTATGCATTTATACATTTTTACCATTTCATATTTTCCCAGACCTAAGCATAGGCACAAACACCCTACAATTTTTCATTAGTCACATTTCTACAATCTATCATTATTCAGATCTTATTTTCATCACATTTCTTGCATTCTTTCATTTTTCACAAATTTCCCTGTTTTAGTCGTAAGTGTGAATGCTTTACAATTTTTTGGTCAAATCATTTCCCCATTTTCTTTGATTTTTGTATATCCCTTATGTGCTCTTCTTTACCCCTTATGCACTCTAGTCTTCCTCTTTGTGCTCTCGAGTCCCTTACGCACTCCAGTCCATCATTTTCCCCATCTTCTCACTTCATCATAGTCATAGACATGACTTCCTTGCAACCTCCCTGGAACCATCCTTCAACTACCTCACAACCCATATTTGAAACCTTTCCTTGATCACCACCCAAATCTACAACCCTATAAAACTTACCCATGATTTCATTTGAACCCTCTATGTCTACAAACTCCTCTTCCCACCCCTGTTAGTCACACCTATGACCAGACTATGTTCCAAATCATTTCCTACATTCCACACACCTCCCTACACCCTTCTCCCCACATCAACACACTTCCACCCGGTCTCATCACAAGACTAGGGGATTACCTTCTAAACTAATTTTGGGGAATTTTAGAGGGCTTATGTAGGTCAAATATATTGTTATCACCAAAAAGTAGCACCCTGGGATTTTTGGTTATGGATCCTTACCTTCTAGGAAATATTGGTCCATCTCTCAAGTTGTGGGACTTGCGGACATGAGATAACACTCTAGAGAAGGTTGACTCCTGCTCATAAACTACCTGCCAAAAACTATTCCTACTGTAGGAAAGAAAACTATCTGATCCTTATCTAACCTCTAAAAGGATAGAGAGAGAAAGTGCATTAAAATAAACCCTACACTAAGAATGGTGATACACCAAGAAAAGGAGGTTGTTAATTAAGAATCCAACTTCCTAAAATGGAGATAGATGAGAAATTGAAAGCATGGAGAAATGCACCACATTCCAAAGATAGATTCACACAGAAAACTACTTAAAACCCATTACGCATAGCTTCCAGAACCTATATTAAACATTAGAAATATGCACAATATACCTATAACGAATAAAGGCAAGTAGAGACAATAAAAAACATGCAAAGGATGGAAAAAATGCATCACAAGACATTATATTACTGCAAAAATATGCATAGTACAACAACAACATGAAAGAGGCAAGGAAAATTCCATTACCCAGATTTGAGAGAAGGCTTGAGTTCCACATCCAAAACCATAACAAAGAAGAAACAAGGGAAAAAAGGAAAAATGACTAACTCCCTTCTTTATGAATGATCCCTAGATTACATTTTATAGAATGAGAAGGAGAGAAGACTAAAATATAGTAATTACATCTTTCAACCACTTAAACGTTTAAATAAATTAGGTGAAGTGATGGAAATAGATTTGAAAAATCCCCCTCACATTGCCTCACGACCTTTGGAGAAAATGAGCGCTATACTCATTGAATGCATTCCAAAAAAATTTCTGACTGACTCTTTAAAATGGGATCGTTTTATACAAAAAAACACCCTCAGATCTTCACCAATTACAAAATTTCTTGATTACTATGCATTGCTCTTGGAATCATGATTCCAACGACACTAATTTTGTACAATTTTTCTAATAAATGCTCCAGTTATGGCTCTCCGAGTGAATGGATCTCTTTTGGTTTTTGTAGCCTTTCTTGCTCTTCACGAGGGAAAGAATTAATTCTTAGTGGAGAAAAGACAATTTTACTAATTTTCACCTTTTTCCAATGTTCTGCATATCCTTTAATTATTTGGGAATTAAAAATATGGTTGGCCTACCTTACATTTTACCATCTATCTTACTTAGGGAGGTTTTAATGTTTGGGTATTAAAACAATGGAAAACTCGGCATTTTGACTCGCTGAGTTGTCCCTTTCCTTGTCCTCTCAGTCTTTATTTCCCCTTTAACATCATTCCCTTACTTACCGATCTACCAACTCACCTCCTTATGCTCCTCATGGAAATGAGCTATCCTTTCCAATGTGCGCTGAGTTGGCCCTTTAATGGTGAGCTCTTCTTTGGACTTCGTGTTATATATTAACTATGTCAACTCACCCAATGCTTCCAACTCGGCACAATTTACATCGTGGAACACCGACTCCTTGTAATACATCATTTGATTTCTATCAACCCAATTCAGTCTTTTCTCTCATTTTCTAGTTCGCTTCTTGAATGGTGAGTCATTTCTCCTATCACGCCGAGCTCCATGTCAGTACAAAGACCTCCTTATTGGTGGGCCCATCACTGTTTGAATCCATGTGGAGGTTGCATGGGAGATTTGGAGGATCCTTCCTTTCCTTGACCTTTGGGGTTGTATCGGGATGCCAAGTGGAGGCCTCCATGGTTACCAACTTATATCTACCACTACAAAGCCATCAATCTCCACCAACTAACTTTAACACGAACTCGCCAAGTATTTCTAGTTGATTCATATTGCCATGGATAGTCTTACCAATGAACTTGGCATGTGCTACTTGCCTTGGGTGCTTCTAAAGATCCGATTTGTTTCATATGACCTCTTCATATCTTTCTCATTCCTAGTATGAGCTTGGATTCATTACAATGTTGTAGAACCTAGCTCGGCATGGTGAATGACTTGATCCTTTATGGATGAGTTCAGTTTTGGTATGGAGATGGGTTTGATTACCATTGCATTCATGGCTCAGAGGATTTTGAATAGGCTCACTTATGGCCCTAGAGCACAATTCCCAAATTTTAGAATATTTTGTAGAGT
Organism: Taxus chinensis; assembly: GCA_019776745.2. Classification (NCBI taxonomy): domain Eukaryota; kingdom Viridiplantae; phylum Streptophyta; class Pinopsida; order Cupressales; family Taxaceae; genus Taxus; species Taxus chinensis. The sequence continues at coordinate 820,882,723 of CM034150.1, read as the reverse complement.
CAAGTGTATGATCCCAACTTGGTCCTTTTCGAGATCAAATCTATTGACTCTTCATTTTCTATGTTGACTTGGTAAGTAGCCTATTGATGGAGAATAGAGCTTGGTATGGTAATGGGTGTACTTGGACACTCCTCATGAAATAGCTTGACAGTGGATTTGTAATATAGATCACTTGCCTAGTCCATTAAGAGAAGGGGATTGGTATAGTGCATGAGCTCGGTGGGTAGCCTCAACAACTCGGTGGTTCATCTCAAGAGCTAAATGGTCTCACACCTCTTTAATCATTTATGTTATTTCTTGAGTTCCTCAACTATACAAAGACTGAGTGAGATTTATGAAGATGTCAAGAAAATTCTTAGATAAACCATTTGACTTGTCATTTTCCTGTAAGTGGGTGCCTGTCATCTACCAAGGTGCAAGCCTTGCCAGTTGTCTCATTTCACAAGGGGGTGAAATGGGATAACAATTTGAAAACTCACAGGGTCCATTAGCCTGCTAACTAGAGAATGACCAGCTGCCTATAGCAATCCATTGGGCATGGAGTCTACATAATCCTCATGAGTGGATTTGAAATCTAAAAAATTTACCCCATATCATTTGAAATGTTGTTACTTGCACCTGGAATGTTATCTGTTGCTCGCACCTTCTAATTCTCATAAGAAAATGTTGAAATTTGTTTTATGAGAGTTGAAAGTTTTTTGACATTGAATTCCACTTGTTCTCTGCAACTACAATCCATTGAGGTTTAAGGATGATCACCAGTCAATTTGGACATCATGAAACTCCATTAAGTCATGATTTTCTTTCTTCTTCTAAATTTCCAATGCTACTTTGATGGAGTGTATTACTAACTTGGGATGCCAACCAAACTCTTTATTACTTACATGGGTGTAAGATCCTATTATAGATGTTCTTGGAGAGAACCTACTAGATTCCCCCTTAACTGATTTTAATTTTGCTGCATTGGTTTGATTTTGAGCTTACAACTGCTATATGTAACTATGAGTTTTCTTACTACAACAATTGAAGGTCCTGGTGCATTGTACGTCCTGGAGCAACATGAAAAAGAACTATATACAAAATATATAAACATACATGCCTTAAATAAGACATACCGAGTGTGCCCAAAAATTTATTTTGTTGAAATAAAATCTAATCCTACTCTTACTCTAACCAGAACAAGGAAAAGCTAAACAAATCCTAAAACAGGCAGCGAGAAATAACTTCCCTTCTTTATAAAGTAAGGCCATGTAATTAATTTAGCAATGGACATGGCCTGTAACAAGAGTGAAAAATTAACATCCACTCTCCCACCCAAGGTATCAAAAAATAAAATGAATACCTCCTTAAGAATTTCCTCATTAGGTTTGAGGTGTTATCGCTGATCCTTAATGCTTTGAACATTATCCTCATGCTTTGAAATGAGCATGACTGATATTGGCTTCTCCCTTAGATCCAATGAAGCTAAATGCTTGAATGGGCATGGAGCCCTAGGAACTAATGGGTTGATCCTAGATTTCTCATTCCTTTGAAGATCATCCCCATGAATGGGGATATCTTACAGACTTTCTAGAAGAAGGTGCTTGCTTGTAGGTTGATGTGAATGTTTCTCTACTTCTACAAATAACTTTGCTTCTTCAAAAACTTCCCTTTCTATGATGATTGATTTTATCTTGTTGTCATCATCTTCCTCTTCCTCCTCAAACTTAAAATTTGAGATATCAAAATCATCCACAAAATCATATTCTTGCAAAGGTGTGATATAAGAAGAATCTAAAATTTCATCATCAAAAGAAAACACGAAGCTTCCTACAATTTCTTCTTCATCCAAGGATTTAGAATCTGATTTGTACGCCTCCATAGCATGAGGATATCCATGGTTGGTTGCAAATGATGATGATGATTGTGGTGGCTCAATTTAACCTTCCAATAGTGCAAAAAGCTCTAGGTATGCAAGATAATGCTCGGGTCATTTCATTCCATTGAAACATCTTGTGCTTTAGGGAGATTTTCCTCTCTTTGTTTTCACATGATCCTCTTCTTGTGGATTTGGGGCTGCCTCTTTTTTATATGAATTTGTAAGTTATGATGAATCAATAACCTTTGAGAACATGGTGCCAATGTGCATACTACATTTAGAGAAAAAAGATCATTGATCATCTACTTTCTTGTTCTTGTTCTTCTATAAAATCAGACTCTACCTATGACAAGGCCTCCATCTCCTTCATAGGTTTAACTAACAAGAGGATCTTATCAATATTGAAACTATGAGCCCATATTTTCCGATCTTCAGTTATATATTCATGACTAGAATATCCTTCTTGTTTCCCTTGACTGATTTTAGTACTACTTCCTTCTTAAGATAAAATTGAGATAATAAGAGGATGGTTAGGTTAGGTTACAACAAGTTTTGTAAGCATTTGTGGTGGAGAAGGAAGTGGAACTTCTTTGTTTGTAGGGGATGACTACTGGGAAGGGAAAAGGGAAGAAGAGTTGAGATGGCATGGAATGCTGGGAGATGGAGAAGGGAACTCACCATTTGGGACAACATATAATGGGCTTGACTCATGATGATGCTAAGATGATAGAGATTCAGGAGGGGAAAAAGAAAATTAAGGAGCTGGTGATTGACTTACCCATTTACAAGGTTTTCTTGAACTTTGCTCATTTATTTCAATACCTTCAATCCACTGTGTAAGTTGGGGAAAACTTTCAACCATGAAATCAAGCTTTTCGTGTGGGCTATAGTGTGTTGTAAAAGGACCTTCCCATGGACAAGGTGCCCTGTAAAAAAATCTTGAATGCCTTCATTTATGCTATAGCTTGAGTTTGAACCATACCGACTTTCATTATTTAGATCTTCTCTAATATACAAGTATCCTCAATTTTACTATTGTCATTATATTCATACCCGCGTTCTTGATAGGTTCCATATCCAAACTGGTTTTGGTGTTTCTCATATGAGTAAGCATAGTGGTTTTAAATCTGGTCATAGTGCTGAGATGAAGTAGTTGTGAAGCTCATTAGAGGCTGATTGTACTACTCAAAGTGTGAATTCCACTACTGGGAATGAATTCATGGTTGTACAACTTCATAGAATGAAAGAAAATGAGAGATATGGAAAGAGAAATGAATGGAAATTGATGGAAGAAAGGTCTTTAAAATAAGATAATGGGGTGGTTAAGAATGAAATAAAGTCGCTAGATGTTCTTTTCATGTGCCTCCAAAGGATAAATCTCACCAAGAACACACCAACTTGATGAAATAAATTGGTACGGTGCTTAAAACGTTGTCTTTCTAGGTGTGTCAGAACTATTATCACCAAAAAGTAGCACCCTAATATTTTTGGTTAAAGATCCCTACCTTTTGGGAAACATTGGATCATCTCTCAAGTTGTGGGACTTTCGATACTTGAGATAAAATTCCAGAGAAGGTTGGCTCTTACTCTTAACCTTCTTGCCATAAACTATTCCTAGTGCAGGAAATAAAACTATCTAATCCTAATCTAACCTCCAAAGGGATAGAGAAAGAAAATGCATGAAAATAAATCCTACAGTACGAATGGTAATACACCAAGAAAAGGAGGTTGTTAATCAAGAATCTAACTACCCAAAATGGAGAAAGGTGAGAAATGGAATGGGTGGAAAAATTCACCATAGTCCAAAGATTTATTCACGCAGAACAATACTTCAAACCCATTAAGCACAACTTCTAGAATCTATACTGAACACTAGAAATATACACAATATAGCTGCAATGAATAAAGGCAAGTAGAGAAAATAAAAACATGCAAAGGATGGAAAAAATGCATCACAAAACATATTATATTGCTCCAAAAATATGGACAGTATAAAAAAAATAGGTAAGAGGTAAGGAAAATTCCATTAGCAAGATTTGAGAGAAGGCTTGAGTTCCACATTCAAAACCCTAACAGAGAAGAAAGAGGGGTAGAAAGGAAAAATGACTAACTCCCTTCTTTATGAATGAGCCCCAGATTCACATTTTATAGAATGTGAAGGAGACAAGATTGAAATCCCATAATTACTTATTTTAACCACTTGAAAGTTGTAATAAATGAAGTGAAGTGATGGAAATATATTTGTAAAATACCCCTCATACTACCCATGATCTACAGTTGGAGAAAATGAGTGCCATACTCATTGAATGCATTCCAAAACACTTTCTAAATGTCTTTTTTAATTGGTATCATTTTCTACAAAACACACCCTCAAATATTCATCAATCTCTAAATTTCTTGATTTGTGTTTGTTTGGCTTGGAATCACAATTCTAACAACAATAATTTTGTGTAATTTCACTAAGAAATTCTCCAATTATGGCTCTTTTTTTGAATGCAACTCTTTTGGTTTTCACAAGCTTTCTTTCTCTTCATGGGAATGAGAATTAATTCTTAGTGGAGAACAGACAATTTTAATAAATTTCCCCTCTATCCAATGTTCTTCTCATCTTTTAATAATTTGGGGGCCCACCTTACATTTTACTGTCTATCTTACTTGTGGAGGTTTTAATGTTTAGGTATGAAAAAAATAATAAGCTCGATATTTGACTCACTGAGTTGGCCCTTTCCTTGTTATATGAGGATTTATCTCCCCCTTGGTATCATTCCCTTACCTAAAAATCTGCCGAATCACTTCCTTATGCTCCCAGTGGTGCTGAGATGTACTTTCTAATGTGTGGTGAGTTGGCCCTTTAACAATGATCTCTTCTTTGGACTTCGTGTTACATATTAACTCTGTCAACTCACCTAATGCTTCCAACTCAGCACTAATCATATCATGGATCATCAGCTCCTCCTAATGCATTATACAACTTATATCAACCTTATCAAGTTGTTTCTCTCATTTTCCATCTCACTTCTCGAATGGTGAGTCAGTTATCCTATCATGTTGAGCTCTATGTCAGTACGAAGACCTCTGTATCGATAGGCCCATCATCATTTGACTCCATGTGGAGGCTCCATGGGATATTTGGGAGCTCATTCCTTTCCTTCACCTTCGGTATGCGTCGAGATGCTAGGTGGATGCCTCCATGGTTCCCAGCTTTCATGTGTCACTAAAAATTCATCATTCTTCGCTAACCAACTTCAACACCAGCTTAATGAGTCTTTCTAACCAACTCATATTGCTATGGTAGGTCTTATAACTAATCCTGGAACACACGGCTCATCTAGGGTGCTTCTCAAGATCCAACTTGTTTTATTTGAGCTATGTATAGCTCACCCATGCCTAGTATGAGCTTGGATGCATTGACAAGGCATAGTACCTAGCTCAGCATGATAAATGACTTGATCCTTTATAGATGAGTTCAGTTTTGGTATGGAGATGGGTTTGATTACCACTGCATGCATGAATCGATGGATTTTTAATGGGCTCGCTTATGTCCTTAGAGATTGATTCCTTTGAGATCAAAATTGGTAATATTTTGCAAAGTCTAGTGTATGAGACCAACTTGGTCCCTTTAGAGATCAACTATGTTGGCTCTTCATTTGATATATTGGCTTGGTATGCAGCCTAATAATGGAGGAAAAATCTCGGTATGGTAATGGGTGTACTTGGCTTCTCCTTGTGAAACATCTTAGCCGTGGCTTTGCAATGTAGCTTGCTTACCTAGTCCATTAAGAGAAGGGGTTTGGTCTAGTGAATGAGCTCATTGGGTAGCCTCAATAGCTTGGTGGGTAATATGAAGAGCTAAATTCTCTTGCTCCTCTTTAAAAATTTATGTAATTTTTTGGGTTCCTTAGCTATACCAAGACTAAGTGAGCTTTATGAAGATGTCAAGAAATTGCTTAGAAAAATCATTCAACTTGTCAGTTTCTTGCAAGTGGGTCCCTATCATCTGCTAAGGTGCAAGCCTTGTCAGTTGTCTCATTTCACAAGGGGGTGAAATGGGATAACACATATCCCATGGCATATTCATATAAATTCTCCTTTCTTATTTTTCTATAAATGTAATGAGTTTCATAATTGGAATAATCCTCTCCTAAATTTAAATAAACATTTCCCAATTTGTTTATGAGTATTCTAAGTCTATGTAGACCCTTGTGTTGAAATGTTTAATGCATTCACTCCCTTCTCAATGACCATGTGATATTTTGTATTTATTTAACAATAACATCTAGTTGATTGTGATTCATATCTATCATTTGGCTTGTGTTATTGCATCTTACCTTTCTCTTTTGATATTATATTATGTGTATGAACTATATATATGCATAATTTTAGTCCATTGTGTTACTTATAAATAAGATTAAATGATGCTAGAATGTAGTGTGGACTGTGGCTCATATTTTCCCCTTTATCACTATTTTTTCCATGTTTCCTTGATCTTAAGGAGAGTGATCCCTTCATACTCCGATGTATCACAATTATTATCAAATTTAATTACTCTTTCTCCCTTCACTTTGTAATATTTTTTAGTTAGATTAGATCAGTGATTAATCCACAGTTTTTAAGAAAAGGATTGAACCTTATTATAAATGTTTATCTCAAGGGTTAAGGTCTAACACCTTATAGATATTCCCATTGTTGTTGTAGATACCTTCAGAAACATGAATAGATGCATAAATCATAATGATATACACAATTCTCTATCAATAGTGTTTGACATGCATAGTGGGACCATATTTCCATTTTGTTTACATCTTGTGAGTTTTCTCAATATTTTTGTGGATGTATTTTTCAAATGTTGCTAAGTTTTGGTGATGTCTTAGCTCTTTTTTTTTATTATTATGGATAAATAGTTTTGAAGGGACTATACCCTGTGTACAAAAAGGCTCAAAAAGCTAGATACCAGAAGGAGAAAAACCCATCCAAGAAAGGCTAAATGCCTTAAACATGGAGGCTCAAAATCCAGATATATCAGTAAAGAGAGTACAAAAAGATAAATCTAGACAGTGATCCGAAGAAGAACAAAAGGTCCAAAAAACAGCAAAGAGGGATCTAAATCAGGACATCCCAATAAGAAAATAACATCAAAACTGCTGAAAAACAACTTCACAGCAACAAAGCAACATCTAGGCACCGTATCATTTGACTGACCTATCTATCTTGACCTTAATTTTATAGAGAGAGGTGAAGATAGTAATGGCCATAGCATGAGAAGGATCATTCATGTCCGCCTGAGCAAGTGCAAGGTCATGGGTCTCATTAGAATCCCAGATGTTATTAGGAATGCCACTAAGTCTACACACACTTCTCACATGTTGTTTCATAAAATTATAGACACCTTTCAGAGCAGAGAGGATGTAATCTTGACACCCCTTGGCATTTCCCACCCTGGCATCAAGTGAAAAGAGCTTCTTGAAGATCTCAGCAGTAGTATCAATGACCTCAGAATTTTGTAGCTTCCTCTTACCTTTTGTTTATTCCATATTCCTCATAGCATTTTGAGGTCTTTGATCTCCTCTTCAAGATTTCTAACCCTAATAACAAGGTCCACTTATCTAGAATTATCAACAGGGTTACTTATGTGTAATAATTTCTCCGTAAGTTCTAAATCCCTACGACTACACAAAATCCTCTATGAAGAAGGCATAGAAACTTTAGCCTTCTTGTCTTTCCTCTTCCTGTCAGAGGTAGTAGTGTCTAGATCCCTGTCAGCTGGGAGATGGATAATAACAGGAATCTCTAAGGAATTAAGTAAATAATGTGGGAAATTGATGGTAAGATTCCTACGAAAATGATTGAGGAATATTAAATGTATCAGGGGAATGGTGACATATCTTCCCTCCAAAGTGACGTACCTAACCATCATATGTGATATCTCAGCAAAGGGCTCAGGGATAGAGGTCACCTTTATTCCAGCCGCAACAAACTCAAGGTTTTTACCCTTCATCAAGAATTTTTTTTTCCTCCACCTCTTTGTCGACTCATTTGTTGAAGAACTTGGTCCCATCCAGGTTCATCTCTGTGACCTAGGAAATGAGTTTCTCAGAGATCTCGACCCTGACTTCCCCATACTCAACCACATGATTTCTCCAACCATTAGTGAATTTCACCAAGATGTCCTGGTCAAATCCCTGCATCTTTTCAATGAAATTTGAAGTACCCCCCATTTGTAGATAATTCCAAAGAATTGTGTCATTTTTCTAGGCTAGATCATGAATGGGTTTGGTTTTGCATGGAGGTCCCCCCCATTTTACCTATATTGTTTCTACTCTACACAATGGTAAAATTTTTGAATCCCATATGACTCAACACTGCCTCTGATTTTGGAGACCTTTGAAGCATGTAGAATTTTAAAAACATCATTAAAATTAACTTTTCAATTAGTAAACACCTCCTTAGCATCTTCTTTGTATCTATTAATGATTGCGTTCAAAATGATGTATATCTTTAATGATGTCATCAAGTACTTTGGCAGGAAGGGGGTCACCACTTAACCAAGTTTGCATTGTATTGTTAACCCCAATATTTGCTAAACTATTGTCCACTCTATTGCCTTCACGACAAGTGTGGATAATCTTATAATTATCAAAACAATTGCATATTTCAATAGCTTCATTAATGAAGTCCTAGATGGACAAGCTTGGAGGTTTCTTTTGATTTAACAAATTAATAATGTTCAATGAATCCCCCTCAATTATAATATTGGAAATATTACAATCTCTAGCCAACCTTATTCCCTAGAGCGTTGTTAAAGCTTCTGAGTAGTGATTTGTTTACTTAGTCATCTTGTCAAAAAAAGTGGCAACAAATTAGCCTCTATGATCTCTAATCACCCCACCACCTCTTGAACCCCTAGGATTACCTTTTGAAGCTCCATCAAAGTTTAGTTTGTGTCATGCAGTGGGAGGCTAGATCCATCATATATAATATCTATCAATGATACTATTGTTCTTGTGCTTAATGCTATCAGTGCCAATGTTCCAAGCAGCAAGAATGTACTCCTCTTCCTCAGGATAAAGTTTATTTTTGGGAGGCTTAAATCTTTCAATGTTATCTTTCACTGCAATGATAATTTCATTAAATAATTTTATAGCTCTTATTCTATTATAGAAAATATTTTATTAAAAACATAACTACTCTATAAGCTATGATATGTAAATTTTAGTTTCCCTTGGTTTATGAGAAAGATCAACATAAGAATTAGTGTTGTTAAATATCATATTGAGCTATTACAATTGTCTCCCAAAAATTTGAGGAGTAGGTATCTACAAATATTTAAGAGAAACCCTAAGTATAAGAGATTCCTCTAATGTCCCCTACCTGATTTTCACTCATAAAGTCTAAAAAGTTAACCTTTTTTCCTTTAATATGATGGATCCTCAAAGGAATCATGATTTTATAACATTCAATACTTGTATCCCACTAGGGTTAAATGTGTGGAATGAGCTCCCAAGTGATAATCTCAAAATCCTTCCTCATTTCACATCTGAGAAACACGATAATCCTATTGATCATCTTAGGGACATCATCCATATGTGATCAATAAACTACATAACCCAAATAGATGTTATAATGAGACTCTTGGTAGATTCCTTAGAAGGAAAATCCCTTGAGTGGTATGAGATCCTTTGAATTATGTTCACACATGGGAGGAATTTGGAGAAATATTAGTGAGAAAACTTTCATTGAATAGTGACCACCTATAACTTAGTGAGAAGCTAACAATAATCGAGAGGGCATCTATTGAAAATATTTCTTGATTTTAACTATAAATTCCATAAGGCTTGGAATAGAATTCCACTGTTAGTAATACCTTTTTTCACATCCATCTTTCTTGTACTATCTCAGGGATTTGAATTCTTATACTGTTGATATGATCCAATCCATGGTAGGTGTAGACTGTAGACACTAAATCATGCATTTGGGTATATTTCTAGGTCCTAATCACATACAATTATAAATATGAATCCTAAGCAAGAAAACTAGTAATTGACATCTATCTTTGGCCTGTTTTTGTCTTTTTGGTTTCATATTTGGTCTGTCACACCCCATAACCTATTTGGTATTTCAATTACTTATCTTTCTTTACTTTGGACACTAGTGACCAATGAGGATGCCACTGCTCAGGTTCCCTCGCCCCTATGGGCGCCCCTAACCTCTTTGTATATTACTTTCCCCTTTTGGGTCTCTTTTATTTTTTCAGAATCTAGTTTTCTTATGGACCATCCTTTTAGCTGTTAATTACAAAATTAAAATAAGGGAATAATATAAATAGATAGATATGTGACCATAATAAAGGACCAAGCTCTAAGCATATATTACTATCATATAAGGTTGCATTCAACAAAATTTCAAGAGCATCAAAGTATCCATCTAGTTGTCATTCAAGAGACAAGGGACTGCATTCTTCTGCATACACTTCATAGGAGGGGAAGTTCATTTTTACATCCACATATCTACTTAAACTGTTACATCTAGATATTTCTCTTTATTCAGTGCATCTTACACAATAGCCACCTAGGGAACAATTATAGACACACACAAAACTACATTGAGTATAAGATGTAGTGCATTACTTGGTTGTAAGTTAATTCTGTCGAGTGACTACTGAGGTTATTCTAACTCCGCATTTGTGTTTTTTTATTTATAAGATTTGATGTGTTTTGGGGTTTTGCAGGAGGTCATTTGTTTTGTAGGTTACATGAGAACTTGACGATATTGTAGAGACCTACAAGCAATCAACAATGAACATTAGCGAACATATTTCGATAATGCAAAAAATATTTTTCTGAGGTTTTGTATAGTCACAGGAATCTATAGAAACTCTCTGGCACCTAGGCACCCCTAACCCAATCAAGGCACCCTAGTCCTGGAATTTTTGACAGTTCTAAATTTTTCTTGACTTGGTTGTGACTGTTTGTCCTCCTGTTTTGTCAAATTTCCATCTTGACACATCTTTGGGATTATTACAAAATTATATAAGTACCTTATTCCATCTCTTGCACTTAGGGTTTCAATTTCCAATTTCTTATTTCTTAGGTCATATCTGTACTTTATTATTTATCTTTATGTTGTGACTCTACAATTATGGTTTAACATATATTCAATATTTGTTAAATCATTTGGTGAACCCAACCTATTGGAATTCTCTTGGGTATTCATTTCCTCATTTCTTTCAGCCTCTCATCATCGATATCTCCAATCATGGTTTATTGTAATCCAATCTTGATTGTCGAGATAAAATCATTACTTTCTTAGATAATAATTTCATTACTTCTACTACTCATATGGATATAGTTTATCAGACATTTGTAGATGCATTTTCTCAACCATTTGCTTTTCCATGTACTACATCTAACAATCTTCCTGTTTATGAAAACAATCCTTCCCTATATAAAAGTATGCATCAATAACTTGGGTGTTAAGAAAAATTTAGTAGACATTGTATCTAAGATCAATCTTTATAATTTTTCATTAATGTAGAATATAGGCCTTTCCTTAGCTAATATCAACCCAATATCTATTTCAGTCTGAGCATATGATGCTATTAAGCATCCATGCATAGGAGCTATTGATTTTACTATCATGGTTGGCCCAAAAATAGTTCCTATAGTATTTGATTTTAATGATATCTCAATTCCATATAATTTCTTACTTGGAAGGACATGGATTCACAAAATGCAATAATTTGCTTCTACAGTTCACTGGTGTGTTAAATTCCTACATCATGTATTTGAATATACAGTTCTCGTTTATAGTAATCCATTCTAATATTTTTTCCTAGACCAAACTACTACATTACCTATTCTAACTTCTATTAGTATGCATGTTGCTGCTTACCCATGACCCACACAATGTCCCGAACACTTCGCTCCACTCAAAGAAACCATTTATGTATTAAAAATTGTTCTATCCACTCGAATATCTCCCCCTTCTTCTACTAATGTTATGGTTTTATATCGGAGGTGTGTACATACATTATATTTCATACCACCTTCATTTTCTTCTCAGGATAAATATGCAATTGTAATCCCTCCTTTCACATGCACTCTTTTCATAAATAATACTTACTAGCCACACATTTCATTCAAACCCACTTTCTCTGACACTAATTACACATATGATGGCTTGGCTAAGATAGGATTTATGTTAGATTATCTCATCCCTCCATCACATTCTCTTTATTTATATCATGGGTATGTTCACATTAATGTTACTTATGGCCTCTGAGTATTTCATCGATCATTCTTTGTCGCACACATTCCATGCCTCTCTCCACTTACTCTGGGGAAATCATGGCTTGAATAAATTGGTTGCACTTTTGATCATGATCATATCACAATTTCATTCCTCATGTCATTTGGTCATGCTTTTATTTGCAATGATTCATTTCTTACCTATTCACAAAATCTTACTTAATGGTATGTGATGAATTGTATAAATTGATTTCATAGCAACTCATCTTTTATATTTTGATAAGGATTTTGTAAACCATGTGTTGGCGAGAAAATTTTTCAATAGGAAAAACTCATCGATTTCTTGACAATGTTTTGGGAATATAGGTCATACTACTTAACTGGTGCAACTGCCATATATGCATGCACGAGAAAATGTTGATTTTTGTGGTGGCCTTTCGACCAAGGATCCAATAGGGACACTCCATTGGCCCTGAAACAAAGCTAGTAATATCTTATTGGGGAATACTTTGTCTAAAAGTGTGAAAGAGAGTGAGGAAAGAGGTAGGAGAACTAATGCTACAGGTAGAAAATCATATTCCTGCAGATACACTATCTAGAAACTTCACCACATGCATTAAATTAAGAGGAAAAAACCCCGCGAATGGCAACAAGACCAAATAGAATTTGACAAACAAAAAGTATCATGAAGTACCTTGTTAAAATAAATATAGAAACTCCTTATTGTATTGATGCTTAAACATAAGTTGTACATAGTGTGAGAATGGAAGAAATTTGAGAGTGGAGGAAAGTAGAATAAAAATGGCTATCTTCTTTGCTTTCTCTAGGTACAATGCACTCTTGAGTTTACAAGATCAATCGCCAACCCTTTGAAATGGGAATGTCATTATAATTTATAGAATGAGAGGTGACTCATCATCTTCCTCATAACCCTCCATATGCCTTATTCCTAACTTTAGATTATTCATATTATTACAAAATATATAAGTCCCTTTTATAAAATCAAGGTGACTTAATTTACATTATGTTTCTAAATTCACTTTTAAGTGACTTAAAGGCATGTTAAAAAGTGCAAACCCCAATGAAGAATTAGAATATTTGAAAGTGAGAGAAATTTGGGGGGAAGATGAGAGAGAAAGAGAGAGAGAAGAAGAGGATATTTCATTCCCAATGATGTCCATTGACCCTCGTCGATGGAAAGCTCCAAATGTAGTGACACTCTGAATCTTCAAATTCTTTGCACACTGTGAAACGCCTTCCAATTAACTCACGAACACTCGCCAAGTTGAATGAACTAATATGGATCTTGAATTCCTTGTGAAAAATGAGTAGGATTCTCTTGAACAATGATGTCCCCCGGAATGATTATCCTTGTACGACCCACTGTGCCAAAAATACTCTTTGAGTGTAACTATTTTTAGTAAGTGTGAATTGTGAGCCGAGATGACCTTTTTGATGACCTTACCCACGATGCTCCCTCTGTGTTTACCACCTTACTCATATCCTCTTCAAATTATGGCTTACCTAAAGTAACAGAACCCTATGTAGGGATACATGCTATTTTTAGTAAGTGTGCCACGGATGTCAAATTGCGACAAAATGGGTCTTGAAATTTTGGGTTTTATTCCAGGGTTCAACGCTCCTAATTTTGAGTAATTCCTTCATCTGAACAAGTGGGAAAATGATATTTTCATTAGTGGGGGAAGAATATTGACAAAAAACATAGCCCTCTATATCCCTAAAAAATAAGGACTTCATGGCACAAAAATTAGTTCATGTGAAACTAGATTTTTCAACAATCATTCCCTCCAATTTTTGCGCGATTCCCCCACTATAACCCTAATAAGTGGAGAGATAGCTCGCTGATTTTTTCCATTACTATGTCATGGAGGCAATTAATGGAGCTTGAAAATTTCAGGTCTGGTTTTTGTCTCCATTCGTGAGAAATTGATTCAATTATGATAGGTTTTTTCTTCTTATGCTTCAGGAGAAATTTCTCTTCAATCCGACAAATGGTTTGACGGGAAATTCAATTTTTCCTTCGTTGAGCCAAAAATGAGATTTCTTTACTGTGAATGTTCCTTGGTGTAAATTTGAGGTTTGAATAATAATTTTTAATGGCTTTTAAGAGACAATAACTCATCAACAATTGGTTTGTCAATCCGTACAATGGTTTGCAAGTTATGTTTGATTCTTGGTTTTATGGCAATGGAGTTTTAAAACTTCTTTTCCTTTGTTCTTCATTATTTCTTCACGATTTTATCAATCTTCCTTTTGTGACCTATGTGCCACCATGGAGTGAAGGATAATGTGTTGTAATGGGTCTGGTTCAAGATTTGGCAATGGTGGAGTGAGGTGTTCTCTGCAACTTTTCTTCTTATGGTGAGAAGCAGCAAGAAGCAACTAACAGTTAGAAATTTTTTCAATTTTTTAGAGTTGGGGTTGAGCGCTCTTTTTTTTTCCATGATTTCCTTGAACTCAAGGATGTGAGAGACATCAAATTCCATGGTGATAAATATGGCGACACGTGGCGGCGATCTGACGTCAAGGAATGAAGGTGAAAAAAGTTTCTTTAAAGCACTGGGGGCTGAAAGTCACTCACGTGGGTGACCAAAAGACTCCCCATAGGGGTTGGGAACCTTTTTCAATCTTATGTCCCTTACCTTAGAGAAATGAGGTAAATCATTTTCCACTGTTTTCCTAGAGCTGACACATGGTGCTTGATCCGACGACAGGGAATGGATGCTCCATAAATGCACCTAGGGGCTGAAAGTTGGTCATGCGAGTGACCAAAAGACTCCCCATAGGGGCTGAGCACATTTTTCCATGTATGATGTCCCTAAAATTAGGTACATGAGGTACATCAGTTTCCATGGTAGTCTTGGATCTGAAACATGGCATTTGATTCGACAATAGGGAATGGATGCTCCAAAAATGCACCTATGGGCTGAACTGTCAAGTCTGGAGATCACATGAGGGTCCCAAACATCACATGGGGGATGGGTGAATTTTTCAAAGGTTGGTGTACCAGACATCAAGGACTTTGGGGACATGAAATCCCACCAAGGTTCTAGTGCTGACAAATGTGCTCTCGAAAATTGACTAACTCCTAAACTGACTTTGAGAGGGCAACTTGGCATGATGATAACTTGAGCTCCCGATAAAATTTATTGGTGAAATGTTATATGATCATGACTGGAAATGGAATATTTAATCTAATGGTGGGGGTATCATGTCTTTATTCTTTAATATTATCCCTAAAAAATCATAGTTGTGACTTGAGACTCGACCTATACTTGAGAAAAACTGCTTGAAAATCCTATGCGCGTGGGTGTTGTTAAAAATATGATTTCACCATCATTTAGTTCTAGGAATCCTCTTTCTAGATATGTTTTTTTA
Organism: Taxus chinensis; assembly: GCA_019776745.2. Lineage (NCBI taxonomy): Eukaryota > Viridiplantae > Streptophyta > Pinopsida > Cupressales > Taxaceae > Taxus > Taxus chinensis. The sequence goes on along the minus strand of CM034150.1, from coordinate 820,867,222 downwards.
CTTCTAACTCCATCCAAATCTCTCAGAATCTTCTTCTGAAGCCGAACATCTGTTTTAGGCTTGTGTACTGCCTAGGCTTATGAACCCTGTTTTTACTCAGACTCCTCCATGTCTTTCAAAACTTCACCAAACCTTCCAAAATAATTTTCATGATACTATAAGGTCTTAAATTCACATCCATGTTAAATTTTTCCCTTTCGTTCCACTCCATGGGGGTTTATCTAGTCCTGGGAAGGCCAATGATATCCCTTCCTAGTAGTGCCAGAAGATAACATCTTTTTAGAACTCCTTAAAATAACCTAGGGGGTATATTTCAATTTCCTAAATAACCTAGTGGAATGAATTAACATAAATTGAGAGATTACTGGACTAACTGGAAAGAACCGGGATATCTTAGAAGGATATAACTTGAAAATTTTTACATTGGGGTATCGCTGTCGTGCTTGGATTGTCAATTTCCCTATTGCACATTTGCACGACAACACCATGTCTATGTATTTTTAAAGAACATTGTTGAAAACTACCATCCCATCCATGCACTATTGGCATAAGGATTCATTAATATAGTTATCTCTAATTGTCTTTATTTTTTGATAATGTGCGTGTATTTATTCTTATTATAAAAATAAATTATTTGGATGATTTTAATATGTGTTGATGCTACTCTTGGTTGTAACTAATTTTTGATATACAGTGAAGTAACCTATTTCTCAACAAATCATCTATAACCAAAGTAAGTCATCCATGGTAAAGTGCCCACATTTATGAAGATATTTGGAAACATGGAGTTGTAGTGCCCACTTTCTTTGACACCTTTTATTACTGATCATGATACTGTAGACTATGATATATATTTTAATAGTTTGATTTAGTATGGTGTTAGACGTCAGATCCTGGATTATTGTTGAATTTGATTATATATAATGAATAGTGATTATTAGAGACACTCATATGTGGATGATGATATACTATTAGCATGGATGTTTAATGGAATTTATTCAGACGTGTGATTTTGGAGATTATGAACAAACCTAGAAAAGGAAAATAATTTGATGATGACATAGTTGTTGATATAAATTGTAAATGATTTCTTTGATTTCCTTAATGACTGTTGTGATTCATATGTATAAATGATTTCGTGATTATATTATATATTCATTTTGGATGTTCTGATATGACCACAAGGCCAAAGGAGGTATTTGTGTTTTGTAGGTTTAAAAATATCACAACAAAACATTGAGGGATCAGATACCAACCAAAATAGGAATTGTGGGTAAATTCAACACGAACACCATGGCAACTTTTTTTGTGTGTGTGTTGTATTTTGTTAGCGATTCCCATGGTGGGGATCACCTTTACATTTGACTGTGGGTTTGTGTATTTTATTAATGTGTTTCCTTTTATTATTGTTGTATGTATTTTATTAAGTAATGTGTTCCTTTCCTTTAATTTAATTAAAAATGTGATGGATTAATGTGGGAATCATATAGTTAAATTTTAAATAAATCAAATTGGGATATGGGAAGTAATTATAAGAGTTGATGTTTTTTGTAGTTAATTTTGTAAGAGGTTGTGTAAGTCAGATTTGGAGTATAAAATACTCCACCTCCATGGAAATTCGAATTTGACCTTGGGGGCTATTTTTGGAGACTTGTGGGACAAGTAAAACTTGTCCCATGCCTTTAAATTTAAAATACAAACCATAATTATGGATGGAGATGTGATTTGTGACTTTTATATGCATTTTATTCATCATGTTGCTTGTTTTGGAATGCACTCTCTTACATTTTACTAAATAAATGTCCCTTGAGGTGTGGGCTCTTTTGGAGTGTGTAAGTTAATTTTTCATTTCATTTATTGTGCTTGGGAGAATGGAATTTTTTCTTTTGTGTTTGAATTGGAGGATGTGTGGTGTGGCATCCTACATGGATCCACATCATCCTCTTCTCGCCCTCTTCTTGTTTTGGGTTGCTGATCCTTTTTGCATTCTTCCTTGGGGCACATTTTCTTGTGGGAGATCTGGTTTTTTAAGGAATTTTTGGAGATATCTTTGCATGATTCGGAGATTTCTATTTTGGATTGTGTTTTGCATGCATCCTTGGGCACATTTTTCTATGATTAGAGATCTTTTTGATATGGAGGAAGTTGGAGAGCAGTTGATACTTTGGCACTACTATTTTGGGACTATATTTTTGACATTCAAAGCTTGTTGTGTGTAGCCAATCCTTCCATGGAGAGGTAGGAGTTTATTTCTTCCTTATTGTTGTGATTTTCTTATTGTGTTGTGTATGGTGCATGCATTGTTTTATTTGTTGGCTGGTTGGGTAGACTGCTTTAGGAATGGTGTAGGAGATGGCTATGGGGAATTATTATGGGGGGCATAAGGGAAATGCCATGGGCATCAGAATTTTGTGGACGGAGTTTTTGATTTCGGATCCAACATGGAAAATAAATAGCCTGTATTTCTTACTTGTGGGGGGGCATAAGGGAAAATTTTTGGGGGGGCATAAGGAGGGGTTGGAAGGCATAAGGTTTATGGGTTATGATATGTTATATTGGCATTATGATTATTTGGTGGATGTCCAATTCCCAATTGGGAGGCATAAGTAGCTTCCCCCATAGTCCTTGCTCCTTTGGCTTGCAAGATCAAGCCTGAGTTCTATTTTGATATGTTTTAAATGCAGTTGTGAACTATTGTTTGCTTTTGGTGTTGCATTGTGTTTAAAAAAAAAAAGAAATGTGTATGTGAAAGACTACTATGTGTGGAATCTAGTTGTTGCTTTAGTTGAATTACACCTTCTATTGTATCTTGGTTGGGGCTCGGGACCCAATGATGAAGGAAGGATTCTCCTTTCATTGGATGTTTTGGTTGGGTGGAGAGCATTTCCTTTCCCCCTCTTTTGTTGTGATCAACTTGGAGAAAGATAAAATGTGCATGTTGTTGTCCTAGAGCAATGGAAAAATATAGTTTGATAATCCTTTGTGGAAACACATTCATTTGTAATCCTTTCCCACATGATGTGGATGAAATTGTGATATGCATTTTGTGAAGAAAGATGTATGTAAATTGATTATGAAGTTATATTTTTGAAATGGGAAAGACACTTACATTCTGCTCTATACATTGGAAAGAAATGAATTATATGTTGTTCTTAGTTTCCAACATTGAAATATTTAAAGTTGTTCAATTGAACTCAATAAGAATTACAAGTTCAGTTCTTCATTGCATTGTGTGAAAAAAAAAAATGGAAATATCAAATTGGGATTGGAATCTTGTTTAGAAAATGGAAAAGGAAGAAATGCACGTGGAAACAATGTTGTATTTTGTATTTTTGGAGTTGTGTAAAAATGAAAGTTAGTAATTGATTTTGATTCAGAATGGGTTATCGTAAACAACTAAATGCGTTGGATTAGTTTAGAAACTATATGCCACAATTAAATGATAAAATTGACAAATAGATCCTTTAAAAATTTGATCACTGGCATTTTGACTTTTAAAACATGTAAATGTAAATAAAATGCATAGTTTGGACCAGAATTTAACAATCAACTTGGAAACCTTAAAATCCATAAAGATATACTATTAATGAACTCAAATTGACAACAATATTTAAGAGAGTAACTCAAACCATTGCAAATTCGAGATCAATCTCTTCCTCAACCATTTTCTGTCATTTGTTGGAAAAAAATTCCAAATTGGAATCAATTGAACAAAATTGACTTTCCTAAAACACTCTAAACTCTCCGTAGACCAATCCCCCATGTCTTTTTGACATGTTGAGTGAAGGAGGATATCTAATTTAATAAAAATTGAAAGCTGGAAACTTTCTAGTTGGCTAATTAAAATCCTAAAGATCCTTTTTGTAAAATTTACCCCTTAAAACTTATCAAAAAGTAAAATTTATGTTTCCTATGTAAAGAAGGCATTGAGAGCTTTCCAAAAAGTTCTCGTTCTCCCAAAACTGAGTTCCCTAGAAAAATTTATGGCACTTTGAAGTTTTTGTGCCTTCGCGGGAAAAATTTCCCTCTCGGGCTCCCAACCCAAAAATTTCCCGTCATTTTGGCCTTAGAAAAAATTTTGGAAAAAATTTGGTTTGGAAATTTTTTTCCTTTTTCCTCCACCGACCTGCAGCCAATCATAGGCTACCACATGTCCTCACGGGACAGCGGTAGGGGCACGACATATTTTTTTCCTTTGATCTTTTTAAAATTTTGGAAAAAAATTTCCAATTATCCCCGTCAGGCCCGCAACCAACCAGAGGATGCGACGTGGCACCTTGGGGCATCAGCGGAGGAGGGAGAACTCCATCGCCTTTGGAAAATTTTTCTTTGGTGAAAATCACCGAATCACACCGCCACTCTGCACGTCCTCCTTCTCTCTTCTCCCCGTAGCAAGCTTTGGTGTGCCATGTGTCCCTGGTGCAGACCCGTGGGTAGCCTGGAAGCCAAATTGGCTTTTCTCCCATTAGAAAAAATGCCTCAAACTCTCCCGCCACCCTGCCCTTCCTTCCCTTCTTTCCGGCAACGAACTCAAAGGCCGCTAGGTGTCCTTGGAGGACCCGTGAAGGCACATACGTACAATTGGGAAATTTATCCCATGTAATGGAAAAGTTTCTAGAGCCTCCCTGCGACCCACCAACTTGCCAAAGGGGATTTCCCCTCCTCTTGACACGTGTCCCCTTGGGGAAAATTTGACCCCTAGACTCTGGTTGCTCATATCTTGAGTTTCTAGAGGAGTTAGGAGGACTTCTTTATATCACCGGAAGGGTGAGAAAATTTCCTACCCATTGGCAATGGTTTAGGGAAATTTTGGAAGTGTTAAGAAGGGGAAAAATCTAGTTGAAAATATGAGCCTGTTAGACAGTTGTGCATGGAGCAAATTTTTCCCTGAACCTAACTAAAACTTCTAGCCCTAAGTTTTGGACCTTATGACCTATGAGAATTGTTAATAAAAGAGAAGATTTTGTTCTTGTGGATTTTAGTTGTTCCGAGAACCTATTTGTGGTAGTTGTTTCCTAACAACCTATTTCTAGATACTCCTTAATCAAGTTCTAGGAGTGGATAAGTCAGACCTTATTTTGTTTACTTTACTTATGTGTTATTTTCCTCACTGTAATTTAATCATGATCATGTCTTTGATCTAGTGGAAATTAAATACCTTGGGTATTTAATTGTTTTGGGTCCCTTAAGCCTATAATTTAATCAAGAAATATTTAGCTAAAATGTTAACGAAATCAATAATTAAATTAATCCTTAGAGAGATTTGAGCTAGGTGTGGATCTATTACGTTTATTGCTTTATAATGTGAAATCAGTAATCATTATAATGGGAAAGGTTATCAATTGAATTTATTTGTCTTTGAGACTTTGGTTGTCAACTCCTAACACCTTAAAAAAAATTATTCCGTAATTTTCTAAGTAAACCTAGGTGGTTCATGGTTCTCAAGTGGGTTGTTTAACCAAGCCAATACACTTGGTATCAAAGCGAGGTTCAAAAGCTTGGACCATTGAACACACTAGAAAACTTGAGACATGAACTGTAAAACTAGCACACTTTTGAATATAAGAAAACAAATTTGTTGAAAATTGAAGAAGAAATAAGTATGAAGAAGTATTACATTACTCTGTTCATTTGAACTGCTAGAATTAAAATGATAATAAAATAATAATAAGTTGTTTGAGTTGTTGTGCTTTCTCAGTGACATTTTGTCTAAACCCGGAGTAACTAAGAATGTAAGATTAAATTAATTTTGTGAACTTCTAGTATAATAGAAACTCGGTTCCCTTTTTAAAATGTGTTATTTTACAAGCCCTAAAACTTGATTTAATTATATTATGCATTAAGCCCTTTGTTGAGACCCTTCCCTATTGGAGTGGTTGGAATGATGAGTTATAAGATGTGACCCTTGTTGTTGGACAGTAGTGGTTGTGTTCTGGGTTGGGAAGAGTTAATTAGAAGTTTTTTAGAGCTTCCTTCCTTGAGTGGTTAAGAAACAAGGTCTGTTTGTCAAGTTTTCCTTGTTGTTACCCATATGCAAGGGTGGACACTAAGTTTTGGTGTCATCTAGGATCCAATCCTACGTATATGTGTTCTTGGAACTAACCTTGAGGCAAAGTAACCCTATTGGTGGCCATGAAAGGCTGCGGAGTGAATGTGGTGTTAACGTTTGTGTTTTACATTCATAATCTTGTGTATTTTATCAAGGACCGGCATCTTATTTTATGATTGGATTGAGAAGATATTAGAATATTTTATTTATTTATAATTCTTGCAAGAATTTTCAAATGTTACAATACGGCTACTTAGCCACTTTTATTGATTGTCGATATTTATTAGACTTTATTTGATTGATGACTCTGAGGTCATGATGTTGTTGGCTACTTGGCTAAACGTTACGTGTTTTCCTTCTTGCATTTTGTTGAGTTGGTTCTATGCTTCATGTATGGTGACAATTGTTGTATGGGGGTACACCTTGGGTGTCTTGAAGGTCATTTTAGGTGCTTAAAGTCATGCCTTGGTTATGGATGCATGGAATCTTGAGTGTGTCTAAGATCTTAGAGTGACCCTTTTTGTTGCTTGACCTTACTAGAAAGAAATTTTGTCATGTAGTGTGGTCTAGAGGGAAATCTGACATCGGTAGTGGTGATTCTATTTCAATTTGGTAAGATCTTAACCCTTGTCGGAGTAGAAGTGTTTAATTATGGACTTTTAGATTTTGTTACGATTGGATTGCCTTTGGTTGACTATAAATGTTACTGGAACAATGTTTGTTTTGTTAGTGACTTTTTATTGATGGCATGTTAAATTATATCTTGGGTTCCTGGTTACATCATATAAAGTTTTGACTCATGGAATGTATGCATCTTGGTAATTATGGATGGATTTAAGCCTTTCAGGTAGTTTTTTTATTTAAGTGGACTTGTTTTACCCTCTTGACTTATAAATAAGTTTACACACACCTTAAAATTCCTTTACTATGAATAACATTCTATGACCTATTAATCTTTGGGTTACTTGGAAACATTTATGGATGCTTTGGGTATTTTGGACCTTTCTCTTAGAGATGTTAGTTTGGGATATCTTAATAGTTAGTCTCGATGGTGCTTATATGGTACTTCCTCTTTAAAAAAAAACTATAACTCTTGGCTGTTTAGTTCATGTTTTGGTAAATTATTTGGTTGCCCCATTGCATTGGATGCATTCTTCTATAGATGTGGTTCCTTGGAGTATAGTTACATTTTCATCTAGTTGCTTGGCTGGTGATATCTTGTGAGGCCATAAGAATTGATTGTTAAACCCAAATAGATTTGTAAAAGTAAGATTTTACCTCTTTAATGAGATTTCCTTGAAAATTTCTTTGTGAGACTTACGGAGACCCACTAAGAATGTTTAATGATGCTTGAAATTATTCAGTGAAATTTTGAAATCTTGGTATAATTCATGTTGGTTCATTGTTTCCTAGTCCTTACAGAAAATTAACATTGTGTTTTCTATGTTGAATGTCTCTTGTTCCCTTAGAATCAAAATGTGATATGTTGATTTGTATCTCATTCCCATAAAAGTAATGTTGTGATGTGTTTGAACCTTAATTCTCATCAAAATTTGATTGATAAGACGACTCAACCAAAACACCATAAAACTATAATTAAGGAGGTTTGACCTTGGAACTTAACAAATAAACTAGAGCATAGAAAAGGGAAGTGATCCTTGTATTACCCTTGGAAGATTAATAGAAGAAATAAAAAAACCATGTAGGAGAATAGAAAGGAAACCTTTTTTCCACCCACCTTCCTTGCAAGTAAACTAAATTCTCTCTGCCTATACAAAATGGTGAGACATCATGCCCACCTTAGTGGTGCTCTTTACAACATAAAATGATGATGTCATAAAGGAAAGAAATTTGTAACTAAGGGAGCATGAAAGGAATATTCTTATCAAGCAAAGCTATAACTTTTGACTTAATAAGTTGATTTACAAAATGGGTAAAATTAATGTGTTTGAGTGCAATATATAGTTGAACTCATAGTTCTGTCACCCACCTGAAATTGTGAAACACCCGGTGGATAGTAATGTGTTCTAGTTGCTTATTACTTCTTTTCCATGGATGTTTGTGCCTTCTTGTGGGAGTTTTTGGTCGTCACATCCTTATCATCCTGTAGCTCGACGGATGTGAGTTGTGGTCCTTTTTGGATTGATACTTATCTATTGTTTGAGAAGAAATCTCCTTGCATGTTATCTTGTCCCTGGAGACCTAAGTATTGTAATTTTAAGGAAACATATGCTAAGGATATAGAATAACTTGGGGAAGTCTTCTTTTCTTCATATTTTCTTGGGTCACCTTGTTGTTGAAGCCCTTCTTCCCATTAGGATTGAAAGTGCAAGATGATATTATTCACCTTTGGATTTGATTGGACCCCTTGTTACTTGCTCTTCTCCCTAGCAACCTTGAGTGATCCTTGGTGTTCCTTATGCTCTCTTTATGGTTATTCCTAGCTTGAGTAGGAAATAAGATAAATAAATCCCATTTTGCTATATGGTATGGAACTTGTATTGATATGTTAGTTGCTAGTGGAGATATATGTATATATATATATATATATATATATTTAAATTTTTTTTTATGGTTGAATTTTCTCAATTTGGTTGTTTGGTGTGCTCGATTCTTAAAACAAAAGTGTAAAAATTAGACTACAGGAAAACCTTGTGGTCTTGACTTCTCTTACATTACCATGAAAAGTTAATTCTTCCCTCTCGAGTTATAGAAGTGCTTTCCTTGAATAGTTCCTTGATTGTAAATGTTTTGCTAATTTAGGTGTCCTTGTTGATTAACCTCATCTTGTGTGATTCAGTTTGTGGGACCTTATGTAGACTTGTTTCTCGTGTAAAATTGGTCATAGTTGATTTTTCTAGCCTTGTATAGAAAATGAACCTTGAAATCATGGCTTAAAAGTGTAGAAACCTTAAATTTTATTAGTGTGGTATGTGTATCAGTGGGAAACTATGTGGTCATCTCAAGTTTATGGAAATTTTCCCTGTAATTCCCTTCCTTGGTGGTTACTCTTGATGATATTTTGGGAACTCTTATTGTTATATTGTTCTGTGTGGTATCTTGTTGATAGTCATAAAGTTACTCCTGAGATTCTTATGTTTTTAGCCTTGTATGCTGAAAGTTTAGAACTCATCCCTTGCAATCTCCCTTCTTCTGCTGAATTATATTGGACCAAACTTGAGTTCTGTAGACCCACACTCATTGAAACAAAGAAATTCCAAAAAGGTGCATGATCCTTTCTCTATTGCATTTTTCCCACATTGGTTCTTGTGACTTCTAGGAGGAAGTCAAGTCTAAGGGGAGGGGGATGTAGTGCCCACTTTCCTTTGGCACCTTTTATTATTGATCATGATACTATAGACTATGACAGATATTTTAATAGTTTGATTTAGTATGGTGTTAGATGTCATATCCTAGATTATTGTTGAATCTAATTATATATAATGTATGGTGATTATTAGAAACACTTATATGTGGATGATAATATACTATTGGCATGGATGTTTTTATGGAAGTTAGTCAGACGTGTGATTTTGGAGATTATGAATAAACCTAGAAAAGGAAAATTATTTGATGATGGCATAGTTGTTAATATAAATTGTAAATGATTTCATTGATTGCCTTGATGACTATTGTGATTCATACGTATAGATGATTTTTTGATTATATTATATATTCATTTTTGATGTTCTGATATGGCCACGAGACGGAAGGAGGTATTTGTTTTTTGTAGGTTTTAAAATATCATAACAAAATATATGGGGATCGGAGATTAATCAAAATGAAATTATAGGTGAATTCAACACGGTCACCATGGCAACTTGTTTTGTTTGTGTCTTGTATTTTATTAGGGATTCCCATGGGGGGATTACCTTTACACGTGACTGTGGGTTTGTGTATTTTATTAATGTGTTTCTTTTTATTATGTTTGTATGTATTTTATTAACTAATGTGTTCCTTTCCTTTAAATTAATTTAAATTGTGATGGATTAATGTGGGAATCATATAGTTAAATTTTAAATAAATCAAATTGGGATATGGGAAGTAATTATAAGAGTTGATGGTTGTTGTATTTAATTTTGTAAGAGGTTGTGTAAGTCAGATTTGGAGTATGAAATACTCCACCTCCATGGAAATTCAAATTTGACCGTTGGGGCTATTTTTGGAGACTTATGGGACAAGTAAAACTTGTGCCATGCCTTTAAATTTAATATACCAACCATACTTATGGATGGAGATGTGATTTGTGACTTTTAAATGCATTTTATTCATCATGTTGCTTGTTTTGGATTGCACTCTCTTACATTTTATTAAATAGCTATCCCTTGAGGTGTGGGCTCTTTTAGAGTGTGTAAGTTAATTTTTCATTTCATTTATTGTGTTTGGAAGAATGAAATTTTTTATTTTGTGTTTGAATTGGAGGATGTGTGATGTGGCATCCTACATGGATCCACATCATCCTCTTCTCTCTCTCTCTTCTATTTAATTCAAACTCTCTTCTTGTTCTGGGTTGTTGAACCTTTTTGCATTCTTCCTTGGGGCTAATTTTCTTATGGGAGCTCTAGGTTTTGAAGGAAGTTTTGAAGATAGCTTTGCATGCTTGGGAGATTTCTATTTTGGACTATGTTTTGCATACATCCTTGGGTGCATTTTTCTGTGATTAGAGCTCTTATTGATTTGGAGGAAATTGGAGAGCATTTGATTCTTTGGCACTGCTATTTTGGGACTATGTTTTTCACATTCAAAGCTTGATATGTGGATCCAATCCTTCCATGGAGAGGTAGGAGTTTATTTCTTCCTTATTGTTTGTTATTTTCTTATTGTGTTGTGTGTATGGTGCATGCATTGTTTTATTTGTAGGCTGGTTGGGTAGACTGCCTTAGGAATGACGTAGGAGGAAAGCTATGGGGAATTCTTATGCTGGGGCATAAGGGAAATGCCATGAGCATCAGAATTTTGTGGAGGGAGTTTTGGGTTTGGGATCCACCATGGAAAAGAAATAGCTTGCATTTCTTACTAGTGGGGGGGGGGGACATAAGGGAAAATTTGTTGGGGGGCATAAGGAGGGGTTAGAAGGCATAAGGTTTATGCGTTATTATATGTTATATTGGTGGTATGATTATTTTGTGGACGCCCAATTCCCAATTGGGAGGAATAAGTAGCTTCCCCCATAGTCCTTGCTCCTTTGGTTTGCAAGATCAAGCTTGAGTTCTGTTTTGATATGTTTTAAATGTAGTTGTGAACTACTATTTGCTTTTGGTGTTGCATTGTGTTTAAAAAAAATAGAAATGTGTATGTGAAATATTGCTATGTGTGGAATCCAGTTGTTGCTTTAGTTGAATTACACCTTCTATTGTATCTTGGTTGGGGCTTGGGGGGCCAATGATGATGGAAGGCTTCTCCTTTCATTGGATGTCTTGGTTGGGTGGAGAGCGTTGCCTTTCCCCCTCTTTTTTTTTATCAACTTGGAGAAAGAGAAAATGTGCATGTTGCTATCCTGGAGCAATGGAAAAATACAATTTTGACAGTCCTTTGTGGAAACACATTCATTGGTAATAATTTTCCACATGATGTGGATGAAATTGTAATATGAATTTTGTGAAGAAAGATGTATGTAAAAATGATTATGAAGTTATATTTTTGAAATGTGAAAGACACTTACATTCTACTTTGCACATTGGAAAGAAATGAATTATATGTTGTTATTGATTTCCAACATTGAAATATGTAATGTTGTTCAATTGAAGTCAATAAGAATTGCAAGTTTAGTTCTCCTTTGCTTTATGTGAAAAAGAAAAAATGGAAATATCAAATTGGGATTGGAATCTTGTTTAGAAAATGGGAAAAAGGAAGAAATGCACGTGGAAACAATGTTGTATTTTGTATTTTTGGAGTTATGTAAAAATGAAAGTTAGTAATTGCTTTTGATTAAGAATGGGTTGTTGTAAACAACTAAATGCATTGCATTAGTTTGGAAACTATATGCCACACTTAAATGATAAAATTGACAAATAGATCCTTTAAAAATTTGATCACTGGCATAGCGACTTTTAAAACTGGTAAATCTAAATAAAATGCATAGTTTGGACCAACATTCAACAATCAACTTGGAAACCTTAAAATCCAACATGATATACTAGTAATGAACTCAAATTGACAAGAAGATTGAAGAGAGTAACTTTAATCATTGCAAATTTGAGCTCAATCTCTTCCTCAATCATTTTCTGTCATTTGTTGGACAAAATTCCAAATTGGAATGAATTGAAAAATATTTACTTTCCTAAAACACTCTAAACTCTTCCTAGACCAATCCCCCATGTCTATTTGACATGTTGAGTGAAGAAGGAGATCTAATTTAAATAAAAATTGAACTTTGGAAACTTGCCAGCTGGCTAATTAAAAAGCCTGTAGATCCTTTTTGTAAAATTTACCCATTAAAACTTATCAAAAAGTAATATTGATGTTTCATGTGTAAAGAGGGCATTGAGAGCTTTCCTAAAAAGTCCTCGTTTTCCCCAAAATGAGTTCCCTATAAAAATTTATCGTAGTTTGAATTTTTTGTGCCTTCACAGGAAAAATTTCCCTGGTAGGACTCACAACCCAAAAAATTCCCGTCATTTTGGCCTTAGAAAAGTTTTTGGAAAATTTTTGGTTCAGGAAAATTTTTCCTTTTTCCTTCGCTAGCCCGTAGCTAATCAGAGGTTGTCACGTGTCCTCACAGGGCAACGACAGAGGTTGCGGCATATTTTCTTCCTTTGATTTTTTTAAAAATTTTGAAATTTCTTTCAATTATCCCTGTCAGTCCGCAACCAACTAGAGGGCGCCATGTGGCACCTTTGGCGGTGTCAGCGGAGGAGGGAGAACTCCTTCGCCTTTGGAAAATTTGTCTTTAGCGAAAATCACCGAATCACCCCACCACTCCCCATCCTCCTTCTCTCTTATCCCTGAAGCAATTTGTGGCATGCCATGTGTCCCTGGTGGACCCACGAGTAGGTGGAAGCCAAATTGGCTTTTCTCCCATCAGGAAAAATGCCCCAAACTTTCCCACACACCCTGCCCTTCCTTCCCTTGTTGTCGAAGATGACTCAGAGGCTGCCACGTGTTTCCTGGAGGACCCATGGAGGCGCAAAAACTTTTGGGAAATTTCTTCTGCACAATGGAAAAGTTTCTAAAGCCACCCCACGACCCGCCAACCCACCAACGGGGATTTCCCCTCCTCTTGACACGTGTCCCCTTGGGGAAAATTTGACCCCTAGACTCTGCTTGCTCATATCTTGAGTTTCAGGAGGAGTCAGGAGGACTTCTTTATATCACCGGAAAGGTGAGAAAATTTCCTATCCATTTGGAATGGTTTAGGAAAATTTTGGAAGAAAATAAGAAGAGGAGAAAAATCCATTTGAAACTCTAAGACTGTTAGAGAGATGGGTATGGGGTAAATTTCTCCCTGAACCTAACTAAAACTTCTAGCCCTGAGTTTTAGACCTTGTGACGTATGATAATTTTTAATAAAAGAGAAGTTTTTTTCTTGGTGGATTTGAGTTTTTTGGAACCTGTTAGTGGTAGTTGTTGCCTAGCAACCTTGTTGTATATACTCCTAATCAATTTCTGGGAGTGGGTGAGTGAGACCTTGCTCTGTTGACTTTACTTATGTGTTATTTTCCTCATTGTAATTTAATCATGCTCATGTCTTTGATCTAGTGGAAATTAAATACCTTGGGTATTTAATTGTTTTGGGTCCCTTAACCCTTAAATTTAATTAGGAAATATTTAGCTAAAATGTCAATGAAATTAGTAATTAAATGAATCCTTAGAGATATTTGAGCTAGGCGTGGACCTATTACATTCTATTGCTTTATAATGTGAAATCAATAATCATTATAATGGGAAAGGTTATCAGTTGAATTTATTTCCTCTTTGAGGCTTTGGTTGTCAACTCCTAACACCTTAAAAAAATTTATTCCATATTTTTCTAACTAAACCTAGGTGGGTTCATGGTTCTCAAGTGGGTTGTTTAACCAGGAATTACACAAGTTATGTCACTCAAGTCCTTATGTTCCATTGGAAAAGAATTTACAACAAGAATGTGGAAAATTGAGAAAAAAAATTAGTCTTTTATTTGTTCATTGATAAAGAACTAATTGTTCGATTAACACTTGTTTTTTTCACAAAGAATTGATTGATTAGATAAACACCTGTTATGTGTTTTCAAACATGTGTTGAATCATTTAATCATTCTATTGAATACTCCTTGTATTCTATTTTTCTTATCAGTGTGTTAAAATGATAATATATAAAGGAAGGGGATGGTGCCTAGTAGCGATAGTTCTAAATAAGTTAGTGAGTTGTAGAGAATAAGTACGAGAGTCAAATAAAAGAGATCACTCTGATATTTTGTTCCTAGATTTTATGTTTTTTGAAAATCAATAAATAATATGAGGTATATTATTAAGTTCTTATCCATAGAGAAAGGAATGGATTAGCAAACAAGTCAGGGCCCATTTGAGGTCTACTACATCTCCTCCATTGTGTTTTTTATTTATACTTTCTCTTGGAGCTGAAAATTACACCCTCTCCTGAGTCCATAAACAACTCAGGGATTTTGAGGAAATATGGGGTTGTCTCCAAGCTATGGGACCTTAATACTTTAGATAGTAACTTCAAAGAAGTCCAATTCCTCTACATTTTACTAATGCTAAAACTACTCCTAATGTAGAAAAAAAATCCTAAACTAAATGTAGTCTCTATTATCACCACTTGGTTTCAACAACCAATCCTAAGCACACAGACATATCATCCATTCTTTGCCCGGAAGCTCACCTAAGGCACGCACAGGCACCAAGTCCCTCCTTTATGTGAGCTTCATGAGAACATTCCTTCTTAACAAGAGGATGTAATATAAGTAGAAAAAAGTGCATTCATTTATGGAATTTAGATGATGAAAGAACTAACTCCTAGCCTAATGCATTCTGATTATAGATTAACATGATTAGCTAAAACGAAATCAGAATCAACCCATGAGCATCATCAAGAAAACCTGTAACATAGACATGCTCATAAGGGAAAAATACACAGATAAAGATCCATCACATTAGTGTTTTAGAATCACTTCATTATATTCATAAGCTAAAATATGGCATCCAAGTTTACATCAAGAGAGTTCCATTTATGGAAATGGTCATACTAGTAGAGCTTACTTTACATCACAGAGCTCGCCATTACATATTTTTCTGACACTATCCTACTCCCTATCTATCCATATATATCCCTTCCTATCTGAAAACCATCATACCCATAGAATAATCATTCTAATCATCACCTGTGAAGGCCTAATGGAAATATTTTCATCATTTCTCTACCACTATCTAGGATATGTCAGGTGTCTCCATGCATTTACCTCAATCAAGTGCCTTCTAGAATGTATGTACCAGCTAATATCTTAAGAACCTCAACTCCTTATCCTTTCATGATAACCACATTGATACCCTGGAATATCCTTTCCTTGATTCAAAAGTCTACATAGATTATCCACATTTGTATCTAGTCACTTTTTCGTTCATTCCCTATGCACGTATTTTTCCTATTACCCAAAACTTACTAAGTCTCGACACCATTCTTCCCTAGCAAAAATCTATCTCACCTCTATGAGAATCTCTTCTACGTGTGCCTTCACACCCTATTTATGCATGCCACAAGGATTTTTTCCTTAGATACTTATTTAATTTTAGGGGTCCAACATCACCCCACATTAAACTGGTTTCCTAACAAACCTCCACTCTTCCCGAACAAAAATTTTATCAATTGGAATACTGGTGAAAATAATAAAGAGTAGAGGGTTGACGAATAATTTGAATAAAGAATTTTAGGAATGGGGTGGGATGTTATGTGACCAATTGGAGGAGTTTGGGGAACTTCACATCTATCTCTTTCTTCAATTATTCCCAAGCCTTCGACTCTGATAAGGCCTTACCTGACACTTCACCTATGACACTTGGTACCTAATCTGGGGTTAATTTCTTACACCTTTCCTCTAAACGTGTTAATATCCAATCCTAGCTCTGTGTAGACACCCTCAAACTCATCCATCCATTTAGTGATGGAGTCTTAGAGTTTGCTAATTCTAAAATCCATATTTTCATGCTTTGTCTTGATTTTCTCTTTCTAGGTCATGGTGTTGATTACGAATTGTGTGTCCTCTACCTTATTGGTGGGGAGGGTCTCTTGTAACACTTTGAAGGATTCCTCTTCCTATATCACTCGAGTGTCAATGATTGGATCACATTTTCTACAACTATTGAAGCCCCTATCCACCAGTATATTTTCCTCCTTGAGTTAGGAGAGAAAATCTTCCAACTCCATGGTCTAGGATTCAATTGCAACCTTTTTTTCTACGTTCTCCTTTGTGAGATCTTGTAATGAAGCCTCGGTGCCACCCTGTACTGAAGTGTTGGTGCCCTTGCTACTAGTATGTCACATCTAGTACTTCCTTTTTATGGAGGTATCCAACCCTCCTACATCTTTTTCTTCTTCTTGTTCCTCTTCCTCCTACACTACTTTCATGGGTGGGATTGGAGTCTCCCATGGCTTTGGAAAGGGATAGTTTGTAACCTCCACCTCAATCCCTCCTTGAGTTTTGGGGCATAACTGCACGAACACCTGATAGACCTACCCCTTAATGGTAATGGTGACTTGTGGGTGTAATTCCAACAAATTTGGTTCTAAAACTTCGACATAGGAAGGTCAAGCACCATACTTATATGTAGTGCATAATGTGTGGACATCACCATCCACCTTTTCTGCATCAAACATCAACCTCTACATGTCCTTGATCTGGTTAGTGGTGTACTTCATATATATCTAGTTGAGAATGCAAAGGGGAGTTTGCACCATGGCCCCATCTCTCCTATGGCCATTATAAAATTTGTTAGATAGAAATGTTGGGTAAGAGAAAATTTTACCTTGTATCCAACAACTTGTGGTAACTCATGGGCGATGCGCCACTTGTTCTCAATAGCCTCGCGCAAATGCTCAAACCATTTATTCCTCTAAGCCTTGTAAGCACTCGAGATGGTCCCATCATAAGTGAACTTTGTGAATTGGACTACAGGGGACACATGCACAGGTAGGTGAACCCGCATGTTCTCATCTAGTCTGTATGGGACACCAATCTCCTAGAATGTGTTCAATAACATGATGGATCCCCAAGTGATCTTTTCTCCTGCCTCATCTTGTACTCACACCTCTTTGATGATGCCATTCATAATGAATTGGGAAAATTTGTAGTGTGTCCTCTTGGATACCCTGTGGGCCACATATAGGATCCTTTATTTAATGTCCATCCACCTTTTTGATGAACCCAATTTGTAGCTAATAAGCTGAGAGGTGACTCTCAATGCTGGGTATAGGAGATTTGCAATTACCTACACCCTCCCCCCTTCTTGTAGTTCAAATTTTTTACCATCTCCTCAATCTTGGCCATGGCACATAAATCAAGCACCATATCCTCTCTAGTGTTCCATAGGCCAGTAACTATCTTAATGATTTAGCCTATGATCCTCATTCTTATTCCCATGATGTAGAATAAATCTTCATGTACCCATGACATTAACCACCTAAAAAGTAGGTCGGTTTTGGAAAAGAAGGGTAACTACCATAGCTACAAAACTTCATTCTTTTGCAATGCTTGCTGCACTAAGTCATCAACCTTAGGGTTTCCAAGATCTTCCACCATTAGACTATGTGAAATAGGCCCGCCCGCATCATCTTTTCATCATCTAATGTTCTTTGGTTATATTTTTTGATCGTATATTTATATATCTTCCAGCTCTACTTTTCATCCTTAATAACTCTATGAGGGTAGTGCATCTCCGAATAGATCTCCATGAGATCATCCTTTTGCACCACTGGTTTATTTTTTCGAGCCTTATTTTCTACCATCTCCCACTCCTATTTCTCTTGTGCCCTAGGTGTTATGTTCCTCTCTTTAGACTTCCCTCACCTGACAATTTCCCCGCTTCTCTTTCATGCCACCTCATTCCTACTCTACTATCTTCTTCCCTCCGTACTATGTCACAAATTTTACTACAGCTTTGCACAAGTTGACTTGTTTGTGATATTACTTTGCATCACTTGTCTTCAAAAAACCTTCTTCCCACTTCAAGCTTGAGAACACAAGAAATTATCTAGGCAAGGTAGTCAAATAAATATCCTTATTTCTTATTTATACTTTATCGATGCCCTAAAGTTCCTCTAACCACGTGTCCTAATGTCACTTTTTAATAAAACACTTTATTTCACTTGATTCAAATTTCATAACTTCCCCTTGTGCTTTGTAGCTATAACCTTTAGGCACTCCAATATGAATTAAACTGTTAAAGACCTCCTTTGTGTGCATCTCCATGTTGTCTACTAAGAAGTTCCCTATAATTTTGCCTATCTTATGCCATACCACTTGATCCTCCCCTTCTTGTGGTCTTCATATTCTTTCAACCCACCTTCATAACTGCATGAATTTACGTAGTTTAGCCATTATGTTTCTCATTATTTTTTCTTTGAGTTACTTTTCCCAATAGTCCACTTTTGAAAATTTTGACCTCCATGTTCAATATATCTACTACTTCACCCCATGCAAAAATGTATGCACAATCCCGTACACATATAACCTCTTACAATGCAATTAGCTACTGAGGTGCCAATGTGCAACAAAAAGTAGAAAATGATGAGAAAGGAAAATAACCAAAAGGAATAAAAGAAATCTAAACTAATTTACAAAATTGCCTTATTTTTTGCTACATAGAAGCCTTATTTATAGTAGGGCTTCATCCTACTCCCATTGAAGTAACCTAGTAGCCTCATCCCATCTTGTGCTTATAACTGGCACATGCTTGAATCGAGGATGTACAATATGATGTATGGTCCTAAAAAATGGACTTTTAATTTCCCAAGATGGCACAAAAAATTGGATTCATAAAGCAAGACCATTTGTCCAACCTCGAATGGTTTGTTTTTGATATGATTATCATGCCATGATTTTTATCATTCCTTATTAGTATTCTGAATCCACCTAGCAAATGATATCATTTTGTCCAACTACATTAAAATCTCCATACGCTCCTGTAGTGCTTGCTCGTCAGCTAATCCTCCTGCGTGCGCAATACGTAGTGATGGTAGTATAAACTCTACATGTAAAATAGCTTCTATTCCAAACACCAATTGAAATGATGTGGCCTTGTTCAATCTCTTGTAGGTTGTCCCATACACCCATAGTATGGCTGAGAATTTTTCATCCCAATCATGTCTTCCCACATTACAAATTTTGGTCAGGGTGTGACTTAATATCTTGTTAAATGCCTCATCAGTTTCATTATCTTGGGGGTGATACAAGGTTTTCTTGTGATGGGCTGCCATGAATTTTGCCAAAAAAATCTTGACCATCTCATTCAAAAAGTGTATGCCTCTGTCACTAGTTAGCATTAAAGGACACCCACACCTGTTGAGTATGTTTTCCCACAAGAATCTTGTTTTTGTGATTCCTATGCAATCCTTCGTAGGTGCTGCTTCTACCCACCTTGTAAGATAATTTTTACATGTAATGATATAACATGAACTATTCCTTCACATGACAAGTGAAATCAGTCCTACAAAATCAATCACCCACTTATCAAATGGTTTTACGCTAGCTATCGGTTTCAAAGACATATCATATATTCTTCCTAGTTTTCCAAGTCACTGGCAATGGTCAAAAGCCTTGCAAAACTCAATACAATCATATTGGATGCTTTCCCACCAAAGCCCTACCAGTAGAATCTTCCACGTGGTGGCATTACTTGCATAGTGTCCTTCTGCAATCCCACCATGCACTTCCTCCATGATTTTAATGTGTTCATGTTCTAACATACACCGGCATAAAAACTCATCATGACTAAACTTGTATAAGTCTCCACTAATTAACATGTAGGGTGCAACACGTATGGCTAACTACTTCCTTTCAATGGTATTCATTCCCTCCAGTGCCACACCTATTTTGGGAAACACAAAAATATCTTCTAAGTTAGTGGGCGTGCATCATAATCTAAATAGTGACACATCTGGCATTGTTTCCTCAATGCTCTTAGCATCCTCCCCTAATTCAATATTAGATAAATGGTCAGGTATTGTGTTAATATTTCCTGGTTTCTCAACAAATTTAAACTCAAACTCTTGAAACAACAGGACCCACCAACATATGCACCCTTGTAAAACAAGCTTATTTACCAAGTACTTTAGTGTCATGTGGTCCATGTATAAAATAAAGGGTGTTTCCAGTAGATACTACCTGAATTTGTGTAGAACGTAGATCATTGATAATACTTCGTGCTTAGTAGTAGCATAGTTCTGTTCTGCTGGGGTTAGATTTCTACTAGAAAAGCACAAGGTGTGGTCAAAACTTCTTTCTCTAGGTTGTGCTAATATTTCCCCAATCACCATCCCCGAAGCATCAACATGTAAATGAAATGGCTTATCCTAAGAAAGAAAGTGTTATATGGGCACAGTGATAAGCTTATTCTTCAATGTGTTAAATATCATTTGCTACACCTCTCCCTAATGGAATGTACATCCGTGCATCAACAATCCTTCTAGTGACATGGAAATTTTGGCATACCCATTAATAAATTTTTGGTAATACCCCATATGCCCAAGGAATCCATGAACTGTGCTCTAGCTGGTAGGTTCCCCCAATCCCATAAAATGAAAACTTTGACAGGATCCACCAACAAAACTTCCTTACATATGATATGCCAAAACAGGGTTCCTAATGGAGTAGTGAAGAAACATTTATTGATGTTGAGGGATATGTGTAACTACCAACATCTCTTGAACATAAACCACAAATTACACAATGGTATTTCACTAGTCCATACATTATCTAGTCATCAAGATAGACCTGAAGGAACTTATGGATAAAATCTTGAAATTCTTAGACCAATATGTATGAAAGCAAAACAGGCGTGTTCTTCAACCCAAAAGACATGACTTTGTAGGCAAAGATTCCCCACTTAGTGGTGAAATTT
Source organism: Taxus chinensis (assembly GCA_019776745.2). Classification (NCBI taxonomy): domain Eukaryota; kingdom Viridiplantae; phylum Streptophyta; class Pinopsida; order Cupressales; family Taxaceae; genus Taxus; species Taxus chinensis. The sequence goes on along the minus strand of CM034150.1, from coordinate 820,846,126 downwards.
TTCCTTTATTTGTCCTCATTTGCAATTCTAACTTGATGATACCCCAAGAATCCATCTTTGAAAGAATAGATCTTGCACTTGGGTACTCCTTCCAGGATATCCTCGATGAAAGGAGTGGGAAATGGATCAATGACACATACCGCATTCAAATCTCTGTAATCAACACAAATCCTTATCCTCCCATCCTTTTATGCGAATGACCATTAGGATTATGCACTTTGATTACTTAATAGCTTTAATGATACCTAAAGTGATCATATTATCTATCTCTTCCTTGACCTAGACGCATAAATTTGTATTCATTTGGTAAGGTCTCTTCCGAATCGGGTGCTCTCCATCCTTTAGTTTGATCCACCTATCTTCGAAAGAGTGGATACCTCCCTTAAGATCATGCTACCTGCATGGAAATAAATCCTTAAACTCACACAATAGATAAATAATATTTGAAACCTCATTTTCTAACCTATAGTCCCCAATAGTAGCCTCCTTAGGTTCCATTTTTGAGCCAATGTTAACCTTATTTACTTTGAGAGGTTCATGGTAGGAACATGCTTGCTCATCAACACTATCTATTACTTCACACATACCCATAGTGTGGTTAACATCCAAGTTCTCCACTTCCTCGCCATCTATCACATATACCAATTTCCCTTCTCTCTCTCTCCATGCAAGCATGCTTAACTTATATCTCCTATGATTCTCCCTCATTAGCGTATGCTTCTAAGATAGGTTAATTAAATAATTCCATTATTATATCCTCTTCCATTACACTTTCTCCCCTAGTTAGTGCTTATCAACCTGCTCGGCCTCAGTCACCAATGGCTTAGCACTTTCATATTCAAAGTTTTGAATTAAGTCATCTATTAACTCCCACTAGTTCCCTGTCTGATGACATAATTTCAAATGAATGTACCATGTGTGCAAACAACCTTGTAGTGTGGAATATAAATTTTGCACCCATAGGGAAGAAGGTAAATCCTCTGTGCCTTCCATCCAAATCCTCTTGCATTCCTAGACATGATCTGAGTCAGATCCTTTCCCATCATAGAAACAAAGTTTAGTTGGCATGTTTCTCCTGAAGAATATAATAGTGATCGCAATCCTCACCTTGTGCCACCCTAGAAGATTGGCCTGATGTGCCATCCACTAACATGTTGTGGTTCCACACAAAGTATAGACAAGCATGCTCCTTCGTTTGATCTCACATCTCCATTGAGCTTCCATGACCCATAGGAAAACATCATGGTTACCATCCCCAGTGTATCTTAGCAACTGCTTCCTTCTTAAATGCCTAAGTGGGTGTGCCCTTATCACTATTGTAATGGAGCCTCTCAATTTCCACTTTACTAACTCATAAGTCCCATGCACACAATTATCACATGCTACACTAGTGGTATCACTCATTGATTGAGCATCTTCGAGATGAATAAATCCTTCCGTAGAATTAAGAACGTCAAGGTCCTTTATAGTGCACACATAGATTCTTTCAAGGAATTATTATCCCAAGGCTTAGTATAGGGTGATGAATTCCCATCAGTTAACGGGATAATAATCTATTCTTCCTTGTTCTCAAAAAAAATGTACCCCTTATTGAACCATAGGCCAACATTGTTCTTATAACACCAGAGGTTCTCAAGTAACATTGGAATGTTTTCCACCTTAGCTAGCGCCAAGACCTCAAAGTCTTTAGTGAATTTTTCCCTTTGGATAGTGATAGAAACATCCTTCAAGACACCAATGGGCATCACCTTTGTCTTGTTATCCATTTACAACACATTTGAAGATGTTTGTAATGGATGCCTTCCCATTTGATTCCAAGCATCGAGGGTAAGAACATTAACTTCCACACCCGTATATCTCATAATATTGCTTAGGATCCATCTATCGACTACTACATTCAAGGTAATCTCCTTATAATAATAAATGGTATGAGGAGAAAGGTTAGTGTACAAGACTTGTCACTCATGCTCTCCTCCGGCGTGTGATATTTTCTCCCGTAACCATTCCCCTAGAAAAAGGATGATATTCTCATACCTCAACATTTTGCATGCTTCCCTGACCTCATCCAGATCCTTATGTGGAGCCTCATTGCTCTTCCTTTTTTCTAACTATCATGACTACTCCTTTAGCAACAAGATCTCTCCTTGTAGCCTTCGAATTAAATACATGGTCTCTTAATAAACCTCTTTCTAATGAGTAGGGTCTAGATACTTCCCATGCACCACCTCTTCTCTAGTAACCAACAAAATTTGATTTGGTATTTCCCTGGTGCATGTAGCCTCAACTCGCGTTGTCACCAATACAGGTTCTAACTCTTACTCACATACCACCCTTTGCATCCATTGTGAGTTAGCCTTATTCATGCTTATCATTCTTGCACCTTTATCCTTTCCATGTTGTTAGCACATGTGTTCAAATAACTCTGAGCACTCCTCATACTTGTTATTTTTTCCACACAAAGATCCTTGTACTAGATCAAGGCATTCACACTTATATTACTCTATAGACCCATAATTATAACAAGTTCCATGAGGGAACTCACTTCTTCCACCTCCGTGGTTTCCTTGACCTAAAAATCCTCCATAGAAGCTTCTTCCATGAGATCCTTCATCCACACCCCCTTCATAGTGATGACCATCATCCTTGAAATTGTTTATAGTGTTGGTCTGGTACACACCAATATCAATGGCATCATGTATCTGGTCAATCAATCTAAAATCCTTAGTTTTATGAGTAGTGGAGGTGCAAATATTGAAATAAAAAGATACATTCTTGCACATCACACACTACAGTAGTGGACACCTACTTGCATCATGATCTTTGTGGTAAATCTCATAGTCTAATGTCATGGCATGTACCAATATTTGAGGAAAATTATCCTTTTTATGAACCTCTACCTCATATTCTGTGCACCATAAGCCTTTACCTATCTGATGGGCTGAGTTTACAAATAAATTCTCCATCTACTTTAGCATTGTAGCAATTTGAGCTTCAATAAAAGGGATAACACTGGTATCTACGCTTCCTATAGCTTCAGCACACAGTGCACCCTCTAAGACCTTACGTGCATCTGTGAAATTTTTGTGTAAAAGTTCTCTCCTAAAAGGTGTTATCAACCCTCCAAAAAACCATTAAGGATGCTGAGAAGAATGAATATCATAATATAATTTTAATAAGAGAGTCTTAAAACATGCATCATATTCTATCTTGTTGAATCTCCTTTAGCACACTAATTCTCTTCTGTTTAAACTCAGGAATATTAAATTTAGCTAATAAGTCATTTCATAGCATGGTTTAATCTACCACTATCTTTTGGGGGTCATACTTCGAGTATCAACTATATGTGCATCATTACAATGTTGTTGAAAATAGAATTGCCTTCCGTTCTGGGGTAGTGATCTCATTCATGCACCATAGAAGCTCACATTTGTGTATGTGTTCTATAGCATCCTAAACACTCTTGTAATCTGGTAGATGTAAATATATTTTTAAAAAACCTTGTTGAGATGGTTGAGGCCTTTATTTGCATAATCTAGAACCTTGATTCCCTCCGGTGTTTCCTCCACCACCAAATCCACTAGATCCACTAGATCCTCTAGATCCTCTAGATCCTCCAAGTCCACTAGTTCCTATTCCACCATATCTACCTCCCATAGCTGGTAAAGGTCTTAAAGTGGTTGTGCCTTGTGTCCCCACTATCATTCTGAACTGCACGCCAACAGTATGTGATATTGCATTAATACCAGATACGTGTCTTGCACTGCTTCAAAATGTAATACCTAAGCTTTGTGTACCCATATTTTTTCCAAATTTCATTGTAGACAATATACCTCCAAAAAAATGAAATGATTTTCCAACCATAGATGTACCAAATGAAAAGCTATATCTCCTAGGTGTTGATCAGTTATTTCCACCAATACCAACTAGGTTATTAATACTTATCTCTGGATTAAAAAATCTAAGTGATAGGGTTTCATCACAAGGTGGATTTAGATGCACACTAATGGCTCTCCTTTCTCTTAGTTATGAACCTTATTTAGAAGCCAAGGGGGTTTCTCTCCTGTGCTTTCCAAGATGGGGTAACACAGACTCTTCAGGCTCCACATCCTCTACGTTAACCTCAATTCCCTCCCACAACATCTGCCTCCATAAATCCATCACCCTTGCAACTTCATGTAATCTATCTAACTCCCTCTTATGATCTTCATTATACTTGAGTTGTATTTATTCCCTCTTCTTTTCATCCACAAGGTCTATCATCTTCCTCCACCACAACTTCCTCACCCAATGCTTTGAAGAAGCTTAACTGACCATTGGAAATGCTTCCAAACTCAGTGTAATGATCATGATCTTTATAGCTGAAGGGATAACATGGAAGAATGATCCCCTTAGCTCCATGAAGAACTCAAACTCAAAAATATATGGACAAAAATGTGTATAAATTGTGTACGCCATGGTGTAACTCATCAACACTCTACTCTACCAATGATCAACAACATGTGTCTAAGTCAAATCAGCATCATACAACATCTGACACTCCTCTTGGGTCCATATGTGAGGTCGATAGTACCAGCTTGATCTAGATGTATACGCCAAAATCCATTCATAAAATCCCACTGGAAAGAAAAAAAGAAGGTCTCATAGAGCTCATGATATAAATGTTCTTCTACCCATTTATGTGCATCAAACTTAGGTCCAGTACTAAATCTTCGAGCAAACTCATCTTCTTTGATTTTAAGCCATGCTTTGACATTTTCCAAGGTCAATCCCTCTATCATCATGCACCATTCTCACAACAACTTCAAAAAGAGGGTCATGAAAATAGAACCAAAATGTAGTCTCTATTATCACCGCCAAATCATCAAGTCTTATCCTGGAAGCTCACCCGAGGCACACATAGGTGCTAAGTCCATCCTTTATGTGAGCTTCATGAGAATGTAATATAACCAGAAAAAAGTGCATTCATTCATTGAATTTAAGATGTAAGCACTACCTCCTAGCCTAAAGCATTTCGAGTATAGATTAACATGATCAACTAAAAGGAAAGTAGAATCAACCCATGAGCATCATCAAGAAAAACCGTAACACACACATGCTCATAAGGGAAATATACATAGATCAATATCCATCACATGAGTGTTTCAAAATCACTTCATTATATTCATAAGCCAATATATGGCAGCCAAGATTACATCAAGATATTTCCATTTTCGAAAATGTTCATACTAGCAAAGCCTACTTTACATCACAGAGTTTGTTATTACATATTTTTCCCACACTATCCTACTCCCTATCTATCCTTACTTGTCTATCCCTTCCTCTCTTAAAACCATCATACCCATAGAATAATCATTCTCATCATCACCTATGAAGGCTTGATGGAATATTTTCATCATTTCTCTACCACTACCAAGGAATATGCCAAGTATCACCATGTGTTCCCTCAATCAAGTGCCTTATAGAATGCATGTTCCATATAATCCTTAACAACCTCAAATCCTTATCCTTTCATTATGACCATATTGATGACCTGGAATATCCTTTCCTTGATTTGTAAGTCTCTATAACTTATCCACATCTGTATCTAGTCACTTTTCTGTTTGCCTCATATACTCATCTTTTTCTTATTGTCCAAAACTTACTAAGTCCCAACTCCATTCTTCCCTTGCATGATTTATCATTCCTCTCTTAGAATTAACTTTGCACATGCCTTCATGCCATGTTTCTACATTCCACAAGGCTTCACACCTTAGGTACTTAGTTACTTGTAGGGGTCCAGCACTAAACATGCTAAGGTACTAAGGTTATAAGAATATGCAAAAAGAGAAATCCTAAGATAAAAGGGTGGTGATAATACCAAGAAAAAGGCCACAGACATTCAACACAATCAAAATGGGGTCTAAAAATGAAAGATAAATGCACATCACATTACGATGGTAAAAGGAAGGAAAGTCTACAACTACAAATGAGCTAGGGAAGACAAAACATGCCACAAAATAATTTTTTATTAGTTAAAATATCCACAATGGATCATAGTTGGAACATAAGGAAAGAAGCATTTACATAGGAAAAAATTAAGGCTCGATGTTCATAGTTGCTTGAGAAACCATTTTGACATGGCTCCTCTATAGATCAAAATGTCCATCTCTTTCAAAATGAAATATTTTACAATATATAACTCGAGTAGAATGAGAGAGAAGAGAAGAAATGAATTTTTGAATCTTCAGCCACCAAGAGTCTATATTAAATTCTTCTGCAAAGCACATGGGAACTCTACAAGGCCATTATTATGTCTATTTCATCTTGTAGAAGGAAATGAAGCCATGGTACATCAATTGTGGTGGTTGAGCTACATGGTTTGATCGTTCATGTGCCCAAACTACTCTTTTCTCCATCATATGTTGTGTTTTCCATTTTGACCCACTAAATTCCACTAAAATAAGATTTTTTAATTCTAAGCTGAAGGGATCGAGGATAGATTTCCAACAATAATTTTTTTTTCTGATTTGGAGCTCTAGACTAAAAGATATGGCCTGTCTAAGATTTTCCTATTGGGAGGCATGGGAATACAACATGTGGCAGCCTTTGATTGGTTGGGGGACTTAACTTTGCAAATGTGTGCTTGCTTGTTTCTTTTCCATGTGTCCACCTTTCATTGGCTTGTGGTTTGGGATTTTTTTTCATTTTAATTTTCCTTTTCATTTTTCCTTTACGAGTGGGTCTTCCTTTATGAAATATGGACCAATAATATCATGCCACATTTCTTTATAGTGTCAGACTATCCTTGGACCTTTTTAGTCCCTTAAGAATGTGATCCAATAAGAAACATCTGTATTTCTTTTTAATTTTCCTTTTCAAATCTCTTTGAATGACCATTGCAAAGTGTGTGCCAATAGAACAGTTCCACGCACTTTACATGTTAGTGAATTTGATTAACTGCTTCTGACAGCTGTAAAGAATTGACCAATGAGAAATCCCTACACCCCTACATTGTGTCAGAATATTTAAATTATTATCTAACAATTTCAAAGTTCCAGCCAATGAAAAATCTCCACGCACTTCATCATATAAGTTTTTTCTTTATCTTCTTCTGCCCATTGCAAAAAATTGGCCAATGAGGAAGCTCCATGTCTCTCCCAATGTCAGAACTTACTAGACCTTCCTTTTTCCTTCGTAATTATGTGAGAATCTGAAATGAGGAGCTAACGAAAAGAGCTCCACGTCACTTCAGAATTCATACACTGTATCAGGAGTATGATGGCTTTGCATCACGTAACTAGCTACCTTTGAGGGATTTAGAAAAATTTTGAACTTGAAAAAAATTGTGCCACTTTTCCCCTTTGACCTCGTTGACTTATCTGCCCTACAGTGGACTCGACACTTCTATTGTGCATGTCCAATTCCATTCATAGGGCCTTCACAGTCCTACAGGATACCATCAACATTTGAGGATTTTCCAGAATCTCGCCATGTGGACCACTTGGACCATTGATGACTTGCCATGTTTCCTTTTTCTTTCCATGGGGTTAGAAGAACCTACAGAACACTTAGTTAAATGCAACTCACTAATGTATAACTGAATTAGTCTCCCAGTGGTTTTTTTTTGAATGCCAATAGACCGGTGCTTTTTGGAAATGGAATTTTACGACTGTTTAGATGTCCCAGGCTTGTAAAATGGCTAATCCTATTTTTAATAAGTTATTCCAAATTAACTTGGGGGGGTAAATTTGGGATAACAAGTTTTAGCGACCTCTAGGGGAAATTTTCCTGCTAAATTTGACTAGTAGCCTTTATGCAATCCATTGGGCATGGATGTAAAGCTCAATTTTTTTTATAAATTGATTAAAAACATTAAGGATTGGATATATGGTTGTAGTTGTGAACTATTTGAAGATAAATTTTTATATTTTGTTATTTAGATTAACATACATGAGAAATTTAGAAATTATATTTCTATTCTGAATTGTAAATATCAAAATATCTGATTTACCTAGTTTGGATACTTGTCTACTCTCCTAGTTTAGAAAGAAAGAATAATGGAGAACTTTGCCTCAAAATTGAATTCCCCTTAGGCATTTTTATCTTAAAACTTATAAATTTTTTAATCAAAATAACAAAAATACTAACTTATAATGAAACTTTAAATCAAATTCTAATTTTTTTGTAAATAAGAATAAGAATTTCAAGGTTAAGTTTGATTGTACGTGTACCTTTTGTGGTAAATTTGGTCGTAAAAAACTCTAACTATTGTAAAATGATCAAGGTAAGAATAAAAAATAGAAGAATAAGAATAAGAACCAAGAAATTATTTCTGAGAAACTTATTGCTTAATGAAAATGATCTTATCTATGTTTTTTATACATATTTAATGTGCTTGGTGATTGCATGTTTCATGGATGCATGTCTAAAACCTATTTTCTTCTTCTTACATAATGTTCTATAACTTTGGCATGACATGTTTTAGGAATATATATACTATAGAGAAATAATTTTTTGTATTAATATTTTATCATTTTTCATGAATTTGGATATTGAGGTGGAGTTATCTCAGAATGTGTCTTTTAGAATTTCTGCATCTAGAATTTCTAAATGGGCTCAAATCTAGGTTTTATTTATCTTCTTACAAACCTAAGGAAGATAACCTGGAGATAACCTCCTTAACATGCTTATTTGTGGTTGTATTTTATAAGGATCATATCTTATTGAAATTGTTAGAAACCTTTATACATATTGGTTGTAATCCCAATCAGTATCTCATAACCAAATTTGAGAACTTTACATCAAGTCTTGTGAAAATTTTATGTTTCTCCTCTTGTAACCCTGGTTGAGGGTTTTCTAGGAACCCAAGAGCTTGTAAAAATTTGTGTATCTTGAAAAATATAAGGTTTTATGATCTAATTTTGAAATCAAAATCTTTTTTTCATTCTCTTGCATCTTTCCTTTTTAAAACTTTAGAGACAATTGAACAATATGTTCTAGACAATAAGTTTTTTCCAAAGGATCAAAGCATGTTTAACTATCCTCAGTCTGAGTTTGTTAGGAAATTTGTATTTTTTATTCAATACTAAATAGTTTTTTGCATGTGCTTAAACATTGAGGATCACCTCATAATGAAAAATAAAATTGGAAATGGAGGAGCCCTTACAACTTTGTATACTAAGGACTATTTTCTTCTTTCAAGAGGTTTCTTTGCAAAATTTATCTTGCTGATTATGATTTGTAAAATATGAGAACAATCATATTTTTTATTATTTTCTTATATATGTTCTCTTGATTGTTTGAAAAAAAAAAAATCTAATTCTTAAAATCAAAAAGAATATTAAGAAAATGTTTCAAATCTACTGATTTAATATTACTAAACCATTATTTTAAGCATGGTTGTATGTCAAGATCACAAATGAGTTGTTACATTTATTGTGTTGTATGTTACTAATTTACTTCAAATAGTTGGAATCATTGATTATAAATCTGCATGTGATAAAGTTATTTAACTATCAATAATATCCTATGCACTAGGACTTGTATCTAAATATTCATCCAGGGTCATTATGAGAAAGATTGGAAAATGGAAAAAATGGATTTTAAGGTATAATAAATTATGTTTTGTATTATTATACTAGTAATAATGCAAATTAGTTTGTTTTATTATTTTAAACCATGTTGTTGATATTGTATATAGAATATCTAATTCTAAATGTTCTTGTTTCAAGTTGAATGTAGGTGAAATAGCTTGGAATAGTAAGGAATGATAAATATGACGTACTATGGAAGTAGAAAAGGAAGTTATGTTGCTAAAAATATTGATCATGGGGAATTCATATGGGCATCAAAGGAAGCATTTTACTTTTAAGTTATACCCTATTGTTGAATTTCTCTTACAAACAATCCATATCAACATTAAAGAATGGATCATATCAAGTTGTTGTGTAGTTGAAATGGTAAATTTTTTCTCCACCTATGATTCTAATGATCATGTGGAAGACCTTGATCTCTATCTATGAAAGTAATTATCACATTGTAGAATGTGACTCTAATGATCATGTGGATAAATTTGATCTCCACCTCTGGGATAAATAGATCATCAAGACTTAAATGGTCATGTGAATAACATCTTCACCTCTGAATCAGCTGAGATTTTTCCTTTCATAGTTTCCCTTGAGGGAGAAATAAGGAGGAATGAGCATGTTCTGCATATTTTTTGCAATTCCACCTCTTATCAGCCTAATTTTTCTAATTGAAATCTCCTTGGACTATTTCCATTTTGTTTAAGTAAATTATAATTTAATGTGAAGTTTACTTGTAATGCCCAGAAAAGCATTAGATATGATAATATTATGTAAAACTTCATATGTAATCACTTTATCTTGAGAATTATTCTTTGTTCTTATGTATCATGCAATTTTTATTTTTCCAAAACCCCATAAAATACTATATAATGTACCTTGGACTTTTTGTTCTTTCAAAAATCATGAATTTTTTTTTAGTATAATGCATCTTTTTCTAAAACCTACAAAACGATAGCTTTTGGTAGTAGATTTTATAAACCATGTGGAACACTAACCACTATATCACACATTTTCTAAAATCTACAAAAAAATTACCATTTTACCGTGGATTTTCTAAAAATCTACAAAACACTAACTTTATCCATAATATTTTTAAAATCCACAAAAAACACTAAAGATTTGTCATGCTTCATGTTTTTTCAAAACCCATGGAAAAATGAAGTTGTTTACAGTGGATTTTTAAAATCCTTGGAATAAAGAGCTCTATTTTTTCATACTAGCCTAAATCAATTCACAATTTATAGATTGTATTTCTTTTTGTATAAAAGGGAGACTTGGCATGTGTTGTGGAACAATAACATGTGTTTGCATGCTAACCTAACTATTCATTTGATTATTTATGGATTTTGCATGTTTCCATACTTAACATTAAGGGGGGGTGTTGGGGTTGTAATATTAAGTGAGAAACTGACTTAATAGTAAATTTACAAACACTAACATTCATGGCTTATGAATACAATTTAAGATTTAATCATGAAAGGATTCGACATTAGAATGGATCCGGACCACTCACATTGATATAAATCAAGGTGATCTCTTTGAGATTGGACACACATACAAAAATATATGTGACTAATCATCAAATAAGAAGGATGAACTATCATGCAAGCTAGAGCCAAGATGATGAGTGAATTGTGTGTTAGGTTAATTTATGGATGATATTACCTTAAATATTTAATTATTTAATAAGGTAATTAGTTTTTATATTGTTATAAAACTTTATAACAATATATAAACTAATTAACTTATTAAATAATTAAATATTTAAGGTAATATAGTGCATGGATTAACCTACCATTCCCCCCTCAATTTTTCATTACCTCAAGGGATGAGGAGAGGAACTCTTTGAACAAATCGAACTTGTCACATGTAAGTGACTTTGTGAAGATATTTTCTCATTGTTCAGCTATCAGACAAAATTGAAGTTGTATATTGTGCTTCAAGATATGTTCGCGTATGAAATGTGTTTGTACCTCAATATGTTTTGTTCTTTCATGAAAAACTAGATTGTGAACAAGTTTGAGAACACCTTCATTGTCAACATACATGGTAGTCGGTTTGTCTTGTGGTATTCGAAGTCCTTCCAGTATGCGACGTAGCCAAATCACTTCATAGATAGGTTCACCTATAGAACGATACTTGAATTTTGTGGAAGAGTGAGAAACAAAGTGTTGTTTCTTGCTTCCCCATTATATTGCTCTATATTCCATAAAGAACACAAACCCTGAAGTGGATTTTCTGTCATCAATGTTTCCTGCATGATCTGAATCTAGAATATGCTAACAAGAAGAAGTTGTTCATTCTTCTTGTATTCTAGACCAAGATCCACTGATCCTTTAAGATATCTTAAGATGTTCCTTGCTGATTTCAAATGACAAAATTTAGGTTCCTACATGAACTTGGATAAATAACTCATTGCAAAGTTGATATATGTTCTAGTGTAGCTCAGGTAAATGAGACTCCGAATCAACTGCCAATAGAGAGTGGCATTTACCTCAGGAGATGGATCTGAATGAGATAACTACAATCTATTCTCCATATGTGTAACAATTAGTGTGTAATCCATCATCTTAAATTTATCGAGCATTTTCTTGTTATATTTCATTTGAGAAACAAAAATTTGATTCTCTTTTTTTCATACTTCCAATCCAAGCCAATAATGCATCAACTTGAGATATATCATGTCGAACGATGAATTACTATATTTCTTCATTACATCAATCATCCTCACTGAACTACCAGTGATGACTATATCATCGACATAGACAACGACAATAAAAATATCCCCCCATTTCTTTTTGAGGTAAATATTGGGATCGTATGGATTTATAACAAATCCTTGTTGTATGAGATGCTCATCAATTTTGATGTACCATTTATGGGGTTTCTGTTTGAGGCCATAAAGAGATTTCTTGAGTCTACATACCTTTTCTTCTTGACCAGGTACAACATAACCCTCAGGTTTAATTATATAGAATTCTTCTTGTAAATCTTCATTCAGGAAGGAACTTTTTACATCCATCTGATGGAATTTCCAACCAAACTGTGTAACTAGAGAAAAGATCATCCTAATCATTTTGATCTCAGTTGTGGGATAAAATGTCTCCTTGTAGTCAATGCCTTATTTTTTTATTACCCCTTTGCTACTAGTCTCACTTTATACTTGTCCACTATCCCATCTTCTTTGTACTTCACTTTTAATATCCATATGCATCTAATGGGTTTCTTCCCTGGTGGAAGATTGACATGCTACCAAGTGTTATTTTTAATTATTGTTTGATATTCAAAGTCCATGGCATCTTTCCAAGATTTTGACTGTATGAATTCCAGGAATATAGAGGGCTCATCAAACTCATTAACTCTATGTATCAAATAAAATTTCACTTCTTCTCTTTCTTTACTGTGATTTCGTGGTCTAGGGGTGGATGTATCCGGTGGAGCATCCATTCTTGCATCTTGTAATGTGTTAGTATACCAATTGGGCATACACTGAATTGTTTCCATGGGTCGTAGTTCTATCAGATCATCACCATCATCCCCATCATTAATTTCATCATCTTTGGGAACATCAACTTCAGTTTTTACAACTGGTGAAGAATATACATCAGGTGATTCTGGAGGAGGAGACTCTACTTCCTTCTTCTCAAAGAACTCAACATCTTTGTTGGTGTATAATTTCTTGGTCTTTGGAACCATCAATATGTACCTAAGAGTTTCTTCACTGTACCCAATAAATATGAGTTTTTGTGATTTCATATCTAATTTATTTATATTCTTCTTGGGTATGTGCATACTTGCTTTACAACCAAATAATCTAAGGTGTGCAATAGATGGTTTACTCTTTGACCATTCTTCATGTGTCATTACTCTATCAAGAGAAATTGCGGGCACTATGTTCAACAAATACATAGATGTCTTTGATTTTCTTCTACCCATAATTTATTTGCAAGTCCAAAATCATCGATCATAGCATCAAACCATTTCCATGATAATATGATTTCATATCTCAACAACACCATTTTTCTTTGGTGTGTGTGGAGGAGGAATTTTTCGATGAATATCATGAGCTTGTAGGTAGTATTTGAACTCATTATTGGTGAATTACCCCCCTCGATCTAAGTAGAGAGTTCTGATGCAATGACCAGTTTTTTTTTCAACAAATAATTTAAAATTCTTGAGGTTTCGAAAGCTTCACTTTTCTTATGAAGACAATATATCCAAATTTTCCGTGAGTAGTCATCAACATGAAGCATGAAATACTAAAATCTAGAATGACTCAGTTGCATCAGATAGAAAAGATAAGTATGAACTAGATCAAGCTTGCCATGAGCTTGAAAAGTACTCTTCTAGAATGAATCTTTGTGTTGTTTACCTGCTAGGCAGTGAGGAAACTTGTTTGTATCCTTCTAAAGAGATGGTAACCCATGTACCATATTGTGTTAGTGAAGTGTCTTGAGATACCTGAAACTAACATGACCAAGTCTCTGATGCCAAAAATGTGCAGAGGTAGAGTTCTTAGCCACAAGTTCATGATTATCTCTGTGGAAAAAATCAAGATGGAACATGTGTCCCACATTAGAGGATTTTGTAACTATTTTCGATCCTTATGATTTGTTTCAATTAAACATGTTTTCTTTCTAGAATGCCTATCAAATTTGATTTTCAAGTTGTGATCTAGGAGTTAAATGACAGAAAAGAGATGTTTGGCCAACCCTAGTACATATAAGACATCTGATAGTCTACAGTTGTTTGAACCAAGGGGTACAGAAATGTTCACAATCCCACCTGAACTATATATGAAGAATCATCACCCAACAAAACATGGTTTTTTCATGGCATGTCCCTGGGGTATTCTTTTCTAGTTCCCCTTTTCCTGCCCTTGATTGTAGTTTGTATGTCCCTTGTGAGATTGTTGGTGTTGAGGTCCATAATTAATTGATGAACATTTCTTGTAAGTGTTATACCAGCAATCTTTCAATTCATGTCCTCTTTTACAAATTGGACATTACTTCTTCTATTGTGTTTCCCCTTGATGTTGATATTGATTCTAATGTTGGGACTTTTGATAGGAATTAGGTTTTCCTTTTCCTTTTCCTTTCCATTTTTGATGAGAAGAAAGTTCCTACTCTTCTTCATCATCCTTTTTATATATGGATTTATTTTTTTGTATTAGGTTAACCAACTTGTCAGAACTCGCTATTGTATCTGACATGTTTAGGGTTGTTACAAAAATGTGGTAGGAAAAAGGGAGATCTCTCAAAATAATGGGGATGAGAGCTTCACCAGTGACCACTTCTCCTAGGGTTAGAAGTGAAGACCTCAACTCTACAAATATTCTCAAGAAATATTCAATTTTCTCATTTTGCTTAAACTTCAGTGTGTGTAACTTACTCTACAAATTCAGTATGAAATTCTTGTTTTTGGCCTCGTATACCATGCTAAAATTATCCCATGCTTCTTTGGATTTTTTGGAATCTTGAATGTGGGGTTGCACATCATCGTACACTCTAAACAAGATGATGAGTTTGTCCTTCTGGTCTGATCTATCAAACTATCCTTGTTGTGTCGTAATAGTAGTGGATCTAGTCAGAGTACCATTCACAACAGGAAAAATATCTTAAAACTCAATTTATGTCTTGATTTTTGTCTTCCATGAAGCATAGTTGTTTCCTTTGAGTAGTGAATCTGGAAGAAAAAAATTGGGGGCATTGGTGCCCATTTTGCATAAATCACTTACAAGGTTAGGCTCTTATCACTCCAGGTATAAGGTATCCCAATATATATACCGTCGGTCCAATATACTAAACCTTTCTATATACACACCCTTCCGATATACCCATCGGTATATGGAAGAATCTCTCCCTTTCTATATACTTGACAATACGTGAAAGAGAAGTTAACATACATGAAATAATTCAATATGTGGTACCAAGACAATACTGAAAGGGGTCTGTGTGATTATTGACACCAACTCATAGAAATATCCTCATATACATGTGTAACTTCGCTATATACTTGGGTAATTTCTCAAGTGAGATTTATGTCATTCAATCATTCAAAGATGGATGGGATGGCTCATAGTGTGTGCATTATGTCCTTATTACTCCCCATCAATTTAAAGGGTTGATGCTCAGACGATGTTGTTGCAGCTATATTAGGTGTTAAGTGCAATAGTAGTCATGACAGATTTACCTGTAAGAGCTTCCCAGAGGCACTGTATATAGTGAATGTTGTGAATGAGATCTTTGAACTTGTGAGTGTTTTAGAACTAAATTTCACTATTTTTTATTACAATTCTCTTCCATTTTCTAAGTAATTACAATGTTTCTTGTTGACTATGGCAGCCTGGAAATTGGTAATATACTGAAGCATTCAATTACATTAAAAAAAAATTGAAAATTTGAATGGCAGGAAAATTTGTTTTGTTTTCCAAGCCTTGGTGGCCTCCAGAGCCCAATACGACCCTCTATACCAAAAATTACAAAAAAAAGCCGAAAATGCAATTTTTAGGTATAACTCCTTTAACAAAAGTTACAAGGAATGAAAAAATAAGAGATTTAGGAGAAATTTTTTTCCCCTAAAATAGGGGTTTTCTCTTAGAAATTTTAGGGGTCATTTTAGTTGTAACTAGAGGTTTTAGCTGGGGTTTTTTTGGCTAGTTTTGCCTCCAAGTTTGGTATTTTTTCCAAATTTTCCACTAAACTCAATGTTGTTCAAAAATGAGTTGGGGGTTGAACCCCAAACCTCCCACACTAAGAGCTTTGTACTATCCAGATCAGCGCATATGCATGTAATTTGAAGTAAATGAAATTTATTAAACTTCAAAACTTATTGACCTCTTTAAAAAATGATGTGGCACCGATTGTGTAATCCATGTGTCTAAGCTCGGTTGGAGGAAGGATTAGGGATTTTTCTCTAGGTGGATCTGCAGTTCCTTTTGACCAAACTTTCCAAAGTTTTTGATAGTTTTTTTATTTTCTCTACCTTTGTATTGGTTAATCTGCTATTTTTTTTCTCGCAAGTTGATTTGTATTTTTGGTCACTAATTATGTGGAGCACCAAATTCAATATATGGCTTGTGGTGCTGGAGGTTGGGTCATTATTTTTTGTATATGCTTTGTTCCATGTCACAGGAGGACAACAGCTCTACCATAGTTCTGCCAGGATGGCTCGGCCACAGTTTTACAGATTATGGATAGCTCGACTAAAAGAAAATATTGGCTTGATTAGAACACAACTCATCTTTGGATTTTAACTTGTTCAGGGGTAATACAACCCACTTTTCAATAAAAAATAATCTTCAAACAAATCGATTTCTTAATGAAGCAGCTCGGTTAGCCTTGAAATAGCTCATCTTGATTGTCCTCTATAACCAATGCTTAGCTCAGTTAGAGGATTTTGTAATGTTTTCACAAACAACTTGGCCTTCAGCTCGGATGCATAGCTATGAAACAACTTGATGTTTGGCCTTCCGAAGAGATCAAAAGTGGCTATGTTCAACAAACCTCCAAATATAGTAGATTGCTAAATTTTAGTAGTGAATAAACAATCCTCTAAATTTAGATGCAAAACCCCTGTTGGGTAGAAATATCTTTTTTATAAAAAAAATCTTGCAACAATTTTTTCTTTGTGCAGGATGCACTAGTGAAAAAAAAAATGTGTTCTAAACACTTGGAATGAATAGGAGGTTGTGGGGAGGCTAGGATGGGGCTGGGAAGTTACAGGAGGCTGCACAGGCTCTCAATTACTGCAAAGACTTCTCTAATATCCTCTATCTCTTCTGATCTCTCTTTCCACACCTTCTCTACTCACAGTTCTAGATTAACCATCTCTGGTACTAAATGTAAAACAGGGACGAAAGCTTGTAGAATTTTATTAATAATCAATCAATATTTTATACAGGTATAGGCTACACAGGCTCTTAATTGCTGCAAAGACTTCTCAGAAGAGATCAGAAGAGATAGAGGATATTAGAGAAGTATTTGCAGCAATTAAGAGCCTGTGCAGCCTACACCTGTGTAAAATATTGATTGATTATTAATAAAATTCTACAAGATTTTGTCCCTATTTTACATTTAGTACCGGAGCTGGTTAATCTAGAAATGTGAGCAAAGAAGGTGTGGAAAGAGAGATCAGAAGAGATAGAGGATATTAGAGAAGTCTTTGTAGCAATTAAGAGCCTGTGCAACCTCCTACAACTTCCCAGCCCCATCCTAGCCTCCTCACAACCTCCTATTCATTCCAGGTGTTCAGAACACATTTTTTTTTCACTGGTGCATCCTGCATAAAGAAAAAATTATTGCAAGATTTTTTTTATAAAAAAATACTTTTACCCAATAGGGGTTTTGCATCTAAATTTAGAGGTTTGTTTATTCACTACTAAAATTTAGCAATCTACTATATTTGGAGGTTTTTTGAACATAGCCACTTTCGATCTCTTCGGAAAGCCAAACATCAAGTTGTTTTAGAGCTATGCATCCAAGTTGAAGGCTAAGTTGTTTTTGAAAACATTACAAAATCCTCTGACTAAGCTAAGCATTGGTTATAGAGGAGGACTAAGATGAGATATTTCAAGGATAACCAAGTTGCTTCATTAAGAAATTGATTTGTTTGGAGATTATTTTTTATTGAAAAGTGGGTTGTATATATATATATGTATATATGTATGTATGTATGGATGTATGTATGGATGTATGTATGGATGTATGTATTGGACAACTGAATACAAAAAATTAAGATGTTGCACAGGTCCAACAATATTCCTTAATACACAAGCTTCCAAAATACATCCAGGAAGAAACAAACTTATGAGATAATAATACAAATATAATGGTTATAAATACATAACCTAATAATAATATAATCTAAGCTATTGCTAACCTAAGGGGTACCTATGGACTACCTAGAAATTCGCATAGTCGGTGGCATCAGTTTTCAACGCATTAAATGGAATTGATTTGTGGTTTGATTTGGCATGGTTTTTTTGGTCTTCAGTTCATTTTGAGCTCTAGCTCTGCATGTGGTTTTTTCAGTTATTTGAACCAGTAGTTCTATTTTTGTATCACTATTATTTTTCATTCTTGAGCTATTTTGGGCTTGGTGAAAGACATAAAATAATATAGAGCATTGGAAGTTGGTTGACGTTACGTGGAGAAGAAGAAGTTGTTGAGGCTCGGATTGGAAATCTTCTACAAATTAGTAAGAAGCTCTATCAGGAATGATAGGCTCTACCAATTAAGTTGTTCAGCTTTTTCCTAAATGTATCCATTAAAATAAATATGCTCTTGGTGAACAAATGATTTTTTGTATGTTGTTATGATCTTGTTTTCGATGCTTGTATTATTCACTGTGTTTTTCTATTTTTACTCCCCTGTAAAATATGGAAGAACTTGTATTTCTGTGTGTCATAACTTCCTTTGTCGTAAATAGGAACTGAGCTATGCTTCAACTTCTATTTGATCCTTGAGATGAAGTATGTATTCACTTCTGGAATACCTTTTGAAGTTGTTGATAAAACATATGAGTTAGTTGTCTGAAAGTTGAACTTGAACGAATCACCGATGGGACTAGGCCTCTGGGTTTTTTTACATGATTGTTAAGTTTAACCCTTCTTCAAGGATCCCTACTTAGCATTGTGGCAGTTTGACTTTTGAATTATGTTGCATCTTGAAATTGATAAGGCGTTGAGTGAAAGGGTAGGGACCTTGTACCTCATAATCTAACACTAAGGTTTGACTGTGGTCTGAATATGATATTTCTCTTTTTACTTAAATATGAAGTTGTAGCTGATATTGTATGATCTAATGTGGTAAATACATGTTGAACTTAGGTAAAGTAAGACTCGACTCTAAGAACCTAAGCTTGAATAAATCCTTGAAGGAAATAATAATCTATCATTTTTTATTTTAGCATATCTTCTAAGGGGTGACCTATATGACTCAATGGAAATTGGGGTCATAGCCGGTGGAATTAGTTTTCAAGGCATTAAAATTAATTGATTTGTGGTTATATTATGAAGGACTACCAACTTTGGCAGAAGCGCAAGAGGTCTTGGGGAATTTTTAGTTTGCATCACCACCAAGTTAAGGCATGCAAAATTTTAAAATAGGCATCGCCAAAGATAGATGGCGGTGGGGTGGAGAATTAGGATGGAACTATTGTCCTTTATGGATTTATTGACTTCGTTATGTATTGAAGAAACTACCTAGGAAAAATTCATGAAGGGGTTTTGGCATGGTTATTTTGGTCTTTAGTTCATTTCGAGATTTGGCTCTACATGGGGTTTTTCAGTTCTTTGAACCAATCAGATCTATTTTGGTATCACTTACTATGTTATTACATTCTTGAGATATTTTGGACTCAGTGAAATATTTTCTCAAAAGAAGGGTATAGATTACTTAAATTTTACTCTCAAATTGTATACTTTGGAGAAGACTAGGATGTTGAGGCTCCTAAAATTGAAGAAAATATTATTCAGATATGGAAATCATTGTATCTTTGTAGGAATGATATGGTATCTACCCACTGTTAGTTGTTTTAATTTTTCTTAAATGTCATTCATTAAAAAAAATTGCTCTTGGGGATCGAATGATTGTTTTATATGATGTTATGATCTTTCTTTTCGATGATTGTATTCTTCATTGTATTTTTCTCGATCTTAAACCATCTATTATAAGAATGGAAAATGTATTTGGGTTAATCAATGATTCCTTTATTGTTTTGAAAAAGGATTAGGTAGACTTACGATTAGTATACTTCTATGTTCCCTCTGAACTTTAGGAGATGATGTTGTATCTTTTTGAGTCCAACTGTTGAAGTTATGTTAAAACTCGTCCTTGAGTAACTTGTCTAATGTAAATGAATTTGAATGAATCACCTTGCCTCGAGACAATCTATGTTTGGTTTCATAGTTGTTTGTTTAACCCTGTTGGTGTGATTTACATGGAGTGGATTGTTGAATTCAGTTGCATATTATTTGTTGTGAGGAAAGGTTGGTATTGGTTTTATTCTTCTTGGTTTCAACTTGCTATGTATGTCTTACTCTTTTCACTCCTAAATCAGAGATGACCTAGTTGATACTTGTATGATCTCATGGTAAATAATGTTGAACTGTAGAATAACTCGACTCTTGTCTAAATTCTTGAATGAATCTCTTTGAAGCAAATAGCTGATTAAAATCGTTTTGATTTTAGCATATCTTCTGAGTTTGACATTCGTGCTCAAGACTTGGGGTCATCCTTTGCCAAATCTTTCTTTTACCTCTCTCTGGGTGGTTATGAATGTGGATTTAGGATATAGTTTTATCCCTTCCTATTTTAATTGAATCAGGGAAAATTTCAGTGGCGATTATTATGGATGATGCATTACCATTCTAAGTTGAAAATTTTGAAATAGGAATTTTTTGTTCACAGTGAAGTCTTGAGATCACTTTTTCGTTCACCATTAATTTTTTTTAGGATGGGCTAAGCTTACCCTGTGTTATCTCCTATAAAAAGGAGATCATTGCTCGAAAAAGGGTAAACACTTATTTAAATTTTACACTATGATATTCTATACTTTGGGAAACTAGGATAACTCCTGAAATTGAAGTAAATATTGTTTAGAAGGGAAAATCATTGTAGATGCATTGTACATTTTTTAATGTTGACAGTCGTAATTATCGATTGTAATTTTGAGCATCAAGAGGGCATTGGGCTTTAATGGTTGATTGGGCGTTAATTGTTTGCTTGGTCACTTGGAACATCAAATTCTCCTTGACGCGCGTCAATTTATTTTTCAATATCTTAGGTCAAAGAGTACCTTTGTTATAAGAATGTGGATTGAGGCCTCATCTTTACCATTAATCGATGATATATCCTCTTTTTGTTCTAAGTTAAGGTGTCTGAGGAAGACTTACTCCTTGGATATTACGTTTATGTTTTCCGTCTGTAGCTGTTAGGAGATGCGTTACTTACAGTCTTAGTGACGCAGTTAAGGTATTTATAATACCATCCATCCTAAGGTCTAATGAAAGGTAAAGGAATGTTGATGCTTTGTTCTCTCTGCCTCGAGACAGCTATCAGCTAATCCAAGAATGATCTAACCTATGTTGGGCTTTACATAGAGGTTGATGCAGTAGATTCCATAATTTTCTATTTTATAGCTTGTTTGGATCTCGCAGACGCACGATAGATATATTTTGCTCTTTCGCTTTCATCTTCATCTATATCACTCCTGTAGAGGGAAGCTGACCTGTTTGGTGTGTATTCAGTTATACTCGTATGGGGTGAAATTATATATTAAGGATTTCATGGATGCGTGTAGCTGATTGTTAAATTCGCTCCAATTCTTCTCTTTGAATTTTTCTTTGGTTAATTATATACCTCGTTTTTGATTGTCTGATTAGTTCCACGATTGCATGTCATAATTAGGCGAATTCATTTTCATACAACCCCCCATAAATCTCACATTCCCGTGAAACTCAGGTTGGTTATTGACTCTTGTATTTAGGATATAGAATTCTTAAATAAGAAAATCTTTACTAATTATGTTGTTGGTTCATCCTGAATTTATCCTAATGTTTGATTGAGCTTGGCATCTTATATTTTAGGATGAAATTAAGTGAGATAACACTTGAAGATGAATGCACTATTGTTCCATCTAATGCAAGATCTATTCCTAAGAGATAGTAGTGTTAGTACCTTCTCAGGTTATATGTTATTAATTAAGATATGAAACATGAAAATCAGTAAATGAAAAGTAGTTGTGGTTTTGGTGAAATATTATTTAACTGTGATTAATGAAAACTTTAAATTATTTTATGTAATCAATAGTTGAAAATTAGAATATGATTATATCATGATCTATTCTTAATGAATGATATGGTTTATCACCTTATTTCTCTCTCTCTTTTTGAATGGTATTTCTTTATGGTATGTTTTTCTGTAATGCTTTAACTATTTCATAAAAGCAGAGTTCTCTTTATGAAACAATTAGTTAAAAGCACATCAGTTTTAATGCTTAGTACTTATCATGCTCAGTTCAATGAACTGACCCATGCTAGCAATTTTTGCAGATGGACTTCGTAATGTGATAAAAGGAGAAAATATCTTTTATGATGTTACTTTTGTTTACCAAGGAGATAAAAAACTGGATCTTTTATGATGAAATATGAATCATTATTGAAATGTATTTGTTGGAAAGTAAAGTTGTATTTTTAATTGATCTGTATTGATGTTGTTTGACACTAAATAGGTCTGAAGTGTTTGGACTTATAATGTATGAATTCCAATTTAGATGAATGAAAAAATTGTGGATTTTATCTTTATTTGATGTGTCATCTTTTTAGATATTTAGAAGAATAGAAATGATAAGCTTATCTCTATAGTATTTATATATATATATACATATATCTATATGCATATGAACCATATTATGGACTTGAACCCTTTTGGGTTGATTTAAAATAAACTAGAGGTTAAAGGTACTAGATATGCTACCATCTTATTTAATACAACTTATTTAATTTGGCATTTATGATTGTATATTCAATTAAATCACTATGACTTTACTAAAACAATGTTTATTGGGTAGATAAAACCATGACGATAACTTGTAAAAGGTTATGGGGTTATAAATGAACCTTAATCCTTAAGTAAGTAAAGGGAAGGAAACTACTCTACAATGATCTCACAATCTCTAATTTAAGACCTTTTGGAATTAAATCTTAATACATATCTTGGATAGAGGAAGGTGTGCTTCCTCTTGACCAATTCCTTAATTAGAGATAAAACCAATGAAAAGAATATATGCCCCACCATACTCATAGGAGTAGACTTCATTCCAATGAAGTCTATTATAAAGAGATCTAATTCATAACTTAAACAAGCTAAGACTTGGATAAGTTAATCAAGTTAACATCACTGTTAGTAAGGGGTGAATCTATCTGTGAAACTGAATCATAAACATTCGAATCTACCGAATGAAAATAAATCTTCAGAGAATGGTTGCAGAGGCAACCATGTATATGCATATGAAATTCCTATTATAGTTTTTTCTTGTAACCCTAACAGTTAATGAACCTAGTTATTCTTAGGGTTGTGTTAATTAACCCTTAAATAAGGAAAATAATTAAGTCATTAACTTAGTTTCTTGGGTATGTACATCCAGATGAAGTGAACTCAGTCGGATGTTGGCACATGCCCGAAATTGTAGTATAGTACCTTTATGAAAAACTTGGGTCTTCATGCAGAATACTGTGTTGCAGTTGACATGTTACAACACCCTTCTGAATTTAATCATCTAGATCTACATAAACTCATACTTGATCATAGTTATACCCTAGGTTAAGTTAGAAGCATGATCTAGTGTCAGGGCATCTCAAGACGACTTAAGATAACTAGACACACACAATCATCTTAGGTTGATTGAGTATGTCTATGTACCCTTAGTCACCACGAGTAGTCCTCTATGACTAAACTATGTTTCTAACCTTGGTTAGGGTTAAACCTTGAACAAGTGGACTGAATCAAGGGTCAGTAAAGACCATTCTAGATAACAAATGAAGTGGGGTGAAGGACGTATTCCATTTGACGAGTATGTTGTCTAGGAATATAAACATGAATAGTATGTTGAAAATATTTGGCCAAAGTATCGCAAGTTACTTGAGTTACATTGTCCTATGTCACCTAGTTTAAGAAGAAGGGATTTCAGATGAATATTGGTAACAAATATTCAGATAGGCCTCTTAAACATAACACTTAATACCTCGAAAAGGGTAAGAACCAAGTATACTTAGTATACAAATCATTAAGTTAACATGAGAGATTGGATATGATATCGAGTCATGAAATGAGAGATCGGTGTTCCACCGAGTCATTACAACTGCATATGGTTTTCTAAATATGAGATTTCATTATTGGAATGTGTGTTCTAAATTATGATTATTTAGAATAGAGAAACATTATGTAAAATAAAAAGGCACCAAAATTCCCTTGTTTCTAAAGTTCTTTAAATGGGAGATTGTTACATTTTGGTATCAGAGCTACAATAGTTGAAGATCTTGGACCTATTTTGTCCATAATATGATAAAACTTAAATTTTCTTGTTAAGCTCCAAAATGGTTAGAATAAGAGGAAGTGCTATAGACAACCCACCACCTTTAAGGTGGAGAAGCAAATACTGCCCAAAATATCAATGAGATCCTTGCTTCCGCTGTTGGACACAAGTGGATCGTTTAGTTTTACTTGAACAACAAGTAATGGGAAATGAGGAGGAGGAAGAAGATTCTGGAAATAACAATCATCCACCTCCTCATTAGACAATGCCAGTGTTGGAAATTTGGGCAGTTGATAACAATAATGCAAGCCAATGCTAATGTGGCAATGCACCTAATTAGCCATGCACGCAATAAAAAGGCAAGATTGGTCAGCCATGAAATCACTAATGACGTAAAAAGGTGAATAAGTCCATTCCAAGTTTGATGGAGACTACACTAAGATATGTAGCTTAAGAACTGGCTCAGTGAAATGGAGAAGTACTTTGTAATAAGGAATCCCTTCTCTGAGGAAACAAAAGAAATATGGGGAGCTTATCAAATTTCCCATGAGACATCTTCATGGTGGGATAGCCGTAAGGCTAAGTTAAACATTGATGAAACAAACTATTACTTGGTATCAATTTAAACATTATTTTAGGCAAGGATGGACTGCCATCAACTTTACTGTGATTCCTCTTTGAAAATGAGTGTGAATTTCATAACTTCGCTCAGGAAAAATTAATATAACATCAGTACTTTAGATGAGTTTTACTAAAATCTTCTTTAAGTATGTACCTCAGTATCAAACTATATGAGAAGTTCAGGATATGTGAAATTTATCATGGGATTAAATCCCATTATAGGTGGTGAAGTGGATGTTCATAGCCTAATGCACTATGAAAGGGGTTGTAGAAAACTTCCATAAGGTAGGAGTAGAAATTGAAAGTGATCTCTACCCATAAGGAAGAAATCAAAAAGAAAGTTCCAAACTCTTCTTCTATCTCTTGCACCCAAAAAGGGACCATGGAAAAATCTTTGGTTATGAAAAAAAATTTTCTACTGATAACAACAATAAATAAACTTGTTACTAATATGCGAAATAAGTTTGTCAAGAACAATAATAATGGACTGAAGTCCTATGGGGGTCAGAATGATAACTTTAAGGCTAGAAATAAATTTGAGCCTAAGAAGGGACCTGTAGGAGGTTGCTACAATTTTGGTAAGGATCATTACGCAAACCAATGTCCTTTGAGCATCGAAGGATGACAGAAATCAGCAACATAAGATATACAACTGCAGTAGCTAACAAACAGGCTAAAAAGCAAGTTACACCCATAGAAGTTCCATGTGAGTTATTTGGTATACTTGTAACTATAATTATTAATACTGAAGCAACTGAATGCTTTATTTCTACTAAATTAGCTTCAAAATTTAAAATAAAATCATGGGAAATTGGATAAATCATGGGTTGTACACCATGGAAATAATGTTGTTCACATAGTTAGTATATGTATTTTTGGAGCCAGTCCTTGACTTACCTAGTTTTTCCATGGAAGTTGACCTTTATGTTTCTCCATTGGGGTCTTATGATGTAATCATAGGTGTTAACTAGATAGCCACAAATAAGGAAAAGTTTGATTGTTTTGAAAAACATATTAGTTGTCTCGATAACCTGCAGAAAATAACAGACATTCAGGGGATAAAACATGAGATTTTAGATAGGAAATCGTCGGCTATGCAACTTAAAAAGGCCAAAAATCAAGATTGCACTTTGTATGTAGTAAAAATTTCTGAAACAACCAATTAAAGAAAAGACTTCTTGGAAAGATATCCATTATTACAAAATTTCAGTAATGTGTTTTTGGAAGAGTTACACTGATCTTCTGCCCAAACAGGAGTTTGAGTTCATGATTGAGATCAAATTGGGAACCTAACCTATTTCCAAGGCACCATATACAATGAATACCATTGAGTTAGTAGAGCTTAAGGCACAATTGTAGGAACTTTTTTCTAAAGGTTTGATAAGACCAAGTGTCTCACCTTGGGGAGCACCGGTAATTTTTTTGAAAAAGAAGGATGAAACACTTAGATTGTGCATTGACTATAGGATGTTAAAGAAAACAACAATTAAAAATAGATATCCACTTCCTAGAATTGATGATCATTTTGATCAGAGTGGTGCATCAATGTATTCTAAAATAGATCTTTGATCTGGATATCATCAGTTAAGAATAAAGGATGAGGATATTCATAAAACATCTTTTAGAACAAGGTACATACATTATGAATTTACTGTTTTACCATTTGGATTAACGAATGCCCCTGCATCTTTTATGAATTTAATGAATAATATTTTTCAAGAATACTTGGACAAATTTGTGCTTGTATTCTTGGATGATATTCTCATATACTCTAAAAGCATTGAAGAGCATCATGAGCATCTAAAAATAGTTCTGGAAATCTTAAGAAATATAAGGTTGTATGGTTAGTTGTCCAAATGTTCTTTCTACGAGACAGAAGTGCACTATTTGGGACATGTAATAAGCAAGGATGGAATAGTTGTAGATCCCTCAAAAATTGTTGCAATAAATGAGTGGCCTGTACCTAAGAATGTACATGAACTTAGAAGCTTCATGGAACTTTCTGGTTACTATAGGAAGTTTTTAAAATACTTTTCTAAGGTCGTTGCACCAATAAATTTGCTGCAGAAGAAAGATAAGAAATTTGTGTGGAATAAAAAATGCAAATCTACATTTAAGACTCTAAATGATCAATTAACATCTACACCTATTTTGGTTGTACCTGATCTTGATGGAGACTTTACTGTAGTAACAGATGCTTCTGGGGAAGGTCTTAGAGGTATTTTTTTGTAAAATGATCATGTTATAGCTTATGAGAGTAGAAAACTCAAGTTACATGAAATGAAATATGCTCCACATGACATAGAGCTTGTTGCCATTGTACATGCACTTCAGGTATGGAGGTATTATCTTCTTGGGAGACCTTTTGAATTAAATATTGATCATCTTGGACTGAAGTATATTTTCACTCAACCCAATCTGAATGCAAGACAACCAAGATGGTTAGAATTTCTATCTCAGTATGATTTTGACATAAGTTATATTAAAGGTAAGGAGAATAGAGTGGCAGATGCACTAAGTTGCAGGAAGCACATTTATGCTCTTATAACATTGAGAACTCAGTTTAAAGAGGAAGTAAAAAGTGTCATGGAATCATATTCTTATTTTCAGCAAGTAAAAAGAACACTTGATGTAGATCCAAATGATATGAGATATAAAGGTTTTCACTTTGATAATGAAGGAATTTTAAGATATGATAATCGAGTATATATACCTTCGAGGAATGAATTAAGAAAAAAATTGTTAACTGAATTTCATAATTCACCTTTTTCTGGACACCCCGGAATTACAAAAATGCTAGCTGATATAAAACAACAATATTTTTGAAAAGGAATGAAAAAGGATGCGATTGATTTTGTGACACACTGCTTAGAATGTCAACGTGTTAAAGATGAACATATGCATCCAGCTAGTTTATTATATCCTCACAACATACCATAATATAAATGGTAAGTAATAAGTATGGATTTTATTCAAGGGTTGCCTATGTTAAGAAATAAACATGATGTTATTCTAGTTTTTGCTGATAAACTAACAAAGGTAGCACATTTTATTGTTGGTAATCTTAAGGATGATTCACCTATTTTAGCAAAAAATATTTGTGCATGAAATTTTTAGATTATATGGGGTACCTGAATTGATTATATTGGATAGAGATCCAAGAATTACATCTAGATTTTCACAAACACTTAATGCGGCCCTAGGGACTAAGCTGAATTTCAGTTCTGCATACCATCCAAAAATGGATGGATAGACTGAAAGAGTTAATCAAGTTTTGGAAGATATGTTACGAATGTATTGTATGGATCAACAGTATAAATGGGAATATTACCTCCCATTAGTCTAATTTTCATATAACAACACATATCACGCCTCTCTGAAAATGAAACCTTTTGAAGCATTATACAGAAGGAAATGCAAAACTCTAGTTAGTAGGGATGTCATAGAGGAAAGGTAGGTAATTGGGCTTGAAATCCTTACAGAAAATGGAACAGGAAGTTAAAATGATTTGTGAATGCTTGAAGGAAGCACAAGATAGGAAAAAGAGTTAGGCAGACTTAAAACAGGTTGATAAGAAATTTGAACTTGGTGAGAAGGTCTTTTAGCAAGTTAAACCAAAAAATAGTTCTATAACTTTTGGCAAGGATGCCAAGTTATTACCTCATTATGTGGGACCCTTTGAAATTGTTTAAGTAATCAACCTTGTAGCTTATCGTTTATCTTTACCTCCTGCTTTATCATGAATGCACATGATGTTTTCCATATTTCTCTGCTTAAGAAATACGTTTCAAATTTATCACATGTGTTAAATTAGAATTCCTTACAGGTCCAAGACCCAGGAATAATTGTGGTTAAACCCTTGCGTGTGCTAGAAATTCACTAGTTGCACTTAAGGAATCATGAAATAAGTCAATGTAAGGTCCAGTGGGACCAGTTTAACAAAGAAAGTGCAACCTGGGAAAACCTTAAAGATAAGAATTTTTTTTCCATATTTATTTGAACAATGTTGATTCTGTTGACTGATAAAATGTTAAGATTTTATTCTTGATATGTCAATAAATCCTACAAGTTTTGGGTAGATACTAAAATATTTAGTGATAATACAACTATTTTAATATTGATTATGAAATATAAATTTCTCAAATCTAATTATGTTACGAACATACGAATGGAAGGATGATAATTTGATTTTATCCTAGACTTAAATTATTTGATTAAGTTAATCATTGGGACGATGATTATTTTTAGGAGGGAGGTATGTAACATCTCTAGCATGACTATTACTATGGTGACTTCCACTCTTGATGGTGCAAAATTTGACAGGTGATTTGTCTTAGGAAGGTGTATTCTTATGACTTTTGGAAATCATGTTTGCAATGGATAATTAATCATCTATTAAAAAGTTTCATTCTGTTGTGATTTTTATTGTTTGATAATGAGGCCATCCATCTCTTTGTACAACTTAAATTCATTTTTAAAGATGTTCAACTTGTATTTCTGCTGCCATAACTTATTTTGTGTAAAAAAAACACCTTGGATCAATTCCATATATCCAAGGTATGCTTTAATTCTTCTTACCTTTCATCTTGGCGTTCTGAAAGGAAGGAAAAAGATGGACTGGGCCTTGTTTTGTTTACAATTGTAAAGGACCCTTCTTCAGGGATCCCTACTTATCATTGGGCCTTTGATGATGACATGGCTATTATTACCATTGATAAGGCATTGAGTGGCATATAGGGACCTTGGACCTAATAATATAACACTAAGTTTGACCCTAGTCTAAGGGTATATCTAACCTAAGATTGGGGTCTGCAATGTTTATTTAATTGAAATACAAACTTAGGTAGATAAGACTTACCTAAGAACCTAGGTTGATTATCTAACCTAATAATAATATAACCTAAGCTATTGCTAACCTAAGGGGTACCTATGGACTACCTGGAAATTTACATAGTCGGTGGCATCAGTTTTCAAGGAATTAAATGGAATTGATTTGTGGTTTGATTTGGCATGGTTTTTTTGGTCTTCAATTCATTTCGAGCTCTAGCTCTGCATGGGGTTTTTTTCGGTTCTTTGAACCAGTAGTTCTATTTTTGTATCACTATTATTTTTGCATTCTTGAGCTATTTTGGGCTTGGTGAAAGATATAAAAGAATATAGAGCATTGGAAGTTGGTTGACGTTACGTGGAGAAGAAGAAGTTGTTGAGGCTCGTATTGGAAATCTTCTACAAATTAGTAAGAAGCTCTATTAGGAATGATAGGCTCTACCCATTAAGTTGTTCTACTTTTTCCTAAATGTATTCATTAAAAGAAATATGCTCTTGGTGAACAAATGATTTTTTGTATGTTGTTATGATCTTGTTTTCGATGCTGTGTATTATTCACTGTGTTTTTCTGTTTTTACTCCACTGTTAGGATGGAAGAATTTTTTGGTTTTTGATTCCTTTTTTGGGAAAAATACTGAGTTATGCTTAACTTCTATTTGAACTTGAGATGAATTTGTATCTTTTGGAATACCTTTTGAAGTTGTGATAAAACATATGAGTTAGTTGTCTGATGTTGAACTTTAATGAATCACCGTGGGGAGCAATCTGGGTTTTTCATGATTGTTAGTTTAACCCTGTTGGTGTGATTTGTGGAGTTGAATTTGAATTATGTTGCATCTTCTTTGGTGTGAGGAAAGGGTGGTCTTGGTTTCATTCTCCTTGGTTTGACCTGTTGAGTATGTCTTTCTCTTTTTTCTTAAATTTGAAGTGTAGTTGATGTTGTATGATCTCGTGGTAAATAATGTTGAACTGTAGAGTAACTTGACTCTTGTCTAAGCTTGAATAAATCCTTGAAGGAAATAAACTTTAGCATTTTTGAGTTTAGCATATCTTCTAAGTTTGACATTCATGCTCAAGACTTGGGGTCATGTCGATGTTTCTTTTATCTCTCTCTCTCTCTCTCAGTGGTTATGAATCTGGATTGGGTTTTTTTCCTTCCTATTTTGGTTGTCTATTTCATTGATTATTATGGATGATGCATTATTTTGAGTTTGCTTCAAATTAAGTAGTTGTTTCTGTATGTTTTGTTATCACTATTCGTTCACCATCAATGGATGGGTAAACTTACTATGTTATGCCCTTAAAAAGGAAATATTTTCTCGAAAAAGGGTAAATTATTTAATTGTTACTTTGTCTTCTATACTTTAGGAAACTGGGATAACTCCTGAAATTGAAGAAAATATTTTTTAGAAGGGAAATAATTGTTAGTTTGTATCTTTATATGTTATTGTCGCTATTATCGATTGTAATTTTGAATAGTTCATTGGGCTTTAATGGTTTTTTGGGGTTAATTCCTTTCTTAGCCCTGGACCATCAAATTTATCTTCAATTTCTTATTTTGATCTTAGGGAAAGAGTACCTTTGTTATAATAATGCGGATTGAAGGTCCTCATATTTATCGTTAATTGATGATATCTCCTTTTTCTGTTCTAAGTTAAGGATTCTAGGTAGAACTTACTCCTTAGCTACTCTATTTTGTCTTCCTTTATAGCTGTTAGGAGATGGTTACTTATAATCTGGGGAGTTAAGGTATTTATAATACCATCCTCATTGTATTTTGAAATTTAAATGAATGTTGTTCTTTGCTCTTTCTACCTCGGGACAAATATTATCTAATCCAAGCTTGATCTAACCTTTGTTGGGATTTATATGGAGGATAGTAGAGTCCATACTTGTCTATTTTATCCTTGTTTAGATCTCGAGTGAACAATATAATTTTCTCTTTCCTTTGATTTTTCATTTATATCACTCTTGTAGAGGGAGATGACCTGTTTGGGGTGCATCGTTATACTCTTTTGGGGTAAAAATATATTTGAAGGATTGCAATATCTATAGCTAATTGTTGAATTCCTCCAATATTCTCTTTGAATTTTACATTGGTAATGATGTACCTCATTTTTGATTGTGTGATTAGTTCCAATTGCATGTCAAATTGAATTCATCCTTTGTCAAATTTTTCTAGTGCTGATCCAAAACTTGGGTTGGTTTTGACTCTTGATTAAGGATATAGAATTCTTAAATAAGAAACTCTTTACTGAAATATGTTGTTGGTTCATCCTGAATTTATCCTAATGTTTGATTGAGCTTGACATCTTATATTTTAGGATAAAATTAAGTGAGATAACACTAAGATGAATGCACTATTGTTCTATCTAATGTAAATCTATTCCTAAGAGATAGTAGTGTTAGTACCTTCTCAGGTTAGATGGTATTAATTAAGATATGAATCATGAAAAATTAGTAAATGAAAAGTAGTTGTGGTTTTGGTGAAATATTAGTTAACTAGATTAATGTTTCAAATTATTTTATGTAATCAATAGTTGAAAGTTGAATATGATTATATCATGATCTATTCTTAATAATGATATGGTTTTTCACCTTATCTCTCTCTTTCCCTTTTATGACTGATATTTCTTTATGGTATGTTTTTCTGTAATGCCTTAACTGTTTCATAAAAGAATATTCTCTTTATAAAACAGTTAGTTAAAATAACATCGTTTTAATGCTTAGTGCTTATCATACTCAGTTCAATGAATTGACACGTGCTACCAATATTTGCAGATGGACTTCATATATGATAAAAGGAGAAAATATCTTTTATGATGTTACTTTTGTTTACTAAAGAGACTGGATATTTTATGATGAAATATGAATCATTATTGAAATGTATTTGTTGGAAAGGAAATTTGTATTTTTAATTGATCTTATTGATGTTGTTTGACACTAAATATGTTTGAAGTGTTTAGAATTATAATGTATGAAATTCCAATTTGATGAATGAAAAAGTTTTGGGTTTATATGTACTTGATGTGTCATATTTTTGGATAATCTGTGAGGAGAAATGATAAGCTTATCTCTATTACTTATATATATGTATATATGTGTGTGTGTGTGTACATACATACATACATACATACATACATACATACATACATACATACATACATACATACATACATACACACACACACACACACACATATATATATATATATATATGTGTGTAATCAACCCCTTCGGGTTGATTTAAAATAAACTAGAGGTTAAGGGTACTAGATATACTACCCTCTTATTTAATACAAATTTTAAAGTTGGAATTCCTGATTCGACATTCAATTAAATCACTATGAATTTACTAAAAAAATGGTAGTAGGTAAATGATACCATGATGATAAATTCTAAAAGGTTTAGGGGTTATAAATGAACCTCAATACTTAATAAGTAAAGGGAAGGCAACTATTCTGACACTGATAAGAATTCTGATTTAAGACATGTTGAAATTAAATCTTAATGTTATCTTGGATAGAGGAAGGTCTACTTCCTCTTGATTAATTCCTTAATCAGAATAAACCAATGGAAAGAATATATATACATATATAGGAGTAGAATTCATTCCAATGAAGTCTATTATAAAGGATCTGATTCAAAACTTAAATAAGCTAAGACTTGGATAAGTTAATTAAGTTAATGTAGACACCTAAAATTGGTTACCCAATTTGGTGTCCCCTGGGTTTGTTTATCCTCTCAGGTAACTCGAGGCACCTTTATATCACCACTTCTCCCTTAGGGTATTACTTAAATATTTAATTTAGACACCTATCCTAAGTTTATTTCACTCCATTATATTTCACTCATGGATAATTAAATATTAACTATTTAATTATTCTTGTTACATTTATTTTAACTACTTATCTACCCCATATCAATTTCTAACTTCCTGTATCATTATTCCCACCTATTTCTCCTCTCATGGAACCGTGCAGCTGGATTCTTCCCGTATTTGAGTAGGAGGGATACGTTTATTATCCCCACAATTCATTTTTGCTACTTTGGGAGTCTGTTCCCTGATCGGTGCCGACTGTTTCTTTATCAATGCCGATTTTTCAGAGCAGCGCCAATTTTATCTTGGTCGGTGCCAATTATAAAATTACAACCTAAGATCCTCTCTGGTTAGATTCAAAAGAGCTGGTTTCCCAGAGATTACTTCTATTTAAGCTATTAAAGAGATTATCAGAGAAAGAAAGTGAGTTTTGTGTAGTTTAATCCCTAAGATATGTACTGTTACTCTGTCCGCGTGTCTACAGCTCTTACGAGTCTCCATAGCTACCCTGATCATCATCAATCATCAATCAAGCATTTTTTAGGTATTCTTCTTTGTTAGTTTTGGTAATATCCTTTCGATCAACACCGATCTAGTTCGGTCAAATTTGATTAGTCTTTTAATCAATGTCGGTATATCCAAATCAGCATGGACCCGGGCTTTTCTTTGGTTTTTGGGTTAGAATCCATCAACTTCTACCTTGAATCCCCTTTTTTCCATCTTTAATCTCTACTTTCTGATCAATCTTCAATAATCTAGTCTTACGTCTAATCCGTTTTTCTTAGTTTGCTTTCTTCTTTTACTTTCTAGCCTTCTGTCTGCCTATGTGTACAATCGATGTTGATCATCACCTGATCGACAACGACCCAAACAATCGACGCCGATCACTGTCTGATCGATGCCAGACCCAAACAAATGACCCTGATCACTGTTTGATCGACACTGACTAGTTTGCAAAAAGATACAGAATTCAGGTAACACAATTTCAGCTTTGTTTTTACAATTTCCTACTTTCTTTCAGTTTTTGCTGCGATTTTTTACATTTTGTCTGGTATTTTTAATTAGAAAACCTAAATATTTTCTTACATATGTTATCATGTATGTCTTTATTCTTGATTTTAAATGTGAACTGACATCTGCCGAGGAAGCTCATTGCTTCTCAAACCCGCTTTTCCAGGTAGTTCACCCATATATCATCTAACATCATCTTTTTTTTGCCAAGAATTTGTGCATCGTAGGTTTTTAAAAGGAAAGATAACCAAATCGTGCCAAGCCAAGAACACAGATGCTAATCAAACATCATGATCAATAAGATGAAAGTAATTCTCCAGAATAACTTTACATAAACCTTTGCAAAAAAATGAGTAGCAATATCATAGATTATTATAGAACTCAATGAAATACAATGAGAATGGGCCTTGCTTATATAGGAAAGGAATAACAATCTAGGAACCAGTCAAGGTCGTAGATTAAGCCATAAATCATGGAAATAACTTGTCATCAAAGATCTAGTCAATACCATATATCTAGGAAAGAACTAGTCAATACCATAGATTAAGGAAAGAACTATACCTAACAACTAGATAATATCTCCTAATATCTAAATAAATAAAAATAATTATCCACACACATAAGTGGGTGAGGATAAATACAATAAAGGTAAATAATGTACCTAGGTGAACATGAGCTAAGGTAAATACCTACTCTAACAGCCCCCCTCAAGTGAAGCTAGGGGCCAAAATAGAAGTGGCATGTCCACAGTATGAGTCCCAAAAACTAGGCCTGATGAGGTACTCATGTACAATATATCCATGAAGAAATCCCGAACAAAAAGAAGGAAAGAATCCTGCTATAAGGAAAGAGAAATAAGAAGAAGAAGGAAGATGTTCTCACGAACACCCCCAAGAACAACTTCAGAAACCCCAAGTATTCCACGCAACTCAAGGTAGCAAGGTGATGCAAAGGTTTTGTAAAGATGTCTACAACCTACTGCTGAGTTGAAAGGTACTCCAAGTAAAGAATTCCATCCTGAATGTGATGCTAAATGAAGTGGATGTGTATCTCGATATGCTTGGTGCACTGGTGCTCAACTGGGTTATAAGAAATGTGAATTTCACTTTGGTTGTCACACCAAAGTACAGTCGATGAATCCTATGGGAATCTAAACTCTGTTAATAACTAGTGAAGAAAAAGAATCTGCTGACTCACTGTAACTACTACCCTGTACTCTACCTCTAAAGATGAAAGTGCAATAGCCTGTTACTTTTTGCATGCCCAAGCAACTGGAGAAGAACCAAGATAGAAAATATAGCCAGAAGTAGAACACCTGTCATCAATAGAACCTTCCCAATCTGAATCTGTATACCCAACCAACTGAGTAGTGCCCCTAGTGTAGTGTAGGCCAAAGTGGGAAGTTCCATGTAAATAACACAAAATCCTTTCAGCAGCCTGCCAGTGACTACTATGAGGAGAATGTGCAAATCGAGATACAAGCCCTACTGTAAATGAAATATCAGGGCAAGTATGGGTCAAGTACATGAGACTCCCAACCAACTACCTATACAATATAGGATCACAAAGTGGTGTGGTACATGTGGATGTAAGAGTAACTCCAGACGGAAAAAGAGATGGACTTGGCTTGCAATCAGCCATATTAAATCACTTAAGAAGATCATGGGTGTACTTTTGTTGACTCAAATGAATCCCTGAATATGTCTGAGAAATCTACAAACCAAGGAAATAATGTAATAGCCCAAGATCTGTCATGTCAAACTGTGTAGAAAGAGCCCTCTAAATACTTTGAATGTGGGAAGAAGAGCTGCCAGTAAGTAACAGATCATCCACATACAAGACAAGTATCACAATATCCTCACCAACATGTTAGAGATACATTGTATGATTGGAGTGGTAACAAACAAAACTATTAGATAGAAGAAAAGAATCCATCTTCTCATACCAAGCCTGAGGGGCTTGTTTGAGACCGTAGAGAGACCTTCAGAGCTGAAAAACAAGAGAAGAATCCTGAACAAATCCAGTCGGCTGCTCCATAAATATTTCCTCTTGTAGATCTCCATGTAAGAAGGCAATCTTCACATCCATCTCATATACAGGCCACCCCTATGATGCAGCAATAGCAAGTACAAGGAATACAGAATCCATCTTGGCAACGGGTGTAAAAGTCTCAACGTAATAAATACCTTCGACTTGTGAAAAACCATTTGCAACAAGATGATCCTTATACTTATCAATGGACCCATCAGCTACGTATTTAGTTTGGTATACCCACTTACACCTAACCATATTTCTTCCTTTAGGAGGAGATACCAAATCCCAAGTATGATTCTTCATCAAAGAAGAATACTCAGCTGTCATGGCATCATCCCACTCTTGTATCCCATGAGCCTTTGAAAAATACTGTGGATCCTTAGAAACTACCTAACACAAAATTCCAGAACCTATAGAATGTGCGTGATGATGCGTAGTGGGTGGAAGATCCTCTATGAAAGGTGTTGCCTCAGAAATTGTAGTATAAGCCCAGTTAGGCATAGTGACAACATCAGTAGGAATATGATTCTCAATGGCATCTATAACCTCCTCATCAATCTCCTCAAATAAAGGATACTCAATATGAGATGAAGAAGAAGAAGGAATGGAAGAAGATGAAGAATCATGAGGAGTGAAATGCTCATCAAACTGAACATGTGTTCAAAAAAGAACATCATGTGTATCAGGATCTAAAAGACAATAAGCTCTCATGTCCTCACAATACCCTGGAAAAATCAAGGGTTTACTCTTCTTATCCAAAGATTTCCTTTTCTTCTTTGGCACAAAGGCCCAAGCATGGCTCCCAAAGACTTGAAAAAATGAGACATCTGGCTTAGTGTTGGACCAAGCTTCCTCTAGAGTCAAATGCTCAAGTGCTCTATGTGGTGTGTGATTCTAAATATAGTTAGCACAATTAATTGCTTCTGCCCAATATAGAGGAGGTATATCTCTAGAATGCATCATATAGTTATCCATTTCCTTCAAATTTCTATTCTTCCTTTCTACTAATCCATTTTCTTTGTGGAATATGAGGAATAGAATGCTAGTGAATAATTCCTTGAGTTACCAAAAATTCAGAAAACTCATTACTGAAGTACTCCCCCCATTATCAGTGCGAAGGTTCTTTATGCTACTAGAAGATTATTTCTCAACCAAAGCCTTGAAGACTTTGAAGTGTGAAAAAAACATCACTTTTGTACTTGAGAAAATAAACCCAAGTACGCCTTGATAAATTATCAATAAATGTAAGTTCATACTTAGCTCCATTGAAAGATGGGGTAGGAAAAACCATCAAGTCACTATGCACAAACTCAAGTGGTGAAGAAGCTCTCTTAGACAAATTCTTAGGAAAAGGATCTTGGTGTTGTTTCCCTAATGCACAACCATGACAATCTCCCTCAAGACAAGAAAATCTAGGAATACCATCTACCATACCATGAGTGATCAAATCCTTCAAATATCTATAATTGAGATGTCCAAATATTTCATGCCAAAGCTTACTCTCTGTATCTGAATGAGAAACTAATCTTGTCCCTATAGAAGATGTGTCATCAAAACCCTCAAAGTGATATAGTATTGAACTATGATCAGCAATACCCTAAGCAACAAGTGAATAAACGCTCCAACAAAGTTCTTACTTCTGCCCCATGTGGTTTAAAAGTCACTGTTTTCCCTTGACCAGAATGACAAATTTGATATACAGAAAGCAAATTTGTAGTGATGTTAGGAACATATAGTGCATCTTGGATATTACCACCATCAAGTTGTATATCACCTTTTCCCTCAACAGAAAGAAAGGAAGAATCTCCAACTTCAATTTTGGAAGTAGAACTCAAACCTAGAGAAACAAAAGACTCCTTGGAAGAAGTCATGTGATGAGAAGCACCAGAATCTATAACCCAATTTTCTACAAGTGGTGACTAAGATCTTCCAACAACATTAAGTTCTTTTCCGTGCTGATTACAAGGAGGTGGAGTGGAGATAGAAATTTTGTGTTTGTTGACTACATCCTCTAAGGCTTGCATTCGCTTATAACACCTATTTTCTTCATGATTACTACCCCCACAAAAAGAGCATGAAAGGATAGACTTAT
The DNA here is from genome assembly GCA_019776745.2 of Taxus chinensis. Taxonomy (NCBI): domain Eukaryota; kingdom Viridiplantae; phylum Streptophyta; class Pinopsida; order Cupressales; family Taxaceae; genus Taxus; species Taxus chinensis. Next base: position 820,807,119 of record CM034150.1, on the reverse strand, counting down.
TCTCGGATTTAGAAGACTCCTTGAGTTTTGAGTTGTTTTCTTTGGGTTTAGGAGCATTTTGAGATGGAGAAGGTGTGGATTTGGTTTTACTGTTTGGTTTTCCCTTGCTCTTAGGATTAGATGCAACTAATTCCTTTTGAGAGGTGGAAGAATCAAGGTGAGATAATTTGGATTCTTCCCTAGTAAGTCTTTCAGAAAATGTGTCTAAGTTAGGAATTTTGAAGGTGTCACCTAAGGAATCCATGCTAGAGAAAAAGGTAGAAACAAAAATTTGGAATGGTCCTCTCAACTTGGATAGAATTAAGTAAACACACTCTTCATCTTTCTTATCTCTTCCACTCCCCTTCAACTGTGTCAACAAATGCTTGAACTTGGTAAGATAGTCTATAATTGTTGGAAAATATTCAAGATTAAGAGATGTGATCTAAATTTCAAGTTGCATGGCTCTCATATGATCCACCTTACCAAATAAATCCTCCAATTTCTCCCATATTTTGAAAGGCGAGTCCAATTTTTTCTAAATAAAATAAAATACTGTCACTTACATAAGTTCCTATCAAACCCATACACTCATCAAATTTACACTGGTACTGAAATTTCTCATATTCTCTAGTGAACACTAGTTGTTCTGAAGAAGTTAAATCCCATAACCCTTTCCGCTTGATTATTGTTTCCATTCTTGGTTTCCCATGTGTGGTAATTATGTGTTGTTAATGGCTCAACATGATCTAATGCAGAAGCAGATAAAGATGCCATCCTCAAAAAATCACCAAAAGAAATGCAAGAACCAAGCAATGCAACAAGACCCCCAAAAAATGCAACAAGAGCCCCCCTAGATGACACTTTATAATGAGTGTGTGTTACAATATGACACTTTATAATTATAGTGTGATTCTCAAAATAAATATTTTCAATCGAAATACCATAAAAAAACTACGCACTTTTGCAAAAAATGGCACTCAAAACTGAGTTACCAATCAAAAGATACAAGTTTTTCAATATTATGCTCTACTATTTATTTTAGTTTCCACTAAAATAGAATAAAATGCTATTGCCTTCACCACACAAATAAAATGAAAGGGGGATGGAGTTAAGCACCTACTATTAGGAATCACAAGCTTTAAGCCCTCATATGACCATACCATATGACCAGGGGCTAAGGATTTCAATGGGTCACTGTGTAACTTACTTCTTCTGGGGTGTGTCGCTGTTATTTCGAGACTGTGTTGACAGTCCAACGCTTCTTCTGGTAAAAACTATTATTTCTGGACTGTGTTATGACCTTCTCTATTTCTTACAAATAAGACCATACAAACAATGCACAACATTGCTCGTGGACCCCTGCCGAAAAAGGAAAGGAAAGAAAACATATTTTTTGAAAAATACCTCTTACGTGCAAACCAAAAATACTATGAGCGGCAACAAAAAAATAACTAGATTGGATCTCAAGAAACCCAGCAAAAAACTAGAAAAAAATTTCTAGATTTCCTTTTCTCGTATGGTGCAAATCCCAAGGCGAATCCAGTAAGTTTCTCTGCAGAACAAAAAAAACTAAAAAACTGACTACCTCCCGAAATGGTCAAGTTTATAGCCGATCTTAGGGTTTTGTTTCCTTCTGGATCCAATGGAAGCCTCTGTTTTGCATAAAAATGCATGCAGAAAATAAATTACATAGAAAATCCTAAATATATGAATATATGAATATATAAAGAATTTATTTGCAAAATAAAACTTACAGCCGAATGTCAATAGCAATCTCATGCTCTGATACCATAAAAGGAATGATAACCAAATCATGCCAAGCAAAGAACACAGATGCTAATCAAACATCATGATCAATAAGATGAAAGCAATTGTCTATAATAACTTTACATAAACCTTTGCAAACAAATGAGCAGCAATATAATATATTATTATAGAATTCAATGAAATAGAATGAGAATGGGCCTTGCTTATATAGGAAAGGAATAACAATCTAAGAACTATTCAAGGTCGTAGATCAAGCAATAAATCATGGAAATAACTAGTCATCAAAGAACTAGTCAAGTCCATAGATTTATGAGAGAACTAGACATCAAGGATCTAGTCAATACCATAGATCTAGGAAAGAACTAGTCAATACCATAGATCAAGGAAAGAACTATACCTAACAACTAGATAATATCTCCTAATATCTAAATAAATAAAAAGAAATATCCACACACATAAGTGGGTGAGGATAAATACAATAAAGGTAAATAATGTACCTAGGTGAACATGAGCTAAGGTAAATACCTACTCTAAAAGTTTTTTGGATCTAGTTTGTGGGATTGTTCATGTGCACCCGTCTTGTCTCCATCAGCATTCTCTCCATCTATGTCTACGGATCTTATCCAATCTATCAGGTATTGATTTCATTTATGTTTTTAGGGTTTTTGTGTTTATTTTGGTGCATTAACTTAGACAAGTAGCAAGCGTGAAAATTCTTTATCTACATTCTTGCACGCCCAGTGGGACCCGAACCAAAGTCCCTTGTTGGTAAGTTCATTTCTTTTCTAGTTTTGAGCTTTTGTTCTTTTTCTTCACTGATTTTTCATTAGTTACTCTTAAGCATTCCCTTTCATCATTTTAGTTTTGCATCTTTCATTTCTAGTTTCTTAAAATAGAAATTTACTTTCCACTAGTATCTTGTTGGATTTGCTATGTGTTCTGCTTAACCCTGTTCTGTGGAGTGGTTTGCTTGTTCGTGGGATTTTCCAAGGGGAAGAGCCAAAAAACATGATTTTTGAAGTCCACACACCTTGGAGAGATAAATCTACAGGTATTTATCTTTTACGGTGTTTTCTCCTTTTTAAGAACTTAAAAAGAACTTGTTTGTTTGTTTTTATCACACTCAGACACTTCAGTTTTGGTGCTTAAAAAGAATCAATCGCATTAGGAAAGAACTTGTTTGACTTGTATTCATTGAAATCAAACACTTTGGTTTTAGTGCTTAAAAAGAACTTTTTCTTTGTCATTTCTATTGTATGTTCTTCATCTAGTTTTCTAAATAGGTTGGAAAATTGATCAAAATTGGTAGTGAAACTCTTTGATTTTTAGTTTTCACCCTTGCACACAAAGCCAACATCACTAGGTATAAAGCATTTAAACAAAAACTCCTTCCCTAGCCTCACCTACTTGGAAGTGACATCCAAGAGGAAGAGCCTACATGGTACTCGGGTCATGCTATAAATTCATGGAAGTTCTAGTATATATTGGCAAAGCACCCGACTCCCTTATCGCAGTATTGTGTGAAGTGCGAGGGTAGGCCCCTATATCAAGCTACGTAGCAGTCTTTTACTGAAGTGCCTTCGAGACTCCTCACCAAAAACATTCCCTAAACCATCCTTAGTTTTGCCAGTTAAGTAGTCCTCGTTCTAGAAAACCATCCCAAACATTTTCTTTCTTAAAAGGCATGAAAATTTAAAAGAGATAATCACCTACACTACTTGAATTTTCTGTGCATCAGTTAGGTCAATCTTTTTCTATGTTTTTGCTTTTTTATGATGGTCATCATCCGGTCACAATCTAGAAAAATGGCTCAATTGGCCTCTTCTTCATCCGAGACCACCACTAATGTGGATGTCTCGGCACCCCTCGGGTCTTCTTCAGGACCGTTGTTAGTTGGTTCCCCCATCTTGGTCATATAATCCTTTCTATCATCCTAAAGTGATCCCATCACAACCACCTTCCCCCAATCCTTCAGAGGTGTCATTTGCTTCTAATATAGAGTATGTTCCTCGTGGAGATCTTGAATTTCAGGAACTCCTTGACCACAACCCGGTAGTCCTTATGGACTACCTAGTGTATAAATCTACTCGCATATCTTATCAGGGACCACTGATCCAGCAAGTTTACAATTATTCTCATGAGCCATCCCATGCTTTTATAGAGCAATTACCATGCTTTTTTCTCGCCTCAAACCACGAAAGAAGGTGGCACATCTATGCCTCCTTTTTCTCTTCCACTGACCATGTCGATTAGTTCTCAAATGACCCTACCTATCCCTAGTGTCGTGGCTACCTCAGCTACCCCACAGCCTACTTTCAAGAGGTCCTCTTCTTCAGCTATAATGAGTGCATCCACACTCCCACAAATTGTTGTTAATTATTCTATGTCATCTATTATGTCTTAGGGTCAGTATCTCTCTGTGAACTAACCCCCTCCTACGAGTCAGTCAGTTCCTCCTTCTCATCCTATAGCTCGTCTTTCTTCTAATGCTCCAGTGACTCCAGCGATAGTGACCTTTACCCATCCTTTGGCATCGGCACCCCTAATAACCAATCCGGTAGTCAAAATCCTCATTTAGTGTTTTTTTTCCCACCATACCAAATCAAATCAACACCCACATTCCTCAATCCATTCCGATTCAGTCAGCAAGTGTAGGAACCCACCAATCACAGTCTTCATCTTTCATTCAACCACCCTTCTCTCAACTATTAGTCATCTCATAGCCTGCTTATACTCAAGCTCCTTCACAACAAATACCTCACCGGGTGTCATCCATAATGCTTGGTTATTCCTCTTATCATCTTGTTAATCAGTAGATGAACCCCCCATTAATGCCTCAATAGAACATATCATTCACTTCTTATACGGGACATACTAACATGCCCCCTCCTCAATCTGACCGTCATCCAAATTCTTTTCAAGAAAATCATAGACCTAAAAGCCTCCATCAAAGGGGGCTCACCCTTCATACTCTTTTTAAGAAGTATGTAATGAACCGATTCATCCATCAGTGGCTTTTAAGCCTTATCCTCCCTAATGGGAACTTCCTAAGTTCTCAAATTTTCATAGCTGGGAGGATCCTCAACAACACCTATGAGTGTTCAAACATGCTTGTTACCTTATAGTCTAGGATCAGGAGCTTATGCTCTGTACCTTTCCTATGTCTTTAGTAGGGTCCGCTTTAGAATGGTACAATAACATACCCCAACACTCATTGTTTTCTTTCTCTCAATTAGCTCAGATGTTCATTGAAAACTTCTCAATAAACATCACACATAAGATCTTGATTACAGATCTTTATAACATTCGTCAATTCGATGACGAGTCTATTGCAAACTTTGTCACTCATTGGAGAGGAATAATAAATCAGTTGTCCTTCTCCTTTCATCAATCTCAACAAATCAAGTTGTTTACTCAATCTTGTGCCAATCATATTTCTTCCACTTTAAGGATTCAAACCTTTCATACATTTGAAGAATCCTTTACAATGGAACACAAACTTGAGTCTTGTGTTGTTGAACAAGGGAAGCTAAAACTTTGTTCTAAGTCTAAACCATATTTTTCTCGGTTTACGAAATCAAACCCTTCCACTTCAAACAAAGACAAGAATTAGGGGTCCACCAATGCTATCATATTAAAAACATCACGAGATGATAGAACTTATAATCAAACACCTCAGAGAGACTCTTCATCTTCTCAAAAAGGACTCTCATCATCTTGATCTTTTACTTTATTTGGGGAATCATATGCTTCTATCTTAGAAAAAAATGTTGGAAGTGCACATGATCAAACTTCCCCCTATTAAAAATTTTTGATGATAGCTAAGAACGGGCATTCTGGTATCGTGAAAATGAATTTTGTCGTTATCATAAAAGCAAAGGCCATGATATTGAACGATGTCATACCTTCAAAAATCTTGTCAAAAAATTAATTGATAAAGGTGAGATCATTCTAGATAATCCAAATGCTCCCCCAAATCAAGCGCTTGATGTTTTTAAAAATCCTTTTCCAAATCATTCCGCAAACAATGATGCTTTAGGATCTCAAAAACCAAACACTCATACTATCAACTTCATTTCTACTAATGGTTCTTCTCCTAATTCTGAATCATCTACAAACATGTCAATTGAATCGGGACTCTCCTCCACTCCTTCAAATGTTGAGATTCCACCATCCTCAGATGGTCCATCTCCGAGTCTTCCTTTATTAGAAATAGATTCATCTCCCTTTGTCTCACCATATGATCTTCCACCTATACTTGATATAGTGTCATCTTCATCTGTCTCGTCATTAGATATTATTTCGGTGCTTGAGTCATTTACATTCCTTTGAAATCCCACTATGGATACTTATACTTCTATTGCTCCCATTTTTTATGTGACCATAGCCTTTGGTTAACATATCCATAGTTATACCAACTTCTATGTCTTCAAAAGCATCCTCAATATTTACCCTTCATGTCACTTTTCCTACAGTAATTACACCCACAATTACTGCATCTAAAGTACCTTCCTCACAAGAGGTTTCTTCTTCATTACCTATATCTTCCACCATCAGTGTTTCCTTGCCTATTAAGGAAACATCTAAAGAGATAGCATTGACACCTATACTTCTAACTCCTGGAATCAGACATAAACAATTAGAGTTTAAGCCTAGGGTTACATCATTGGTATCATCTCCTTTACTTCCTTCGAAATGGTTATAATCACCTTATGCGGTCAAAATTTTTCACTATCCTTGAAAAGGGAAAACCAATATTTCGAACCATCAAAACTCTTGGTGCTTTCCCTCAAAAATCCCTCTCTGTGCCTCATAAAAGATTGTATTTATCCACTGAAAAGGCATCTTCTTCTACAACACCATCTTCACTAATTCCTCGTAAAGGGGATTTACCCACTAGAAAGGCATCACCTCTTTTATCAGAACCATCATCTTCATCACCAAAATCCAAGGCACCCTTTGTGCCTCCTATCAAATCTATTTTGGGAGCTCCTCCCCCATCTAAATCAGTTTTATCTAAATCATTGTCTATTTCGGCCAAGCAACCTTCTTCATCTCCGAAGACCAAAACATTTGTCACATCTTCATCATCTTAAAAATCTATCTTAGGATCTCCTCCTCCACCAAAATCAATCTTGCCTCACTTTCTTTCATCTCAAGCACTTAAGGTTGTTTATCTTAATGTACAGAAAAGTAAAACAATCTCTTAAAAACTTTCAAACTAGATATGCAGGTTCTTTTACCTCAGTAATCTGTTAAGGCTAAAGAGGTGTCTTTGTCATCTTTGTCCTTATCTTCATCTACCGGATTCTATACTAAAATCATTCACCAACTTATCCAATATTCATCTATATCTCTTCCTCTACTCAAACCCTATAATCCCAAAGGAGTAAAACCTTCATGGTTCAACTCTGATTTGATTTGTGCTTACCATCGCACTCTAGGTCATGACACTAATGGATGTAAAGCCCTTCAATCTATCGTTAACAGCCTCTTGGAAGAAAGTTTATCTTCTACTAGAAGAAGAGGAGGAACAAGTGTCTCCTATCATCCCAACTACATCTAATCCTGAATGGTCTACTCAGGCCTCTAATTCTATCGATATCACTCCGGATGATATTCCACCTTCTCAAATTGACACAATTCGTATCGCCACTAGAGCATAATAGTATGATAAACCATCATATTTTACAGCCTCTCGATCACGGGTCATCATTTTTGTGGCCACCAAAGGAGTTCCTCCTTCCTCATTAGCCCCAAGACCTCGGGTCTCTATTCGTGCTTCACCTCAGGCTCAAATTCCCATGTCAGTTGAGGAGAGTGTTATGAAACAACTCACCCATACTCCAGTCAAATGTCTATTTTTGACCTCATTCAATCATCTCCACAGCATCGCCAGGCTCTAATTGATAATCTGAACTGTATCGCAAGGAATTCAGATGAGCCCCAGCCTTTTGAGATAGTTGGATTGAATATACCATCAACCGCCATTTCCTTTGAGGATTCTAAAATTCCTCCCCTTTCTTCTAAGGATTTAGAAGCTTCTCTCTTTATCACAATTCAAATCAATAACACTACATTAAAATGCACTATGATCGACAATGGTGCTGCACTCAATGTCATTTCCTCCCACACATTTGAGTAACTTAAGTTACCAAAGAACGTAGTGTCCCCCACCGCCTTTCACCCTTTGATCATTTAATGATCAGCTAGTAGTTACTTTAGGAACTGTGGTCCTGTCCATTTGGGTGGGCAAGAAAATACTTCACGAGCTTTTTTACATTGTTGAAGGTAAATTCCACTACAATATGATCCATGGACGCTCCTAGATTCATACAATACACTGCATCCCATCAACCCTCCATCGATGCATAAAATATCAGTATGAGGGAAAAATCTATATTCATCCAGGAGATGCTTTTCCATCTGCACAATGTGACATGACCACAGGGTCTGTCCCTTCAAAGGAGAATTCTTGTTCTCCTAACGAGGCTTCATCCTCTTCCATACCTGCAACAAAATTACCATATCTATAAAATCTGGAAGAAACGTTGCAGCATTTTTCACTAGGAGAGCTTCCTATGCTCTCTTTTGATGCCCATCTCAAACCTAATGAGTATGGTAGGCCAGATAAACAACCTAAATTCTAGCTAGATCTTGGCCACATTGTCACCATTGGTCTGCCCAATCAATAGACTAACTTCATCTACGGTGGTCTTAATACACCTCAGTATCATATAGATTCTCCTCTTAGGGCCAAACCATATTCAGCAGGGTTTGATTGTCTACAGAATCCCATGTTTGCAAAAATATATCTATATCGATGCGTGTGGAAAGGCTTTGGCCTAGGAAAGTATGAATAGGGTGTGCATGACCTTGTGTCCATTCCAACTCTTAAACCACATCAGAAAATTTGGTTTAGGGTTTAAACCTCTCTCAAAATCCACCGTCACCATTCTCGATGAGCCTCTTCCATTAAGGAACCATATTCTCCCCATCAGGTCGGAAGCATCACTTGATGTGGATGACACCATTTCCATCCCACCTAAATTGTTTTTTTAGTCAATACAATTTCCTTAGGTCCACTGACCTATAAGACTAATGGTAAATCCACTTCCATACCATTAGTCTTCTCCAAAATAGTTGGAGACGACTCTCCCACTATCAATACTATCCACTGTGTGGATGATGATTTTGTCCTTACCTATCTGGGGGTAGAGGATTCTTATCTTCCTAAAACCATTCCTTCTAACATGTATACACTTCTCAACGAAGCCACTGTCGACCTTAATATAGGAACTTCTGAAGACCCTCGCATCATTAAGGTTTTCCAATCTCTTAATCCATAGGAGTTAGGAGACTTCACTACCTTTCTTTCCCACCATCGCCAAGCATTCACTTGGTTATATGAAGATATGTTAGGCCTAGATCCTAACATCATGGTCCACAATATTTTTACTCTTCCAGACATCAAACCAGTTAAACAAAAACTGAATAAGATGCATCCTCGTATAGCTCTACTCGTAAAAGAATAGTTGCAGCACTTTCTTTCCACAAACTTCATCCAACCCATTGACTATCCACAATGGGTTTAAAATGTATTACAAGTAACCAAAGCTACTAAGAAAATTTGAATTTGCACCGACTTTTGGGATCTTAATCTCACTTTCCTGAAAGATGATTTTCCTCTACCTAATATTGACCAACTCGTGGATTTAACTGCAGGTGACGAGATGATCTCTCTGATGGATGGTTCCTCTAGGTATAATCAAATTATCATCACACCAGAGGATCAACATAAGAGTTCCTTCATAACCCCATGGGGGAATTTTTGTTATCACGTCATGCCCTTCAGTCTTAAGAATGAAGGAGAAACATATCAACGTGCAATGACCTACATCTTCCATGACGTCTTACACAAAACTATAGAAGATTACATTGATGACCTCCTTGGTAAGTCCAAATGCTTTCAGGATCATCTTCTCATCCTTGCGCCTCTCTTTGAGAGACTCGTTCGTTTTTGTCTTCGCCTAAATCCATCTGAATGCATGTTTGGCATTCTCACTAGTAAACTCTTAGGCTTTATCATTTCTATTAAAGGAATTAAAGTCGATCCTATAAAAATAAAGGCTATTCTCAAGATGCCTTCCCCTTCCAAATTAAAGCAGCTCCGTGGTCTTCAAGGATTCCTTCAATCAGTGTGTCATTTTATCTCACAAATTTTGGACCGTTGTCAACCTTTTCATCATCTCCTCTGTAAAAACATTCATTTTGAATGGGATGAGCATTGCCAAAAAGCATTTAATGATCTCAAAGTTTATCTTCTTTCTCTACCTATGCTTACACCCTCCATAGCGAGGGGGAACCATTCTATCTTTATATTTCTATGACTGACCATGCTCTAGGAGCCATGATCTCACATCAGGACGCTAATGGTAAAGAATAGGACGTCTATTATAGCAACTTCTAAACTTCTTCATTACCTCCTTAATCAAAAAACCTACATTATTAAAAGTGTCAGATCCACTGAAGAAAATGCATATGAAACCTTATCACAATGATCGTATCACTTGTTGGCTCATGCTCGTGACAGAGTTTGACCTCGAGTTCATCTCGCAGAAATCTATAAAGGGTCAGGTCATTGTGGATAAATTAGTTGATACTCCTCTTCTGGACACTCAAGTCCCCCTCAATCAATTCCCAGATGAGTACATCTAACAAATTAATTTTTTTTCTATCTCCATTTAAAGTAAAACTCTTCTTTGATGGGTCCAAGTTTAAGCAAGGGGGAGGTGCGGGTTTTGTCATGATTCCTCCTTGGGGTGCACCCATCCCTGTTGCACACAAGATTAACTTTGAATGTACCAATAATATGGCTGAATATGAGGCTCTCATTTTAGGTCTCCAAAATACCATTAATCTCAGTACTCACCATATCAACATCTTCGGTGACGTTGAGCTCATCGTTAATCAAGTCACTAATGTCTATCAGTGCAAAAATGATATCCTTAAAATATATCGTGATATCTTTCTCTTTCAGCTTCAATATTTCAATAAATTTACTATCCAGGCTATTCCTCACACTGTAAATCGATTTACAGATACAATGGCTTGTTTAACCTTGCTTATTCCTCCATTCATTGAAGACTCTTGACTTTATGTGGTTGTTTAGTGTTTAGACTAATCATCTCATCTCAGGCAGTTGACTTCAATCAACGCCATCACAACCAAAACTCAAGATGAGTGGTATCAATATATTTTTGATTATTTATCCTGTTCAGTGCTCCATCCAGATCTAACTTCCAATGGCAGAAGATCTTTTATCCAATGTGCAAACCACTATACTATTCTGGGTGGAATCCTTTGCAAACGTGGCTTTGATGGTATTTTACTTCGGTGCCTCAAAACCCCTGAATCAGCAAAAGCCATTCAGGAGGTCCATGGTGGTATCTTTAGTGGACACTTTGGTGGTTTGGCCATGGCTAAGTGCATCCTATGTTTAGGCTATTATTGGCCTTCTCTTAATCAATACTATTGTGACTATGTCAAGAAAGGTGTCAAGTTTCAACAACACGCTAATCTCAGACATATCCCTAGTCAGGTCTTGCAACCCGTAGCAGATTTGTGGCCTTTTTCAAAATGGTGTCTTGATCTCATTGGCCTCATCAATCCATGCTCTTCACAGTGATATCACTCTATCATTACTACCACAGAATACTTCACTAAATGGGTAGAGACTATTCCTCTTTCGTCGAACAAAGCTAAACCTATTGTTGATTTTGTCTATCAGCACATCATTTGTTGCTTTGGTGTTCCTCACAAACTCATTACAGATAATGGCAAGTCCTTCAAAAACAAATATGTACAAAACCTTTGTGACACTTTCAATATTAAACTCAGCTTTTCTTCTCCATACTATCCACAATCTAATGGCCAAGTTGAGGCTTCTAATAAAACTTTACGTAATATCCTCACAAAGGTAATTAGTCGAGCTAGTAGGGATTAGCACTTACACATCCATTTTCCTCTCTGGTATTATTGGACTAGCATTCTTACCCCTACTGGTGCTACTTCGTTCTCTCTTGTCTATGGGTCTGAGGTTGTCCTTCCTTTGGAAGTCCAGATTCCCTCTCTTCATGTCTCTCTCAGAGAGTTTGTCTCTGATGAAGACTATCATCAAAACCATCTAGCACAACTTGAGTTGTTAGATGAACGTCTTCTCAATGCTCTTGAACATCATCAAGTCTATCTTGAGCATGTCAAGCATGCTTATAATAAGCACTTGGAGCAATGTGACTTCCAAGTTGGTGATCTTGTTCTTAAAGACAACCAAAATGTCACTACTCTAGAATGGAGTCAACATGGTAGGTTTGATCCTAACTAGATGGGACCATATGTTATCACTCATAAGTATGGGTCTAGGGCTTATCGCTTGTCTTCCATGGATGGTATACCTAAAATGGAGCCTCTTAATGCTTTGCATCTAAGGTCCTTCTATTGTTAAAATCTATATTACACGATCTTAGTCGCAAAACAGATATTCCACCCATCTATAACCAGTCGTACATTTCTTAGTGATTCGGAACTACGTGGTTCACCACCTTATTTCTTTTATACCTTAAATATGAGTACCGCAGCTCTACTCATGGCATTTTCCTTACGGATTTTCTCCTTCTCATAGTAGGAATACCTTAATCACTACTTCATCTACCATAGGTATTCATCTTGATCAAATCTACTTGGGGGTATGAATACGTGCTTATATACATTTTCTTCCCCTTTATCTGATCTATCTGGTCTAAACTTAGCTTCTTCCAAAGCTCAAAAAAACAATAAAAAATAAAGAGATGTTATCCTAGTCCCAAAAGATAGACTCATCCCTCGAAGGATAGCTATCTGTGCCTTATCAAATAAAATAAAAAATATAGACCATTCATCGAAGGATGGGTATCATCAAAATCAAAGTATAGACCGCTCCCTTGAAGGATGGCCACTAGTTTTATGGCATTTTCAACCTTTGCAATAACAAAATTCATCTATTGGCTAGTTTGTTCACTTTTTTAGCATCTCTGAAAGACTCCCCATATCGATCAGTCTTTCTATATCTAGTAAACTTCCCACATCAATCAGTTTGCTTTTCTATCAAAAGAAAAAAAAACATGAAGCTGTGATATGCGACCTTTTTGATCATATGGAGATCCTGTTTTCCCCATATGGGCACATATTTAATCCTTCATGTGTTCTGATGATATGTATACTTATATCTCATCCTTATCTACTTCCTAGATCTGCTTTGTGACTAACTAGTGTCAGGTTTGTTTTATCTGCATCTATGGCCTTGTGTGCATTATCTTTCGATTTACCATCAAGGTCTCTATTTATGGTCGGTTATGGGCCTAACTTGTCATTCTTTTTCCTATCTAGGTGTAGTGATTTTTATCTCTAAGCGATAATATCATTACATCAATTTCTTTCACAAAAGACATTTTCCATGTTTATTTGTTGTTCATCCAGTTAAATTGACATTTAACATGTTAATTTACTCAATCAATTCTATCATCTATCTATGCTCATCTTATTCATCTCATATAATGTCATCAAAAAAACATGTATTAAAAACACATGTGAATCCATCTATCTATCTCATTTAATTGAATTAACATGTTAAACATGTTTATTCAATCCACCATGACAAATCAATCAAATCACATCTATTCATCTATCATTTATAACATTCATCTGTATCCATCAAAATTACAAAACATCTATCCATATCTATCAAAATTAAATGCATGAATCCAATAACATGACACAAAACGATGAATATATATACATATATCTGTCTATACAAATGAATGTGTGGATTCCAATCAATCTGGATACATTGTATCCAAAGAAAAATTCCTTCAAACGCTTAAGGCTACATCAGTATATCTCTACAAAATATCACATCTATATGGTAAAATAAGATAGGTGGAAAACAATATCTCCTCCTCCCTCCTCAAGTTTGGGCTATCTCTCCTAACCATCTCCTATAGACCTGGAGATTCTCACTACCATGGCCCTGCCACCTCCTCAATCTCCTCTAGTGCTCGCACCCTCTGAGGTGCCACCAGTAGTCGCTATCACTGTCCTCCTCCTCGCTCCATACTGAGGCACATATGGGGCATGTTGTGTCAAGGTGCATCCTCATAATATCTCACCTCGAGCAAGGAGAGCCTGATAGGTACTCAAACTCACCATACCAAATGCTTGCAATGGTGACTTTTGCTACTGGTGGTCCTCCTGCTACTGCACCCTATTCCCCTGACTCTAAGGTGGTGCCTGTATCACCATAATTGGCCATGAGGGCCTCCCTGTTCCTGTGATAGTGATCTCTCTATTGGATCATTATATTTTACTCCTGACGAGTAGGTGTCTCTCTCCTGTATCAGGGTGTCCCTCTCCTCTGTCAAAGTCCTAATCCCCTTGAGGGAAACCTGGTGTGTCTATGTCAAGGTAACATGCTCTCCCTCAAGTCTCTCTAACGCTACCACTAGATCCTCTTATCCTTCCTCTATAGCTGTTGGGAGATGTCATAGCAGCTTCGCGTGGTACCATGCCGCATAGCCCTCATCCACTCCTGCATCATCGTCATCATCTGTGGGAGGTGGGGTCTCCCTGAGTCAGATCTGTTGGGATCACTATAGGTAGTTCTGTCTCCCCACTATCCCATCGGTATGGTGTATATATAGTCGGGATGATTTGAATCAACCCAAACTTCCTCATCACCCATATAAATGAGACTTGCTCTAAGAGCTGTGGCCTGCGGTCCCTTGACCACCCTGCTGCATCTCAGCTCCACTAGATGGGTGTCCTCTCTGACCCATATCAGATGGAACCGGTATGGTCTCCATATCACCTGTGCTGGTGTCAGATTCCTAAATCTCTCTGAATACCACTCTGGGGATCTCCCTATATCTCCTAGGGCCATGTCTGTCCACCATCATCGAAATCCATACTCAAGGGATCCCTCTACTCCTGGCATCCATAGAAGCCCAGATGGCTTGATCACTGATATATGCTCATATGCCCAGACATGGAGTACAAAAGTCACGTCTATCCCAATCCGCCTACCTATGGTATACATCCACAGCTCGTGATATATCTTTGCTAATAATGCATCAACAAATGAAAACACCTGCATGAACTCTAGGATATCGTAGACACAGTCAAGCAGGAGTAATGGGAATCATCCACCTCCATAATCTGGTAATACATAGTAGGAGATAGCCATCTAGATCAGGGCTATCAATCTACTCCTAGGGTCATCCTGCTGGTACTGTGAGGATGTCCTCACAGCCTAAGACACTATCTCTACATCATTTTCCTTGTCCCCATATAATCATACCAAGGCCCTCCTCTACCTCTCTCATGGGGTGATCTCTATTAGGTCCCCTATAATCAGTAACCTGAGGATCCTATAGATGTCCTCATGGGTGATGGTCATCTCACCCGTCTGAAACCAAAATGTGCAGGTCTGGCTATCCCACTACTACACCAATGCTCGCATGAGCTCCACATCTCAGGGTACCCACCTATAATAATATAAACTCCCTAGTCCGGATAACTCCAGATGGCACCACTCAGCATCTGTCACATCTAGCAGTATGGTCTCTAGTAGCTCGGGAATAGCATCCCACATGTGTAAGACCTCTTATACCTGCATGATATCAAAACATCGTCATTAGTTTCATATTTATCAAAATCCACATCATTAAATTTTCATCAAAATCTTTCTCAAAAATTAAAAAATGTCACTTTTTTCAATCGATGCCAACTTTTTCCAATTGGCGTCATTTACTTGATGATTGATGCCGATTGTGTTACAATCAGTGCTGATCGATTTCTAATCAGCATTGATTTTTTTAACGACATTGATTATGAGATAGAGCGCTTAAAAATCCCTCTTGCCTCATACTAAAAAAGAACATAAAAAAAAGAAAAAGAAAATAAAATAATAAATGTACGAAGCTAAGGAAGGCTCACTTACCCCTGGTTGTGTCCTCTTCCTCTTCTGACCACTTCTGGAGTCTTCCATGTTGTTCAAATTCAATTTTTGACTCTTTCTAATTCAATCGTCACAGTGCAAATGAATCATTACCATTCATCTTTTCTATACTTATAGGTTTTCAGAGCGGTCGGTGCCAATTATTTTGATCGGCGCCAATTTTTGTGTTCGACATCGATTAGGGGTAATCGACACCGATTGGATACCATCAGCATCGATTGGGGATAGTTTGATATATTTCATCCTCTGGTCCCACCAGGGCATGCTTCATCCTCATTTGTTCTCCTGTCTTAAGCATGTGCCACCCATAGCACACCTATTCTACCTAGTCTGACAGTGCTTCTATTACAAAGTCCACTATAGTGGCCATATGTCGATTTCTACGGTGGCTATCCTCTCAAGGCTATCGCTTCATCCTTCTTGTCTAAGCGTTGATGCTTGGATTGTTTATTTGATCGTTATTATGACCTTGTTTTTGCCTTTCAATGCATATTTTCAGTGTTATCACCCATTTTGACTTCTTCTTTGTACATGGGTAACTCACATTTTTTTTGCAACCTAAAGATAGTGGGTCTGTAGGCACTAACGTCATCTCATTCGAAGGTTGTCTAGTTGTCCCTACCAATGTGTCACTCATTAGTTGTTGCTATGTTGCAGTCACCTTTAACTGACCCATCTATAGCCACTTATGTCATCTCACATGAAGACCGTCTAGTCTACCCTGCCAATGTGAGTTCCTTAGGTTGCTGCCTTTTTGGTTTTTTACGTGCATCATCAATGATCAAATCTACCCCAAACATCTTGCTGGGGCATCCTTCTTTCTCATCTACCTTTTTCAAACTCGGGATCGGTTGGCCTATTTTGGGTCACCCCATCAATAGTTTGAAGGGGATCACATCATTAATGTTCTTCATTTCTTCTAACTCCTTGATTTTGTCTAATGGCATTGCTTATCACAAGTTACTTGACAAAAAGGGGCAAATGTAGACACCTAAAATTGGTTACCCAATTTGGTGTCCCTTGGGTTCGTTTATCCTCTCGGGTAACCTGGGGCACCTTTATATCACCACTTCTCCCTTAGGGTATTACTTAAATATTTAATTTAGACACCTATCCTAAGTTTATTTCACTCCAATATATTTCACTCATGGATAATTAAATATTAACTATTTAGTTATTCTTTTTACATTTATTTCAACTACTTATCTACCCCATATCAATTTTGACCTTCCTGTATCATTATTCCCACCTATTTATCCTCTCCTAGAACCATGCAGTGGGATTCTTCCTGTATTTGAGTAGGAGGGATACGTTTATTATCCCCACAATTCATTTTCACCACTTTGGGAGTTTATTCCTTGATCGGCGGGGATCGTTTCTCGAATGACGCTAATTTTTATGATTGGCACCGATTATAAATTTATGACCTGAGATCCTCTCTGGTTAGATTTAGAAGAGCTGGTTGCCCAGAGATTACTTTTTTTAAGTGATTAAAGAGATTATCAAAGAAAGAAAGTGTGTTTTGTGCAGTTTAATCCCTAAGAGATGTACTGTTACTCTATCTGCATGTTTACAGCTCTTGTGGGTCTCCACAGCTACCCTAGTCATCATCAATCATCGATCAAGCATTTTTTAGGTATTCTTCTTTTTTATTTTTGGTAATCTCCTTTCTATCAACATCAATCGAGTCCGGTCGAATCTGATTAGTCTTTAATCAACACTGATTTATCCAAATTGGCACAAACCAAGCCTTTCTCTAGTTTCTGGGTTAGAATCCATCAACTTCTACCTCAGACCCCCTTTTTCCATCTTTAATCTCTACTTTCTGATCCATCTTCAATAATCTAGTCTTACGTTTAATCCGTTTTGCCTAGTTTGATTTCTTCTTTTACTTTTTGGCCTTCTGTCTACCTATGTGTTCAATCGACGCCGATCACTGCCTAATCGATGTTGACCCAAACAATCGACACCGATCACTGTCTGATCGACACCAACCCAAATAAATGACACCAATCACTATCTAATTGACGCTGACTAGTCTGCAGAAAGATACAGAATTCAGGTAACACAATTTTAGCTTTGTTTTTCTAGTTTCCTGCTTTCTTTCAGTTTTTTCTATGGTTTTTACATTCTGTCTGTTGTTTTTAATTAGAAAACCTAAATATTTTCTTACATATTTTATCATGTATGTCTTTATTCTTGATTGAAAATGGGAACTGACATCCGCCAAGGAAGCTCATTACTTCCCAGACCCACTTTCCAGGTAGTTCACCCATATATCATCTAACGCCATCTTTTTCTGCCAAGAATTTATGCATCACAGGTTTCTTGGATCTACTTTGCGGGATTGTTCGTGTGTACCTATCTTTTCTCCATTAGTATTTTCTTCATCTACATCTACATATCTTATCCAATCTATCAGGTATCGATTTCATTTGAGTTTTTCAGGGTTTTTGTGTTTAGTTTGGTGCATTAACTTGGACAGGTAACAAGCACGGAAATTCTTGATCTACAGTTAACATCATTGTTAGTATGTTGAATTTGTTTGTGAAACTGAATCATAAATTTGAAGTTAATAAATTTGAAACAAATCTTCAAAAAAGGGTTTGGAGGTAGATGTATCTACATAGAAATTCCCATTAAAGTTTTTTCTTGTAACCTTAATGCTTAATAAAACTAGTGGTTCAGTAGAGCTACTATAATTAACCCTTAAATAAGGAAAATAATTAAGTCATTAACTTCTTTCCTGGGTATGTACATCTAGATAAAGATATCTCAGTTAGATGTTGGCACATGCCAACTGCAGTACAATAACTTCGTGAATACTTGGGTCTTCATGTAGATATTATGTTCTATTTGACATGTTGCAATACCCTTCCGAGTTTAATCATCTAGATCTACATAAACTCAAAATTGATCATACTTATACCCTTGGTTAAGTTAGAAGCATAATCTAGTGTTGGGGGCATCTCATGAAGACTTAGGTTAACTAGACACACACAATCGACTTAGGTCAATTGAGTATGTCTATGTACCATTAGTCACCGTGAGTAGTCCTCTATAGTAAAATATGTTTATAACCTTGGTTAGGGTTAAACCTTGACCAAGTGGACTAACAGGGGTCAATAAAGACCATTCTAGATAAAAAAAAATGAAGTGGGGTGAAGGACGTATTCCATTTGATGAGTATGTCATCTAGGAATATAAACATGAACAATATGTTGAAAATATTTGGCAAAATTATCACAAGCTATTGGTTGTGTTGTCCTATGTGACCTAGTTTAAGAAGAGAGATTTCAAATGAATATTGGTAACAGATGTTCAGATTGGCCTCCTAAATAGAATACTTAATACCCCAGAAAGGGTAATAGAACCAAGTATAATTAGTATACAATTCATTAGTTAACATGAGTGATCGGTATGATACCAAATCATGAAATGAGATATCAATGTTCCATCGAGTCATTATAGTTGGATATGGTTTTCTATTATGAGAT
Source organism: Taxus chinensis (assembly GCA_019776745.2). Taxonomy (NCBI): domain Eukaryota; kingdom Viridiplantae; phylum Streptophyta; class Pinopsida; order Cupressales; family Taxaceae; genus Taxus; species Taxus chinensis. The sequence continues at coordinate 820,787,823 of CM034150.1, read as the reverse complement.
TTGTTTTCTTGGAATGTGTGTTCTAAATTATGATTATTTAGAATAGACAACATTATGCCAAAAAAATCTCCCTTGTTTTAAAAGTCTTAAAATGGGAATGTTACAAACTTGACCGACTCCTCCTCAAACTCAACTAAGTTTCCCATAAAATTGGTCACCAAATCCAAGATTCACCATGGGTCTCCATCTTTCCATGAGTTAGGAAAAACTCGATTGAGCCAAAACATGAGATACCATGTATACTAAAAAATTATTTCCCTTTTTCCATCAACTATTGATGTTCTAACCCACTAAGTTGTCCATTTCACAGGGTGTGTAAGAAATGGATAACAATTGGTGACTAATGGGATGATATGCCTGCTAGATATAAAAGACTAGTGACATTAGGGGATCCATTAGGTATGGAGTCATATTGAGTATTGGAAATATCCCATCACTTGAAAATCTATCTTCCAACTTCTAGAGTACTATTGGGGTTTTTTCATTTCAAAATAAATCCTGGGTTGAGAACTGGTTGGTTCTTCACCAAACTTGCCTAAAAATGGAAAGTGAAAGAGAAACAAGGGAACATCTATGTACAAAGATACAAAATCATACACATCCCAAATGTAATATACAGAGAGTGCAAAATCACTTATTACAAAAGCAACCTAAACTAAAACAATGCAATGTGTTAAAATCACTTTAAGGAATTACAACTCTTAAACTAATATTTACAAGAAGGATATTTCACTTAATAACAATGCTTGAGATAGATTCCATTGATTGGAATATAAAATTTTTGACTCTTTTTGAACTATTTTGATCCCAAAGACTTTGATTCTTTGCCACTTATTCTTCTTGAGCCTTTGGTTCTTCTGAAACTACTTGACCTCCTTCCCCGACCCTTCCTTTTTTATTTTAGATCCTGCCCAAGTCTGTCTAATAGATTTAAGACATAGATTTACGTGAAAAATTTGTTTCTTCTCTTTCTTCTCACACAGGGTCATTTAAATTTTCGTAGGCCCTGCTATTCCATTGTAGAGTCCCTCTACAACCAGATTACAATATTTAAACGTGTTTTCTCTGATTCTTTTTGTACAGGGTCGTGGCTGATCCAATAGTTTTCCCGAGGGGTGAAATATGGATAACAAAATTATCTTCACGTTTCTTCTAAGTGAAGAATATAGCAAGAATGATAAGGCTTTAGAAAATGGATCGATCCATAGGTAAATATTTGGTTGTATGTTACATTTGTAATATTCAAGTTGTTGAATAAAAATTTTAATTCTGCTAAATTTTTGTAAACACAGGCCTTAGGAAGGATTAGCACCCAAGGTAGGACCCACTTCTTGTCTGCTAACCCTCTCCTTTTGATTTCTATTATATTTCCTTACATGATTATATTACATTTGTAGAAGCTTATCCTTTATTTATGATGTGTCTTTTACATGCTTTAATGATAGCCCTAGTATTCATTTCCAGTTATAAACTAGTTCATTTCTAACATTGTATTTCCTAAATTATAGTGACAACAATTTCCCTTTGTACCTACCAACATCTTTAACTATGCATACAAACTAGAAATATTGAAATTTTACATCCCTAGGTATGATAATGAAATATTACAGATTAATAAACAACATACTAATTGTTGCGAGTTAATTTTCACCACTAGAAATTAGAAGAGGTAGGATAGTCAAAAAAATTGAATGATTTTCGTAAGCTTTTCATTTAGCATTACACAAATATGATTTAAATTAAGCCCTTTATTTCCATGTGTAACATCTTCTTACTTGATTATGTTAATCTTGTATAGGAAATCATTCATAAAATGTAACTTCAATTTACTTTTTTGGTTAAAAAGAAAAAATATATATTGATGTTGGTTTTATCCATAACATTGATTACCCTCAATTGGTTTATAATATTATCCCAATAGTTGAACCTAACAATGAGATCCAATGTTTTAGTAACCTCCATGTTGTAAATAAATCTTGTCCTAATGATAATTGTCCTTTTCCTCACATTGATATGATGGATTCTGATGCTAATTATGACATGATATATTTTATGGAAACTTTTGTAGGATACAATCAAATAAAAATGAACCCCCTTGATAAATAAAATACATATTTTACTCTGTTATGGGGTAATTTTTTTATATGGTTATTCATTTTTTACTAGACAATGTCAATGCTACTTATCAACATGCTATGATATATACATTCAATGATTATATTCATAAAATTATTCAAGACTATGTTGATGATTTATTATAAAATTTAGTCCACCATCAAGACCACACATTTTATCTATGTTCAATATTTGAATGGTTATGAAAATAAATAATAATCTTGAATACTAGAAAGTGAGTTTGTTAGGCCAATTTATAGTAAGTTACTCATTTATTATCTTTTAGCGTGGCATCCAGGTTGAGCCCAAAAAATATTCAGGATATTATTGAAATTCCTTCCCTTTGAAATTTGAAACATCTCATACCCCTCAAGGAAAAATTCAATTTATTTTCCATTTCATTTAATAGTTAGTAAATTAAAAAATACCTTTACATAGTTATTCAAAAAGTAACCTCTTTTGAATCAGATGTGTCTTTTCAAAAGGAATTTGATGCTATCTAATAATATTTTCTTAATCCCCACATGCTTGTACCACTTGATCCTAATAAGATTCTTCACTTATACATATATATCACTAAATATGAACTTATATCTTTTCTTACATATTATGATGATAATAATTGATAATTTTTATTGTAATATATCATTTGTACTTTTTTACCCTACAAACCTAATTATTGTTCTATTGAAAATATATGAGTAGTCTTTCTTTTGTTACTAAAAAATTATGGCATTATTTGCTAAATACAGATGTACACATTATCTACGGTTAATCCATTATGATATTTACTCTCTCAAACTCACCTGTCAAATCGTATATCTCAATCGTCACTATTTTGACTAAATTCTAAATAAAATTTTATCTAATAAGAAAATATGACTGAAGAAATACTTCATAATATATTTAAGATATAAAAAAAATGAAAAATGACATACACAAAATAACACACTACACAAAATATGTCTTAGTAAAATATTTAAGGAAAACCCATCACAATAAGTTATCTCTTTCTTGAATTAACTCAATTATATTACCATACAATAATATACTTCTCTATTTTTATCTATGTCATTACATGCTTAAATATATGCAAACAAATCAATAAGTATTCATTGCAATGGTATTACAAAATAATGGGTATCATCACCATGGGAAAATAATACAACCCATAATGTCTCCCCATAAACATGAGTGATCTAACCACCCATAGTAAAATAGGTTAAAATTACCTCTATAGAGCCAAAATCCTATAAAAGGGACCAAAAAAATCTTGGAGGTCAATGCCAAAATCCCATAGCTAGGGTGATTTCATAGTCCCCCTAGATAATTTCGGGATGTACAATATAGAATAGTGTAAAAAATCTAAAATAAACATCACATATCCAATAAATTCAACCTAAATATTATCATTAAAAATTCCATTAAATGATGGGTCATTTAATCTCAACTCACAGATGAACCACTATGTTATACTTCTTCAATCAGTGATGACTTCTAAGATGATTTCACTACATATAACATCCATATAGAATCATGTAATATGTATTGTAATGGACCCAAATGATTAACGATAACATGATAGGAATTGTTTGATTACATTCCTTGATTAAATGATATCTTGTGTATATTAACTAGGATTTTCATATATAGATTACTAATATCATCAAATATGAGGATTTATTATCAGTCCTAAAAATTGTACAAATATAGAAAAAACCATTATATAGATCTTTTGGGACTCATAGTTAATTGTAACCATGGGCCAAGAATACAACCCATAATGACTCCCAATAAATATGAGTGATCTAACCACCCATAATAACATAGGTTAAAACTAACTATACATGTCTAAAATCCTATGAATGAGACCCCAAAAATAGTTATTGGGAGCTAGTCTCCAAACCCCCAAACCATGAAGATTTCTTTGACCTCCTCAATTATGTTGAGATGTACAGTCCAGAAGAGTGTAACTCATGGAAAAGATGCAACATGTTTGCAAAATTTTCCCACTTTTTTAATACTTTCCATAGGGTTTTTAAGGCATATTATTAGAAACTCAAGTAACTCAAGCCCATTGATTTTTTTCACCAAGAAAAATATTTAGTGTTTATATCTTTTTCAATAATCAGAAATATTATCTTATATGTCCACCTTCTCTATAAATATCTTCTTCTCCACAACCATTTATCATACAAAATGGTATTACATATCAATATAGTACATCCTACAGTGATACTCACAGTTCTTTGCTAGAAAAATTACACTTTGACTATCACAATCAATCCTTATAAGATTTTTAGTTAAACCAATACTGGAAATAAATCTTTAAATCCAAACCACTTTCTTAATTACATTAGTAGCTACCATGTACCCTGCCTCTATGGTGGATATCACAATAGTTGGTTGAAATTTACTCGTCAAAGTTACATCTCCACCAAAAAATTTAAAAACATACCCAGTAGTATATTTGTACATATCCATATCTCCACCCTAGTTTGAATCCAAAATACCATGAAAATTGAGTGTCTTTATTTCACCAATATTACCTTAATACCATATTATATAATTATATGTCCCATGTAGACACCAAAAGATCCTCTTCATCACATTCCAATGTTACTTTCCAAAATTTCCATGAATGTGCTAACTAATCCCACTACATGAGAAGTATTATGTATAGTATAAACCATTACTTAAGTCAAACTACTAAATGCATTAGCATATAACACCTAAGACATGTCATCGATTTCTTCTTTAATTTTATGACATTTCTCAGTATATAATTTTTTACCAAGATGAAAGGGAATACGGATAGGTTTACTTCCTATATTTAAACCTTTGTAATATTATCCCAATGTACTTATTTTGATTTAACCAACATTTATTTTTTCTTGATCTCTCTTAATTTTCATTCCCAAAATAAATCTTACAACTATATCCTTCATAGAAAGGTGTGATGAGAGATGAGACTTAACCTAAATGGTCATTTACTTATTGTTATCAATTAACATTATGTCATCTACGTTTAATAGAATTATACCAAAAATTTACCCTTCTTCTTTTTTAATAAATGCAACGAAAACATTTATTCTTCTAGGTCCAATTCCTAACACATACCTATAAAATTCCTAGTTCACATTTTTGGTGATTACTTAAATCCATATAGAACTTTATTTATCTTACATGCCAAATATTTTTTTCCTTTAACCTAAATTATTATTTTAGATGCTTCATGTAGATTTCCTCCTCAAGATCAACATGCAAAAAACATTGTCTTAACATCCACATGTTCTATTTTGATACCAAAGGAAGAAAAAATAAATATAAGACATCTAGTAGAATGTAACTTAACAACACGAGAAAAACTATCACCAAAATATAATCACTCTACCTTTAAGAACACTTTTTCTACTAGGTGATATTTATACTTATCTATTTTCCTTTTTGCATTGTGCTTCTTCTTAAATAACCATTTACAATAAAAAAATTCTTCCATGAGGTAATTGTACCAAGGCCCATCTGTGATTCTAATTTAAAGACTCCATTTCTTTCCCCATATCATTTTACCTAGAGTTATATTATTTTGAGTGAAAATCCTCCTGTATAGCCTTTGGGTCATCATTACTCATTAGGAATAGAGATTTTTCACCCTTTTAAAACCACAAAAATCCTAAAAAATTACATTGCTAAAAAAATCAAAAAAATCATAAAATTGTAAACTCCAAAAAGAATTAATGTTTACCATATCTATTTCCACAAATGAACATTCCTATAAATTCTCCAATTCTGTAACCTAATCTTATTTTCTTCCAAAAAAATCAAGAATACATTACAATAGATTTAAGAAACTGTATTTGGAAAAATAGAGAAAATAATACTCATTACCACGTTGTTGCAAGAATTTTAAACGTAGAATAATCATTTTCCCAGTCTTTAAAACGTGTTAGACAAGTTCCAAATCAGAAAATAAGAGTGTAAAAAACTATATTTTAAATTGAATATAAATCTTACATATTTGTGGAAATAAGTTACACAATATCTAATTGAGAAAGTGGCCTAATTAACCCTATATTTTAAGATAAAGTTCAAGCTAATTTTAGGCTTCCTATTATACAAACCGCAAGACAAGTTGATTAAGAATACTTTCCCAAATTTGATCTTGAACTCCCTATTGAAGAAATCCTTGAGGAATCAGTTACAGTATTTTTTTATCTCATTCCTCCAAAAGAAGAAGAGGAAGAAGAAGAAGATGATGATCATGATCATGATGATGATGAAAAAATGGTTACACCTACACCATGTAGATAGAATACCAGGGCCCTTCCTCCTCCACTACATGAATTACCAAAAGGGTATAGGAAGAACTTCCCCAAAATCAAAGGGAATGGGAAAAAACATCCAGAGGAACATATTGTTACATTAAGCACAACTTGTAGTGCATTTGGAGTTGAATATGAATATTTCTCGGTCCATATACTTGTGGAATCATTGCAGGAAGTTTTTGCTGATTAGTTCTATCATTTTCCACAGAGATCTATCACCAATTCGGAATAGATGAAATCTAAGTTTGAGGCCAAGTTCAAGTCTACTAAATATTCTCATGTCATACTTGCAAAATGGTCCCAAATAAATAAGGAACCACATGAACCTATGAGGGAATTTTTTCTATGTTCAACAAGTTACTCTATAAAATCAAAGAGGTTGGCAGGCCTATAGAGAATAACAGGTTAAGATTATTCACCAAGGTTCAATTATCAAAGGTTGGATTTATGTTGAGAAATTTCAACCTGGTACTCTAGATGAGGCCCAAGAACTTATGGGAAATTTGAAATATGCCCTTGTTATGTCTAGAAAAATTAAGAAATGAGAAATAAAAGACAAGGCTCAAATCTCAAGATCTAGAGCTACATATTCTTTGGTGCTAAAAATTGCTAATGATGTACTCAATTTCAAGAAGCAACTTGATTATAGTTCCCTATATAAGGATATTCCAGTGAATAAATTATCAAATAGGAAAAGAATTTTTTCCATGAACACCACTTGTAGAACCCAATCAGATGATGAAAATGAAGAAGAGATTGATTCAAAAGATGAAGGTTACAAAGGTGAGTTATTCATTGCAGAAATAATATATGTATAAATTGGTTTCTTTTAATATGAATCTTCTTCCAAAGATTAATATAAATACTCCATAGATGATATGAAATTCCATTCTTGTGTTTTTTTGAAAAGATGAAAAACTATTGAAAAATATAAATCATCTGAGCACAAAGAGAAGGAGAAAGAGGAATCTCAACCGACTACTTCACTACTAGAAAAAATAATAACTAAGATAGGTTATCCTCTTCCCACATCTTTTGAATCACCCAAAAATAATATTGAATCCACATCTCATTGCAAGGCATATCCTAATATAGGTAATTCAATTACTTCCACTTCTTCTAAATATAATACTTCCACTTTTGTACCTCAAAAAAGAAATGAAAAATATACACATACTTCCTCTATATTAAATTGAAATACCCCTAGTATTTCCAATGCTTTTGAGAGCTCTTCCTCTAGCTTTGATATTATTGACCATGTGAAAAAACTCAAAGTTTAAATCTCTGAATTAGAATACTTGCAAACCCATCTTGAATAGTTTGATAAGGTAGTAAAATTTATCAAAGGAGAATTTCGAAATATAATGTGTCATCCACTTCCAAAGACATACTTACCACACCCTAGAAAATTGAAATTCATAATATTTTATCTTTTTTCCCATCATCTAACAACATGATTGATTCTTTCTATGTTTTCTTATTAATCCACTGGTAGTGACTTAACAATTACATTATTGATTCTGGTCCATTTGACAATGTCATGCTTTCTAAGGTTGTTAAGCCCTTGGTTTGATTCTCTCCTAATAATTTGTTCATTGTTAATAAATGGATAAAAATTAAGTTCCACAAAAAATTAAGTTACAATTGTCAGAAGAATCAAATATGCACAACTTTATTTTGTGTCCTATTCAAAAAAAAGTGAGTAAAAGAAACAATTCTAGTGGTGGATATGATACCTACCTATGAGATACTCCTTAGCAAAATATTTTTCTGAGATGTTTGAGGAGAGATACAAATGTAATATTCTTTGGCCTCAATACCTATCAATAATGAGATGAAGAATCTTCTCCCTAAACCTAAATTTAAATATATGGTTAAAAAGTTATATTCTCGTAGAGCACAAATTCACTTCCAAAGTAAGGAAGTTGGGAAATTTCCACTCAATGATAGAAATATTGAAAACTACTTTATGAGTTTTGAATGATATGATTATCATTCCATCCTTGAGGAAATGCTAATAGAAATTTTTTATGAGATTTGGAGCATGAAATTTGATGGAAGTTGTTTAATAACATGCTCAAGTTCAGGAATTGTCTTATCCTCTCCATAAGGAGATATGTTCCCTTTGTCTTACAAGTTACATTTGTAGTGTCTTTCTCTTTGATGATTCCACATCCTGATTTCAATGGACATAATGTTTTGATGGAGATGATTTTCCACCCAATTGTGTCAAACAACTCAGAGAGTATATAAGTTTTTAATGATGATGGCCACATTCTTTTCTTCTTACAATAGACTAGAGATTTTAGGTATATGTAATTTAAAGGAAGTGACTCGATCCCATATGATTTTACTATGAATGATAATGAAAGTACATCATTGATCAAGTATATGGAGCTTTATTAATCTAATTAAAAGGTAATAAAATTCCAAATGGCTAGTGTCACTGGAGACAAGCATGCCAATTTTATGCACAGTAAATCCAAGGATCAACCTAGATATTCATCCAAATATGAGAAAATAAACATTGGTACAAGTGAGCAGCCAAGGATGGTGAACATAGGAGAGTGTTATTCACATGAGGAATGTAGAAATTTCTCAACCTTTTTGAATAAGTATTAAAATGTACTAGTATATTTATACAATGATCTCAAATCCTTTTAACAACAATTCATCAATCTATCCCCCTAAAACCATATGCGAAGACCTTATGGAAAAATAAAAAAATATTATAATCTAAATATTATCAAGACCATAAAATAATAAGTTTAGAAACTAATCAATGCATGCATCATCTTCCCTATCTGTCACTCGACAAAGGTAGCCAACATCATACTAGTTTGCAAGAACAATGATTAAATCTACATTTGTGTGGATTTATGAAATCTAAATCAAGATTCCCTAAAATATAATTGTACCTTACTATTCATGGATCATATCCTATAATAATTTAATGATTCATAAATGATTTATATGCTTGAGGAATCTCTAAATAGCACTAGATTGAAGTTGCCAAGGAGGATCAGTTTACAATTGATTTCACCAACTCTTGAGGCACATTTATATATCATTGTATTCCCTTTGGGTTTAGAAACACAGGTGTCACCTTTTACAGGGACATGGATTTATCTTTCAAATATTTAAGGTGAAGATTATTAGTGGTGTATTTGGATGATCTTACATTGTACTCAAAAAAGAGAGAAGAAAATTTTGCAACAGTATGAGTAGGTCTTAATTTTCTACGCAAGGCATCACATCTATCTTAATCCAAAGAAATCAATATTTTTAGGTAACTGAAGGAAAGCTCATTGGTCACATTATGATAAAGGAAGGAATAAAAATTGATAAGGGTTGAATACATCCAAACATTATCTCTACCCATAATTAAACTGGGTATGCACTCTTTCTTTGGAAAGGTAAACTTCTTATAAATATTTGTTCCCAAATCCACTGAGCTTACAAAGGAAATCATCCAGATGAAGGCCAAGGAATTCTTGAAGTGGTTAAAGGAAGGAAATGAATCTTTCGAGAAAATAAAAGGTGATATTGTAAAATCAACCATCTCTATCCTCCCATATTTTAACAAGGAATTCATTGTGTATTGTTATGCTTTGTAGAATAGTCCTTGTTGAATGAAATGATGATAAGGTTCAGTCACCCATTTCATTCATGATTACTTCATTGAAACTACATAAACTTAAATATTCACAACATGAGAATCATTCTTATGCATTGGTCAGAGCTTTGAAGAATTTCATATTTTACCTCTTGCACTCACACACTATTGTTGTGGTCCCTAGCATGATTGTTAAATCAATTTTAGTGTTAAAATATCTTAGTGCTAAGAGAGATAATCAGGTTTCACAAGTATAAGAGTATGACCTTTACATTATACCTTCCAAATTAGTATGAGGAAATGGTTTTTGTGAACTCCTTTCTCGAGAAGAATAGGAAGATTGTTCAAATTATTATGAGTGCTTTATCAAATACCTTTCTCTTGTACTTTTCATAAGCACCACCAATCCTTCGTATTCATACATAGCATATTTTGTGACCTACAGGGATCCCCCCAGGCCTGTATTACAAAAAAGGCATACTATCCATCTAAAATCAGTGAAGTATGTCATTTGGGAGAACATATTGTACAAGAAAGGATTGGGATGGAAATTTTCTTAGGTGCATTAAAGAAGAGAAACAAAGAAGACATTTAAATCATACCATAATGAAGCATGAAAAGGGAATTTCTTGACATTAGTAACCACTCATAAAATCTTGAGAAGTGGTTATTATTGGACCACCCTCTTCTGAGATACCTATAAATGGTTAAATAAAAATGATGCATGTTAACAATTTGTTAGAAAACCAAGGGTTACTTATTTACCACTCCAACCTGTGATCATAGAAGAACCCTTCCAATAATGGGGTTTGGAATTTGTTGGTGTATTGAATCCACACTCCAACATGTGTTAATAGAAGAACCCTTCCAATAGTGGGGTTTGGACTTTGTTGGTGTATTTAATCCACAACTCCATCGTGTGTCATATGTATTTCCTCATCACTACCTATTAATTTACAAATTGGGTGGAAGATATTTTGGACAAACATTCTAACTCTGAGATGGTATGCAATTTCTTAAATGAGGATATCATTCTCATATTTGGGGGTACCAAAAAAGATAGTAGCCGGGTAACGTAAATTGCTTCTCTTATGGTGAATTGATGTATTCTTTTCTACAACCATGGTATTTCACTATCCCACTCTGCTGAGTACTATCTGCAAGGAAATGGTAAAGCGGATTATAGTAACAAAAAATATTATTACTATCATTTTAAAATTAGTGGATTTTAATCAAAGGGATTAGCATAAGAAACTATATGATGCATTATGGGCTGATCAAATAACACCCAAGAAGGCCATCAAAACTTCTCCTTTCCAACTACAATATGGACTCAAATATATTTTTTACAATTTCTCTAGAGTTACCTACCTTGCAACTAGTAAAACTAGTAGGAAATGGAGAATACATTGATGCTCTTGATAAGAGGTTTTTTAACTTTAAAAAATTGAATGAGGAAACACAGGTAGTAATGGATATGCTAAGAATACACCAATTAAAAGTAAAGAATATTTTTTATTAAATGACGCAATATAGATTTTGTAAGATTGGACATATTTTCCTACTCTAGGAACAAAGGTAGGATCCCAAAGAAACCCATGGAAATTTTGACTCTCTAGCTTGGCCTTTTCAAGATAAGGCACTTCTACAAAGAGAATACATACTATCTCGCATACCTTGATGAAACCCCCATTGGATTTACCTCACAGTTGACAACATATGAATATCTATAGGTAGTAAAGTTGGTTTTTTTCAACCATGTACCATAATTTCCCTTTCCATTATGTGTTTCCTTTCCTTTTTTTTGTTTCCCTTTTATGTTACATGTTTGTTTTTTTTTTGTTTTTTTTTTCAGTTTCTTGTATTAGTTAGTGAATGAATGATTTTGTTACCCAATTTTCAAGACATTGGTCTTCTTAACCATGCAAATTATAATATCCTTCATTACCCATTACAATCCAATGTCCCTAATTTAGAGCTAGTTTTTTTCATGATAAATTTCTGGCATGGCAACCAAGCCCCCACTTGAATATTTCCTCTCCCAGTCAATGTGAACCCTTCTTGTAGCTAACATGTTCATAGTATCATCCTCATTTATTATTATAGGAACGTGATAAAAATATTTTCAATTTTGTTTCATGTGTAAGGATGTTTTCCTAAGGTGATTGGAAAAGTTACTTATATCCAACGAATAACAACTACCTTTGGAGTCCTGAAAAAGATCATTTTTGGCTATTTTGCAACTATTTAATACCCTCCCAAAGATGATTGAAAAGGAACAACCCATATATATTTCATGAAGAGTATTTTTTAATACATTTAAGGTAATTTTCTTGAATTTTTTCAGAGCCATGTGATGCCCAGAATCAAACAAGAAAAATAGGGTCATTTCAGGTACAGGGAATGTTATACTCCCAATGGAGAAATTTGACTTTCTCAGATGATTTTAAGAGTTCCTGAAGGATTTCAAAGATAAAAAATATGAAATATAAATATATAATAACCCTCAACATGATAAAGAAATCAATTTTGTTCTAAGAATTAAAATTTGTATGTGTTAATCCAATATACTACAATTGCCCCTTTAAGCGAAAAGAGGAAAAAGCCGTAAAAATCAATTTTTAGGTAGAATTGGCTCTTAAACATGGCTAGGATGTACTCATTAGGTTATTAAAATTCCAAATCATATGATGTTTGACCCCAAAGAACCATTTCATGCTCTTGGGGAATAAAAATCACTCTTGATGTTCTAAAATTGAGATGGTAAGATGACATCAACATATCAAAAAGGCATGATCACACTTTGGAGCATATTTTGTCCCCTCAAATTTTACCTAAGGCAAAAATTTACATGATGAAGACACAATTATGCTCCCCAATCCATTTATGTTGTTTCATCACTTAAAGTGTAACTTGCAGTGCTAGAAGAGGCATATGAAATGTTTAAGTGTGTGGGTCCCCTTCTCATGGCTTGAAGACCCTTGGCACACTTATAATAATTTCATGTCCCCTTAGATTATCCCTAAGTTAAAAATATAGAATGGGGGACATTGAATTTTTCTCCCCCATGAGGCCATTCTCTTTACAACTTTGAAGAGATCACTTTCACCCCTAGATCCCAAAATTTCATATTCACTTAACTACTTCCCCCCTCCTCATGAGGTGACTCCCCTTGGTGAATTTTGCATAATGGAGTGTCCCCTCACTTTTCACCAATAGAAAAAGGAAGATGGATGACACAAACATTTTCTCCCCAAGATTCCTTTCTCTCAGCAACTTACACATCATCACTTTCACCCCTAGGAAGTTACCAAACTTGCATATTCACTTAACCACTTCCACCATCCTAATGAACTGACCCCCATGGCACATTTTGTAGCATGGAATTTCACCTTAATTTTCACCAATATAAAAAGGTACAAATTCGACATGAAAATGCACTCCTCCTCCTTCTATTAAGCCCTTGGACATATTAAGGACCAATTAATAGCCCTCGAAAGCCATTTTTAGTACCTTGCATTTACCTCACACTACACCATAACTTGTGACTTTTCATCATCTTATGTACAACACATTTTCCCCCCATTTTTCCCTTACACATATTTCCCCCTATTTTTAGGGTGAAACCACATGCCAACACTCCTCCCACCACAATTCATCATGCCTGGTTAAAGTTGATTTAAATAGTGTAAGGCGAATGTAAATCACTCCCAAATCAAAAACACTTAGTCATTTTTACATTGAAAGAGGTTGTTGTACCCCCCAAAAAAATCCATATGATGATACTGAAATTTTTCATAATACTCAAGCTCCAAAACTAAAATTTTCTCATATCTCACCATCTGTGCCTGATTTCCACAAAAATTTAGCAATGTGCTCCTCCCCAAAAATTCCTTCAATTTAACTGTAATAAAACTACCATTGATGTTTTGTATAATTTATAGCAACTGTTACCCAAAATGTGCCCCTGCTCATTTTTGTGGCTAACTCCTTGTGTTCTTTCCTCTCTTGTGCCTCAGTCTCCATTTTTTTATTTTAAGGCACTCAAATCTTTCTGGAAATGGCACCATTGGATAGAGCTCTCTCTCAACTTTCCAGAAAGGTAAAGTTTTCCTCCTAACTCCTCATATTTTTCAAGTTATGGCTCGACGGAGTTTTTGTGGGAAATTTTCCCCTTGGAAGCCCGCAACCAATAGGAAGCTACCACGTGTCCCAGGAGGTGGCGGAGAGAGGAGAAAAACTTAGAATTTTTTTCAAGTTTTGGTCAAAATTTGCAAAAGGTAAATTTTTGCCCACGAGCCCACCGACCCAATCAGGATGTGACACGTGTCAGAAGGGGGAGGCGGAGTGAAAATTTTGCTAAGTGATTTGCGTGGGAAAAATTTTGAAATTTGGCTTGGGCCAATAGGAACTTTCCATGTGTCCAGAGGAGGGTTGCGGATTTCAGAGGAAAGGTTAGAAAATTTCCAAGTTTTTGCCGGAGAAATTCAAAAGTGAATTTTTTCCCGCATGGCCCGCGGCGAATTGGGTTGTGCCACATGTCTTCATCAGTCAGAGTGGTGGGGGGAGAAATGGAAAATTGGCTAAGTGTTTTGTAGAGTTTTTTTAAAATGAAAATTTTTAATGGAGGGCCCACGCCCAATGATAGTGAGCCACGTGAAGTTCGGAGCTTGGGGAAGTTTTTAAAAATTTTGGCAAGTGTTTTGCCAAAAGTCCAAAAGGGCAAGTTTAGGCCCGCTGACCCCGTCAACAAATGGGAGCACAACACGTGTCTTAGTAGGGTAGAATGTGGGACGACTTAGGAAATTTTCCCAATGGGAAAATTTAAGGCAAAAATCCAAAGGTGAAGCCCACCCCTCTTTTGCAAACAAATGAAATGTTGCCATGTGTCCAGGTGGCACAAAAACACCAAGCGACCCGAAGAGAAAAATTTCAAGGATGAGCCCGTGGCCAATCACATCATGCCATGTGGCATCCAAGTGGGTGGAGAGTGGGGATTTTTGAAAAAAAATTCCAAATGCAAAAAAGAGGTAAAATTCAAATTTTTTTCCCGTCGATCCATTTTGGACCTGTTTTTTCCCTAAATCTTCAAATGGCCATAACTTTCGATCCAAAGATTATATTTTCATGTTCTTTATATCAATGGAAAGCTGGTAAAATTCTCTACATTATTCCATGGTAAATTTTTAATTTTCATTCATTTTCGAGGGATAAAATCAAAAAATGCTTCTGGTACGTGCCCATGGATAGAACTGATGTTTCAACAACCAATTTTAATGCAAAATGGGTCGCATTCTTCTCCAGCATGGTCAAAAATGTTAGGGCATGGGTTTGTAAGGACCTCCATGCTGTTTTTAATGCATTTCATTCAATGAGGAATGGCTCCCACATTTTTTCATGTTTTCTCTCTCCTAGGCTCGACCCATGCACTGTAAAAGCCAGATTTGGCTCATTTTTCAAAGGGGAACACTTTTTTTGCACATCAAGCTTTTGTTTTAACTTCCAACAAGTGATTTTGGCAAGTATCAGACCTTCCAGGGATTGTAATAGGTTTTTCTACCTCTTTGGTGTTGGAATACAAGGATTTTGATGTTGAAAATCACAATGCAGGTTCTGTGAATGCTTTCAGTCCTTTGTATGTGTTGTTTGCTTCATTTCAAACCCTTGATTATAGCTTATCAACCTGTGTATGATGTTTTATGTTGTAATTTCTGATTTGTGTCGATTTTCATGAACAAGAAGTTCTCACCGCTCCTTTGGTGTATTACCCTTATCAGTTTAGTTTTAATTTTTACATTTCTTATCACTGTCTCCTTGCAAATTAGGATAAAATTAGGATCTGAACCTCTGCTATTGTGCAAATATAGATCTAATCAGAGGAGTTTGAGGAACTAGCCTCTAATTTGGATATTCCTCTCTCATCTTACAAGTCCCACACTTGGAGAGAGGTTTCAATGTTGTGCAATCACACTGGATGCCCTAAACATCAACTTAGAACCTTGATTTGCATCCAGGGGTGTTGCTGATTTGTAACAACAGTTTTGGCACATCCGGTGGGACCTTAGAGGTCTCTTTTTTATTGTAGAAAAGTTGATGTGCATCTGCTACAATTTTCTTGCTTCAAAAGAGCTATAAATTGCACATCTGGCGACTCCAAGGGGAAGAATCAACTAGTTTCATAAATGCAGGCCTGTAAACTCATGAGAAGAATCACCACAAGGTCAAGGGCTGGAGAAGAAGAGGTGTTGTTTGAATACCTATAGTTATCTCCAAGAAGAAGGCAAAGAGGAAGAAGGATTCAAAGGTCTCCATCTCCACCAAACAGAACTCTCTCAACTCCTCCACCTGGTAGGCCTTTCATTCACTCAACAAGGGTTTTAAGACCAATTAGAATGGCACAAAACAAACCTTATGTCAATTTCATAGGTAGCATCCCACTTTCCCTCAATGCACAACATCAAATTCCAATTACAGCCTTGAAGAACATTCCATACTTCACTGGAGAGAATCAGACTACTCCAGGTGATCATGTTAAAGACATTGCCAACCTTTGTGCAATTCATGAAATCAATGAGATGCAAGTGGCTGTCAAATTTCTAGCATCTTCATTCAAGGGGAAAGCATTGCAATGGTTTAGAAGTATTGCCTCAGGTTCTATTCAAAATTTGAATAGCTATGTATAGCACTTCATGAGCAATTTGGAGAGAAGGGAGACAACTTGTCTCTTTTGGAGCAGCTGACAACCATCAAGAGAGCTCCCAATGAGCAGCTGACTGATTTCAACTTCAGATTTCAAAAGAATTGGGAGAGAATTCCAGTGGCAGTCAAGCCAACAGCAGAAGGTGCTTTTCTCTACTACCTCAAAGCTCTAAATTCTGATATTTATATGTTGATTCAGTCCATGGGAGGCATAACTATCCCTATGGCTTATAGCATTGCCATTAGGGCTGAAAATTGTTTGATCCAAGTCGGAAAACTAGCCCCTAGACCTCCCATGCCATTGTTTCCAAGTTTAAAGAGCCCAAACACTAATCAAGCACCTAATTTGGCTCCTTCTCCCACTCCTAGAAATCAGATTTCAAATGAGGCTTCTACTTCATCTCCAAGTGCCCCAAATGAGCTTCAAGAAGTCATGAAGCAATTGCAAAACCTAGGCAATGAGCTGGTTACTCTCAAGAGGCAACAATCCTAAGGTTTTAGACCTTCTTATCATCCCCAAGCTCAACCTAACAGGCAGCCATACCAACCACAACGACCACCTAATCTAGCTACAAATATAAATCAAACAAGGCCTCCTGCCAATAGACCATTTCAGCCCTATAATCCTAATGCCATATCTACCTCTAAGGCATTGGTGCCAACACAAAACAACGTTGCTCAGGAGTATGATTTGTGTTTTCCATGTAATGAACCTCACAACCAATCCATGTGCTTCAATGGTGCTTTAAATCAAGCATTAATGGTGACAACTACTTGTGTGGAGGGTGAGGGAAGTCAAGGAAACAACCAACAACAAGAAACATTCCAACAGAAATCAGCCCCAAATGACACCACATTGGTAAACTGGCAAGCAAAAAATTTCTGTGGCATGAATCAAGCAGTTTCTCAAGGTGTTATAGCCAACACAAGGTCAAAAAGAAGGAATTTGGGGTGAAGAGCAGCCATTAGCTCCAACCAATCCACAACCTTCCATGGCTCCACAAATGGTTGGCAAGAAAAATCCAATTTCAAATGCACAAGGGCAGCCAAGAACAGCTCCTAGACCAACTCAAATACCAGTTGTTGCTGCCCACATGCAAGGAGTGAATGTGCCAACCAAATGACAGAAAAGAGATCCTTCATCACCATTCAGTATCGTTGATCAGATGAAGAAGACAAATGTAAATATATCAATGTGGGAATCCCTATCTATCCCAGGCCAAAGAGATTCGCTACAAGCTGCCATGAAGGACTGGGCCAACTTCAAATCAGCAAGCTCAGATGCAAGAGAAAGTGCTCACAAATGCTGCCAAGCCTGAAGGGAATCATGGAGGACAGCAAGGTAAAATGTTGAAGCCCCCTCCTTTCTATGTTTCATTAATCATTGGAAATCAGTTAGTGCACAATTACATCATAGATTCCGGGGCAAGTAGCTCAATGATGCCTAAACAAATAGTTGATCAGCTAGGGCTCCAGTATGAAACCATATCCAAAGGGGTAGTGCAGCTGGATGAGACAGCGAGTAACAACAGTTGGAGTGATTAGAAACTTGAGTCTTACCCTTGCATGCATGTCCAAATGTTGTTGTTTTACAAGATGTATTAGTTATAGACCTTCCACCACTCTTTGCCCTATGCTTTTCAAGAGACTTCATAGACAAGATTGGAGGATATTTGTTTGCTGATTGGTCACACATGCTATTCAGAATGAGGTATGGAACCAAAGCTACAATCAGGTCTGAACCTATTGCAAACTTCCACATTGAGCCCTACACTCCAAGTCAGATCAATGCCAATTGCTCAGCATTTGATCAAGAAGATCACCCAAGCACTGATGAAGCTGACACCAAGGTTGGAAGCATCCCAGATCTAACTCTTGATGAATGGGGAAAACAAGGTACATGCTTTTGATCCTTATCAAGAAGTAGAATAATCTGAGCTAGGGTTCTATTACATACATGAAGAAGATCAGCCCATTCCTAGCATCACCAAGCCAAACCATAAGGATGAAAATGAGGTATGACAGTTGTTTTTTGATGGATCAAGGAGTAGACAAGGTGCAGGAGGTGGAGCTATTCTTATTTCACCTCAAGGAGTAAAGTACCATTCAGCTTTTTGATTTTAGTTTGCATGCTTCAATAACACTGTTGAATATGAAGCCTTAGTGTAAGGGATGCATTGGGCAATAAAGAGAAGAATAAGGAACTCACAAGTCTTTGGTGACAGTGAATTGATTGTAAATCAGGTCAAGGGACAACATGCTACCAAGAATGATCTACTTAAGTGATACAAGAATAGGGCATGGGATCTCATGGAAGATTTTGAGGGTTTTGGCATCAAATCCATTCCTAGGAAAGAGAACCAAGATGCTGCTAGGCTTGCAGCAGTAGGGGCAGCCTTTGACATTGTGGAAAGCATTCAACAAGACAAGGTATAGGCAAAAATCCATGTGATTGTGAGGCCTTCAATACCGGATAACAATGTAAGTTGGCAAGTGTTTGAGAATGACCAATAAATCATCCATTTCTTGTAAGAATAAGATGAGTTCTCAGCTAAGAATCAAGAAAAATTAGAACATCAGTATGGGTGACCAAGTGGTACAGCTGAGAACTAAAAATCTTCCCAAGGGACTTACCACTTTGGAGTCCATTTTTAATCCCAATGATCAGTTTAGGAAGGAGAAAGCAAACATTCAGGTCAAGAGAGAAGATTTAGTATCCATCTTGGTGGAAGAGAACAAACCATTACAAATTGGAAAGATGACAACTGAACAAGAAAGGTATGAGTTCATGTAGATGTGTCAAGATTTCCCTAATGTGTTTGCTTCCAGAGCTATGAAGACTTGAAAGGTTTCAATCCCAACTTAGCTCAGCATACCATTGAATTGGATCCAAATACTAAGCCTGTCAGGAAGAAACAAAGACCAGTCAATCCACAGATGGACCCTCTCATGAGGAAAGAATTGAACAAGCTGATTGAGTCAAGGATCATATTCCCAATCAAGCATTCTAGTTGGGTTGCCAACTTGGTTCCAGTCAGAAAGAAGAGTGGAGAGATCAAATTGTGTGTTGACTTCAGAGAATTGAATAGAGCATCTCTCAAGGACCATTACCCACTCCTTTCCATGGAGCAAATCTTGCAAGTTGTGGCTGGCTCCGAGAGATTTTCACTACTTGATGGCTACTCAGGCTACAATCAGATTATGGTGAAGGAAGAAGACCAGTTCAAGACATTCTTCACAACCAAATGGGGAACTTATGCATACAGGAAAATGCCATTTGGGCTGTCCAACACTAGTGCTACCTTCCAAAGAGCAATGGGCATGGCATTCAAAGGTTTGATTAACAACATGGTGCTGATATACCTTGATGATATCACTATTTTTTCTAAAAATGTAGTAGACCACCTCTCTCATTTGAGACAAGTCTTCACAAGGTGCAAGAGATTTGGAGTGTCTTTGAATCCTAAGAAGTGTATCTTTCTTAGACATGAAGGAAAGCTCCTTGGCCATATTGTCTCCAAAGAAGGATTAGCAATTGATCCAGAAAGGGTTGAAGCCATAAGAGCACTATCATTGCCAATCCACAAGAAAGCCCTTCAAAGTTTCTTGGGGACGATAAACTTTGTTCGGAGGTTTGTCCCAGATTTTACAGCCCTTGTCAAATCTATCACCAAAATGTTAAAGAAAAGCATGGCTTTCAAGCGGACAACAAAAGGCAAGGAGAGTTTTGAAGCAATCAAAGAAGCCATCTCTCAAGCACCAACCCTCATCAATCTAGACTTCTCCAAGGATTTCATCCTCTATGCATTTGGAGGTAATGATACTATTTCTGCCATTTTGGTACAGCAGAACAAGGACAACAATGGGCAACCAATTGCTTTCTTCAGCCAGAGCCTAGATGACTATGAGGTGAGGTATTCTTTTATTGAGAAGCATGTACTTGTAGTAATCAGAAGCTTGAAGAAATTCAAGCATTTAGTCTCAAACAACAAGGTCCAGTTGCTGGTCTCTCATGCTGGGGTTAAAGACTTCCTCCTCAACAAGGATTTGAATGAGAAAAGGGAAGGTTGGATCACTCGTGTTATGGAGTATGACATTGAGATCAAGGTCACCAAGCTGATAAGAGGAAAAGGATTGTGTGAGCAGCTGATTTTGGGGAAGCAAAAAGAAGTATGCAATGAAGAAGATGTTGTTTTGATAGTTCAAGACAGCCATGAGCTAGGTGGCACTCAAGAAGACAATAATGTTGTCCCCACTCCTTGTTGGACCTAAGGTATAATACACTTCCTAAGCACATGCCTATGCCCTCAAGAGATGAACAAGACCCAAAGAAGACACTTCAGATTGCAGGCTTTCCCATATGCCATTGTTGATGGAGTTTTGTTCAAGAAAGATGTGAATGGAGTGCTGCTGAGATGCATTAGCACAAATCAGATTCATAGGGTGTTGGAAGAGTTCCATGTTGGACCAGCTGGTGGTCATTTTGCACCGAGAGTGACAGCTCTAAAAATTATGAAGGCTGGTTATTATTGGCCCACGATTTTTAGTGATTGCTTTTCATGGATCAAGAGGTGTAAGAATTGTGCATTTTTCACAGGAAAAGAGAGAATCGCTTCCCTTCCATTGCATCCAATCTCAGTTGACCAGCCATTCATGCAATGGGTTTTGGACTTCATTGGAGTCATTAATCCCAATTCAAGCCAAGGGCACAAATAGATTTTGAAAGCCACAGACTACTTCACCAAGTGGACTGAAGTAGTAGCGCTCAAAGAGGCAAATGAGTCTAGCGTCTTAGACTTCTATGAGGGCATAGTAACCAGATTTGGCATACCTACTACAATAATCTTAGATAATGCATTGGCATTCATTGGATCTAAGGTTACTGAGTGGGCTGTCAAGAACAGGATCTACCTAGGTACTTCATCAAACTATTACCCTCAAGGTAATGGCCAGGCTGAGTCTACAAACAAGAACTTGTTGAGGATCATTAGGAGGACTCTTGATGAGAATCAAAGGTATTGGCATACCAAACTGAAATCAGCCTTATGGGCTGATAGGATAACTCCCAAGAAATCCACAGGTAACTCTCCATTCAGGCTTGTCTATGAAGAGAAGCAATCTTGCCCATGTCACTTAAGTTGCCAACATTGGAACTCATGAAGCAGTTAGAGTTGCTAGAGTTTGGGCCCATGGAGGTGAGATATCCAGAGTTGATGGAGCTTCAAGAGATCAGAGATCAGGCATCCCAAGCAATGGAGAAGGATCAAGATTTGATCAAGAAGACCTTTGACAGGAAGGCCAAGAGTAGATATTTCCAGGTTGGAGATCTAGTGTTAAAATGGTATGCAGATAGAGAAAAACCAGGAAGGCATTCAAAATTTGATGCCATTTGGAGTGGCCCATACATGGTTACGAAGTGCAAGAACAACAATGCTTTCCAATTAGCTTCATTAGATGGTGAAGAACAAAAAATTCCAGTCAATGGAATCTATCTAAAGCGTTGCTTCTAAAGGGAAATTCTCCACCTTGTAAATATTAGCTTAGGTTTCCATTCCTTCAAGTGCTTGTGCACATTGTTTTGTTGTAGGTTAGTTTTGCTTTCCCTAAGTGCTTTGGCACAGCTTGCTGTCCCTAGAGATGTTTTGCAATCCTTTCTTCCATAAGGTGATATTCCATCTTCCTCCTTGCAACATTCTAAGTCAAGTTGGGGGTTCCAAACAGAAAATTTGATGACTCCATGCCCAATGGACTGCTTCAGGCAACTAGTATTTTCATCTAGCAAGCAGATGACCCCTCTGAGTCACCAAAATTGTTATCCAAAATGTGCCCCTGCTCATTTTTGTGGCTAACTCCTTGTGTTCTTACCTCTCTTGTGCTTAAGTCCTCCATTTTTTGATTTTCATGCACTCAAATCTTTCTAGAAATATCACCATTGGATAGAGCTCTCTCTCTCAGCTTTCCAGAAAGGTAAAGTTTTCCTCCTAACTCCTCATATTTTTTCAAGTTATGGCTCGACGGAGTTTTTGTGGGAAATTTTCCCCTTGGAAGCCCGCAACCAATAGGAAGCTACCATGTGTCCCCAGGAGGTGGCAGAGAGAGGAGAAAAACTTAGAAAAAATTTCAAGTTTTCGTCAAAATTTGCAAAAGGAAAATTTTTGGCCCGCAGGGCCCGCCGACCCCAATCAGGACGTGACACGTGTCAGAAGGGGGAGGTGGAGTGAAAATTTTGCTAAGTGATTTGCACGGGAAAATTTTTAAAATTTGGCCCGGGCCAATAGGAACTCGCCACGTGTCAAGAGGAGGGTTGCGGATGTCAGAGGAAAGGTTAGAAAATTTCCAAGTTTTTGCCAAAAAATTCAAAAGTGAATTTTTGCCCACATGGCCCGTGGCGAATTGGGTTGCACCACGTGTCTTCATCAATCAGAGTGGTGGGGGAGAAATGGAAAATTGGCTAAGTGTTTTGTAGAGTTTTTTTAAAATGAAAAATTTTTAATGGAGGGCCCATGCCCAATGATAGTGAGCCACGTGTCAGGAGGGACAGGGGAAGTTCAGAGCTCGGGGAAGTTTTAAAAAAATTTGGCAAGTGTTTTGCCAAAAGTCCAAAAGGCAAAGTTTAGGCCCACTACCCCCCCGTCAACAAATGGGAGCATGACACATGTCCCGAAAAGGCAGAATGTAGGAGGACTTGGGAAATTTTCCCAATGGGAAAATTTAAGCCAAAAATCCAAAGGTGAAGCCCGCCCCTCTTTTTCGAACAAATGAAATGCTGCCACCGTGTCCAGGTGGCACAAAAACAACAAGTGACTCGAAGAAAAAAATTTCAAGGATGAGCCCATGGCCAATCACATCATTCCACATGGCATCCAAGTGGTGAAGCATGGGGATTTTCAAAAAAAAATTCCAAATGCAAAAAAGAGGTAAAATTCGAATTTTTTTTCCCGCCGATCCATTTTGGACCTGTTTTTTCCCTAAATCTTCAAATGGCCATAACTTTCGATCCAAAGATTATATTTTAATGTTCTTTATATCAATGGAAAGCTGGTAAAATTCTCTACATTATTCCATGGTAAATTTTTAATTTTCATTCATTTTCGAGGGATAAAATCAAAAAACGCTTCTGGTACGTGCCCATGGATAGAACTGATGTTTCAACAACCAATTTTAATGCAAAATGGGTCGCATTCTTCTCCAGCATGGTCAAAAATGTTAGGGCATGGGTTTGTAAGGACCTCCATGCTGTTTTTTAATGCATTTCATTCAATGAGGAATGGCTCCCACATTTTTTCATGTTTTCTCTCTCCTAGGCTCGACCCATGCACTGTAAAAGCCAGATTTGGCTCATTTTTCAAAGGGGAACACTTTTTTTTCACATCAAGCTTTTGTTTTAACTTCCAACAAGTGATTTTGGCAAGTATCAGACCTTTCAGGGATTGTAACAGGTTTTTCTACCTCTTTGGTGTTGGAATACAAGGATTTTGATGTTGAAAATCACAACGCAGGTTCTGTGAATGCTTTCAGTCCTTTGTATGTGTTGTTTGCTTCATTTCAAACCCTTGATTACAGCTTATCAACCTGTGTATGATGTTTTATGTTGCAATTTCTGATTTGTGTCGATTTGCATGAACAAGAAGTGCTCACCACTCCTTTGGTGTATTACCCTTATCAGTTTAGTTTTAATTTTTGCATTTCTTATCCCTGTCTCCTTACAAATTAGGATAAAATTAGGATCTGAACCTCTGCAGTTGTGTAAATATAGATCTAATCAGAGGAGTTTGAGGAACTAGCCTCTAATTTGGAGATTCCTCTCTCATCTTACAAGTCCCAAACTTGGAGAGAGGTTTCAATGTTGTGCAATCACACTGGATGCCCTAAACATCAACTTAGAACCTTGATTTGCATCCAGGGGTGTTGTTGATTTGCAACAAAAACAACCAATAGAAATTTCCAGCCCCTAGATTTTCCTTTCCATATATATGGATTTCTTGAGAATAAAAATCCTCAAAAAATGGAGTAGAAGGTCCTGAGATAAATCCTAATATTTTGAGACCATTTTCATTCTAATCTGACACATAGAATACCTCCATACAAAATTAGTAAGTTTTGATCGGTATTATATGTCTGAATATAATAAGTTTCCAAAAACATAAACCTTCAATTTCCCACATTACCCTAAAGAAGTAAAATTCACCAAAAAAGTAACAAAACTTAAAACTTGCTAAAAATAGCCATCTCAGACAGGACCTTCCAAAAATAAAAAGTATTTAAATCAAGCTCAAGTAACTTGTATAAAATTTCATTCCACCTATCTCATTGCTTTTTTTCCATCATGAAGATAAAGTATTCAGGTCTGGAACTAATCTCAACATTGAACATTGAATACC
Source organism: Taxus chinensis (assembly GCA_019776745.2). Taxonomy (NCBI): domain Eukaryota; kingdom Viridiplantae; phylum Streptophyta; class Pinopsida; order Cupressales; family Taxaceae; genus Taxus; species Taxus chinensis. The sequence goes on along the minus strand of CM034150.1, from coordinate 820,762,687 downwards.
CCAATTTTGTAGATAGTGATGTCACCCACATAAACCTAGAAGACCTGAAATCCAGAATGATGAATGAGCCATAAGAGGAAGTGGAGGAAAATATACTCCTCAAGTGGATTATTCATGGAAGTATAACACACATTATATTTTTATAGCACTAAAATTATTCTTGTATGTTCACAACATTATGATCCTAACACCAGAAGAATCGTGGTAGATGATAACTCAATCCTTTCCATTCTCACACCAAAGGGAATTTCTCAATTCCTACACATTCTAACTAGTAATAACACCTTCATCATAACCAAGGAGTTTATTTCATTAGAGTGGGTGAGGACTCCCTTATATTTATGGTTCCTAAATATGGTTTTATGGCTCAAACAAGGTAGAAATTCCTCTCATATCCTGAAGAATATTTCAAGGAGTGAATTTGATGAGGAATATTTAGATTCCATTTTCCTTCTAAGTCGAATAATGGGATTAGGTGAAAACTAAATATTTCTAGGATTAGATGGCTTAGTTCCTCCTAGTTGCAATAGAAGGAAACCAAATAGTAGAATGGGGGAAAATTATGAGTAACAACATCTATGGGAAGTTGTTTCATTTTTCCCTCCACTAAGAAGATCACAATGACTTCATACCTAGTGTAATCCCTTAACTTTACAAGACCATTGTGATGCATATCTAATGCTCCCAATATACCGTAAAATTCACCTACTTACAAATATTATCCTCAACTCACTCATTGGGAGAGAAAATATAACTATGATATTGTAAATGATGCATTCACCATGTTCATCATAAGGTTTCTCAAAGGAAATATAGAATAGAGGATCTCATCCCATGCTACTACATGTATTTCCCCACACTCACCTATATTATGGATAGAGGTTTTGATATTTTCCCCTCACAAGCTACCTAGGTTCCTAAGTAATAAGATCAACATGTTTGAACTAGGCCGATAATTATCTCATGTTCATACCAAGTGTAATAATGTAAAAAGAAGGTTGTGTTGTTTCCCATCTCCCTAGGAGTATACTCATGCAAGAATTTCACATATGTAGAAAACATAAAAGTATCTTTGGCTGACCTCATTTTTATTCCTACATATCTTAGTATAACTTTGATATTAGGAAGAACCACAAAACTTTTATCTTGCCAATATTGTATCATGGTCCTCAAATTGAGGAATACTGGGTATACTTCACACATGACTTCAAGGTCACAAAATAGTATTAGATGTCAATGACAATGGACCAAATTAAATACTTTGAGCTTGATTGGTTTGTGGAAGGAATAAAATATGATGATTCAAACTTGTTTGATCCTAAAAACCAATTAATCTGATCTTCCCATCTCCCTTCCACTCAATGGAACATTAAGAAATCAAGTGAAATAAAAGAGAGTACCATGAAAGTGATCCAAAGATACAAGGAATGGTTTCAAGAAGAAGAAATCTTCCATTTTTCAATTCTAGTGGTCTTTTATCCCCATGCATGTAAGTTTATCTCTCTTCCTCCCTCAAGGCATATAATAAAGAAAAAATCTCTACTTATTCATAGGTGTTGGTGAATTATCCATAAAATATATATATTCCAAAAAAAATAAAAAATAGATATATGAAAAACTAAAATTCTGAAATATGAAAACCATTGATCCTTATGCCATACACTAATGTCTATTCATGTTCCTTCCCCATTCCATAGGCATGAACTTATTTTCCATACACAAGAAGATATTGCATCAGACTTGAGAGAGGCCATTTGTAAAAATACAGTGAACTTATTTGATTTCCACATAGCTACATGATTTAGAGATTCTAAATAAGAACATGTAGAATATTTGGAAAGAGGAAGTCAATCTTAAATTCAACGAAGGAGAGCTTGATAAAATTAAAGTTTGAGATGATTTAAATTCTAGAAATTGGTTAGTCATAGATACACCAGGTTTGAGAGGAAAATAGGAAACCTTGATCTTATCTTTGAAGAATTTCAAATATGAGAAGAGAAAATAAGAATTTCTCATCACCCCTTATTCCTATGAATTCTTACATTAGTATATCAAGCAGTGTTGAATATCTCAATCACACTCCTCTAGTTTCATCTTTGATTTCCCCAATTTCTCTAAATCTGTTGGAAATAGAATTTTTAGATCTTAAAGAAGACTTTGTAGAAGAATAAGTAGAAGCAAAAGTAACAATGTCAAAGAAAGAGAGAAAACATCCAAAAATTGTTCCATGGGGTAGAAACACATGTCCTCTTTCTGTCTTCTCCACTAATCCATGAATTACCAAAGGGATCTCATAATGGTTTTCCTAAATTCAAAGGAAATGACATGCAACTCCTAGAAAAAAAAATAGTAGCATTCATCATAGCATGTGGTGTATTGGGAGTAGAAAATGAAGATGTTTTGGTGAGGTTGTTTGTAGAATCTCTACAAGAAAAGGTAGCAGAGTGGTTCTATCTCCTACCAACTTGATCCAATACTAATTGGAATGACATTAAAACTAGTTTTGAAGAAAAGGTTTAAATATACTAAAGATTATCAAGACCTCCTGATTCAATTGGTTCAAATGAAAAAGGAGCCCAATGAGACTATGAGGGATTTCATAACCTCATTATAATAGGTTTCTCAAGAGCTTACCCTTAAAATCTTTTCCCTTTGATGAAAACATGAAAATATTTTTCATCAACGATCAATTTCCTAAGATGGGATTCATCCTTTGAACATCGTTTCCTAAAAATATTAGAGAATCTCAAGAATGTTCCATTGAAGTAGAAGATGATATGATTCTATCTAGAAAATTAAAAAAATCCAAGTGGCAAAAAAAAGGGTCAAAGTTTGAATTCTACCTTCACGAACCACCTGGTTCATAAATTGGCAAATGATCTAATTGCACTCAATAAAACAACTTGAAAAAATTACTTTAAGAGATGCCCTAAGGAAGAGTAATTTTTTAGAATAAAAGAATAATTACAACACCTCCCCAAATACTTTCTCTAGAGGCTCCCCGTATCAATGCGTCAAGCGATACACAAAATGATGTGGAAGAATAAGAGAATGGGCTTGAAATTGAAGAATTTTTATGATGTTGAGATCTAGTATTTTGAGTACTCATCCAAAGATGAAAGTGAATAGGATGATTCACCAACCTTATTTTGTGCGGTATTCACCCGTTCTCAATCCAAAAAGAAAATTTCTTCCATTTTTTTCAAAAAGAAGAAGAGTGATGCACATTCTCCTAGGGAAAATATACCTAACAAAATAATCAATAGAGGAGTTACACTTCCACCTTGTATGGACTCTACTAAAGAAAATATAGATCTCATGGAAGATAAAAAGACCTCAACTAAAATAAGTAACTATCTTAAGTCTACCTTTGTTAAATCATCTTCCTCTAACCCTTCTAATGCTACTTCTAAAATGGTGAATTTTTCTAGCAAAACTTCTAAGGGTACCTAATAAGTCCATAGTATCTTCCATCCTACATTTGTTGCCAAAAGTAGCCCCTGATTCTAAAGTATTGTCTCCTCAACTCTCTAAATCTTCCACCACCTGGATACATCTACTTATCCTATTTTGATATCATAGAACATGTCAAATGGTCTAAGGTTCAAATTTTCAAATCTAACTATTTGTAAACCCATCCTAAAAAGTTTGATAAACTAGTTCAGTTTATTAAAGGTAGTAATCCAAATCCATCTAATGTCATACCCTCTTATAATGGGTTACTCCCAACTCATCCTTCCCCATCATATCAAAACATGCTAGCATTAAGTACATCCAAGACCAACAAGATTGAACCATTCTACATTTATCTTCTTGTCAGAGGCTACTGTTGTGGCAAATCAGCAACACCCCCTAGATGTTGATCAGATTTCTAGTTTGATCATACTAGCATCCAATGTGATTGCACAACATTGAATCATCTTCCCAAGTGTGGGACTTGCAAAACGGAAAAGGAATCTCCAGATTAGAGGCTAGTTCCTTAACTTCTTTGATCAACTAATTCACTTGTACAATTGCAGAGGTTTAAACTCCTAAATCTACTCTAAATTCCAAGGAGACAGAGATAGAGAATGCAAAAAAGAAAGAACTAATGCTAATAGGTGATGCACCAAAGGAGTTGTAGACACCTGATGCTACATGAAATACACAATCCAAAAGGAAACATAGCACAAAACATGCACAAATGCTCAAAATGTAATGAAAGATCAAGAAAGCAATGATAGATATATGAAAGGATTGAGGGATTTTAATCACAGAACATATATCAACATCTCAGATCCAATACAGTACATTACAGTGATCCAGAGGCAAGAAAAGGTGTTGCATTACATGGAAAGGTAAAATTTCTTCACAAATTCTATCAAGGAGGAAGAAAAGGAAGTTGCAGAGTTGAAAAGTGTTTCTCCTGCAAAATGAACTCATTATGGCTTTTACAGTGCAAACCACGACCCCAGGAGAGAGAAACGTGGGAAAACATGAAAGTGGTTCAACCATTGACCAAAATTCCATAAAAACAGCATGGGCACCCTGACAGACCCATTCCCTGACATTTTTAACCATGCTGGGAGAGAATGCGAGCCATTCTTCATTAAAAATGGTGGTTGAAACGTCATTTCTGTCCATGACCACGTGCCAGAGGTGTTTCTTGATTTTATCTCTCCTAACTCCACCAAAATTCAAAAATGACCTTGACATCTTATAGAGAATTTTACCAGCTTTCCATTGATATAAAGAACGTGAAAAACTGAGTTCTGGATCGAAAGATATGGCGATTTGAAGTTTTAGGGCAAAACAGGGCCAAATCGGGTTGGCGGGCAAAAATTCAAATTTTTGCACCTTTTTGGTCATTTGGAAAATTTTCCAAAATTTCCCCGTGCTCCACAACTCTAGGTGCCACGTGGCGGCATCTCATTGGCCACGGGCCTTTCAGGGGAAACTTTTCCAAAAAACTCTGTCGAGCCATAACTTCAAAAATACATGGAGTTAGGAGGAAAACTTTACCTTTCTGGAAAGATGAGAAAGAGCTCTATCCAATGGTGTCATTTCCAGAAGGTTTTGAGTGCCTAAAAAGAAAAATATTATGTCTAAGGCACAAGAGAAGGAAAGATGAAAGGGAGTTAGCCACAAAATGACCAGGGGGCACATTTTGGATAACATCTACTAATTGAATAATTATATTATAGACTCTAGTGCTTCCAAAAATATGATGCCAATTAAAGTATGTAATTCCCTTGGTCTCACCCTAACATAAGATAATGGTCAGTTTTATTCGATGGAAACTAAATAAGTCCCACTTATTGGAAGAATAAAAGATTCCCTAGTTACTTTAGCTGATTTTCCGGAAAATAAAGTCTTATTGACTATCTTGGTGGAAAACATTCTGATCTCATATGGAATTTTATTAAGTAGAAGTTTTTATAGAAATTTTGGAGGATAAATTAAGATGGACTAGTCTTTAGAAAATATACCATTCAAGGGACAAATGAAAAATTTGTTACCGATGAGAAAAATGAAGTATACCTTGCAAAAATCAGAAGATCCTAGAGTTGATATTATGTATCAGGACAATGGACATGGGAACTACTTTATGACTTCTAAAGGAGATGATGATATGCCTCTTATCTCAAAAGAATATGAAGACAAGATATGGACTATGGAGTTTGATAGAACCCATTGCAGTACAGGGTTCGGTGTTGTTCTATATTTTCATTCCTTATCAATTAAATGATATAGTATTAAAGAAAACTAAATAACCTTGAATAATGGAGGGTTTAAGGTACCTTGAATGCAATATAATGTATACAAACACAAAGTGAATGATGAATCCTTGCTATAAGCTTGATGAACCTACAAATAAGAATCACAAAAAGGAAAACAAATTAGACAATATATGCAGGGGTTTCCTGAGAAAGTGGCTCCAAGAAGTCTTAGCTTCCTTTCACGGATGTCAACCCCCATTTTAAAGAAATATTGAAGTAAAAGATTGATAAATAAATTGTATGTAGAAAAAAAATTACTATTGAATCTGAGAAATAACTGGAATTGACCTAGAAGATGATATGATTAAAATAAATATAAACTAAAGATCACCTAGTCTAGGTTGATGGTGACCCAGACTGTGCAGACGTAGGTCGATGGTGACATGGGAATGAGGATCTAGAATATAAGGTGAATATGAAAACCCTTCAAGATATGGATATAACATAGGATTTTGTATGCTCGATTCAACCTTTAGAAGGGATCTGAGGGACTAGAAACTAGGGAAATGATAAATAATGGTAGTAAGGGAGGATTGATTGGAAAAAAATACCCTGGTTGGTGGTGACCAGGTTGAGTTAGCGATGACTGTAGAAAATTTAGGTAAGGTCAAGGTCAAAAAGATGAAATATGAGACATGTAAGAATAGAAACTAGAAATACAGACCGATAATGAATCTTTCATTGTTATTAGACCTGAAAGATATGTTAGATGAAAAATAAGATAGTAATAATATGATAGTAATTAAATAACATAATAAAAAGATAACAATAATCTCACAAAAAAACGTCCATGAGTGATGTGATCTAGGTAAAAGAATATCTGAGAGATCTTTGCAAGAATGCTCAGGAATGAGAAGGAGTATGTGGGTTGTAGAAAAAGTATGGTGTGTGCATGCATCTCCCATGTTTTGGAAATTCGAAAGTATTTTTTTAAAGGGTTCGATAGCAATCAGGCTGGGTTGCTACCGATTACCAATGAAATTTCCCTAATGGACCATCTTTTTGTGTTTTTGGCATGATTTCATGTTTTTAAGGGTTGGAATGGTGCTTTAAATCTTATGTGTGGGATTAAATTGTTTAGGGATGAGATATGGATGAGTTTGAGATAAGGATTTAGAATGAAAGCATCTAAATGGAAATTCCACTAGGGAATGATTAGGGAAAGTTAAATAATGGTTATTAATTAATTAATAGGAATTAATTAATAAATATTTAATAACGATTAATATGGATGGATAAGAGGGAATTTAATTAAATTAAAGGATGTGGATTTAATAAATACGTGCATGTGGGAAGACAAGGGTAGAGATACTAATTCTAGGTGTCTACATTTTACCTTTTTTTGTTGAGTGGTTTGCACTAGCAACCCATGAGAAAAAAACGATGAGAGATTAAGGGTAAATGAGGATTGATGAAAGGTAGATGATGAGCTCCCCCTCAAATGGGTGATTGATTATGCCATGATAAAGTGATGACATGTTTGAAAAAGATAGATGATGAAGGGTGGGTGGGTGAAGAAAAGATGGGTGAAATCATAACCAATGCAAGATGACCTAGGAAAAAAATATTACAATAAAAATGAAAACTATGGTGATGACTCCAATATCACATTGGTAGAGGATAATTATGGTATCAATGGAGATAGGATACAATGTTTTAGTGGCCAATGAGTGGGTGAAGATCAATGTAGTATAGATGTAAGCCAAAATGACCAATGGGTCATAGAAAAATCATCAAAGTATGCATACCTATATGTGAAATCCCTTGTACACGAGGAATAAATTCAAAAGTTATGCATCCACGAGGAAAAAAATAATGGTTCCCCAAGGGGAGAAAACATATGGACCAAAAGGTGAAATGAAAAATGAGTTGTGAAAATGTATTCCCCAAAGGGGAAGGTATGACAGTGAAGGCAAAAAGTGAAAATTATATGCCCCAAGTGGGGAAAAGTATAGCCATGAAGGCAAAAGGAGGTAAAAAAAGGTATGCCCCAAGAGGGGAAAAGTATGGCCAGAAGGTTGAATTTATACACAAATATAATAATATTGTGAAATAAAATGCTCAAAGGAAGATTGAATATGGCCACAGAAGTGGACTTTGAAAAATTCCCAATAAGAGGATGAGGGAAAGTTCAAAAATAAATTGTTGTAAAGGTCAAACACTGGTGATTGAGGTAAATTGATGGTGACCCAAGGGGTTTGATGGTGCCCAAGTGTCAGCAGCTATATAAGCCTAAAATTTGGCCAAAAAAGGTAACTTTCATGCATTTAATTGATGAGAGATAAGATTGACTGAAAAGAAGACTGAAAAATGGAGGTCGCAAAAGCTATGAGGAAGTGTCAAAGGGTGTGAAGGATAGTGAATAACAAAACCAAAAGTTATCTTAATTAAATTTTATGATTCATTTAATTTTTTGCATTTTTTTGTAAAAAGTGGATGACACCAGGGGCAGTTGGTGGAGACCCAGGTAAGTCGACGTCGACCCATCCCTAAGGCACATCGATCTTCCCCAAAACACATCAACTCAGCTTGGCTTGACGTCGACTATGGTTAGGTTGAATGTTTTTGGATTAGATTGGATTTTAGATTAAATGGGATTTTGTAATGAAATTGAATGGGTTTAATTGGATTTTGAATTGTTTATCTGATGTTTGCATGTTTTATTTGTGATTGCAGGATAGGGAGACATTATACTTGAGAGATCGGGTGCCTGCTTTATACGATCAAATTAGAGGAGATGTGAAAAATGTTGAGTGGAATCACTTGGCCGTAATGGGTTTAGGTGGCTTCAGATATTATCAAAGGATCCCACAAGATGTAGGGTTGATGATTGCTTTAGTAGAGACATGGGATCTGAAGACTTGCACATTTTGGTTCAGGATAGGAGAGATGATAGTCACCCTAGAGGATGTGTATCAGATTCTGAGATTGCTAATATAGGGACAATAGGTAGTTCCCATTACTAGTGATGATAGATTGGCATTGTCCATATAAATATTCAAATCCAATGTGCCCCACAAGATATTCTTCTTCAAGGGTTTTTAATGCACCCTAGAATTCACCAGTAAGACCCGGGTCTGCTAGAACATAACTCAACCTAGATTGAGTGCTCACCTGAAGCGCATAAAGGTATCAGGGCCCTCTTTAGGGTTGTTGTTGTAGGATGTTAGCATGATGAATACTTTAATCATTTGGATTTATAGTTATTATATATTTCTACATTGCATGTTAAGATCTAGATTTAGAAAATAATATAATTAAAAGATAGCCATGATGAAATCAAGAATGCAATACTAAACTGTAACATGATAACACATTGATTTATTCCATAACCCCCATTATATTAAATTCAATAAATACACAGAAGATTTATTACAATAACAGTGATATATGCTCATGTGGGTAACAGATTTAGCAACATAATCTCACTATATCTCAGTTCTCACACTTGTATGCTCTCTCTCTATCCCTATCATATCTACTACACAGTTCAATACATATTTATAAGGGTGGGGACTTTCCCTTCACCGCTTATCTAATCCCAAAATAGGTCATATGTTATTATTAGCCGCGTGTCATTTACAGTCATAGTCCCACATACAAGTGTGCTAACAATAGTCTTCCTTTAGTTAACTGATAGTGAAAAACCTATTCTTAGTATGCATTCATGCAAAGTGCTTTGTAGTCAATCCTCCAAAAATATCCAATGCATGGCGTGCATGTATTTGATTTTTTTGTGAGCTCTGTACGCCATCTCTAAAAATAGAACCTCATGTGCAAAAATGGATAAGTCCCAAAATATGAACTTATCCTCCATGCATGTTCTTCCCTTATCCTCCATGCATGTGTTTCCCTTATCCGTTTGTGCCTTTGAACATGCCATGTTTTCCCATGCAGACCTCTTGTGTTCCTTTTTTAAAGTATTCTCTACTCAACATTACCCCACACTAATTGTATTGTCACCTCGGAAATTATTTATTAAAAAATGAATCAAAGAATGTAAATGGAAAGAATAAGAACAAATCTATATGCATAAAAGAATGATGTTTCCCTGTAACTTCATCTGCTTGAACCTGAAAAATTAATTTGGGATATTCCTCCTTTATTTCAGCCTCTGAGGTTTTCCACTCAACAAGTTCTTCCTCTACCTGTTCTAGAATGTCCATAGCAATGGACTAGCACAATCTCTACTTTCTCATTCTGTAAGACCAACATAATGCTAGACATTGCAATCATCCTTCCCTCTAGAAAATCCATCTTTTATGCGGTGAGTTTCCCAAGATCCTCTAGCTAATCCTTGTGTGGTTCTTATGCTTCTGCAAGGGCCTCCGCAGCTTCTGTTTAAACAGCGCTAATCTTTCTACTTGGCCTAATGTGTCATCCTTCATCACTTTCTTGACCTTATTATCCTCCTCCAAGGCTTTTATTTTGATGAGCGCCTATAGAGTTATACAGATGTTCAAGGCTTTGTCTACCTTCTTTAGTTCTTTATGTAGTGCTTGCAGTAGTCCTTCATAAGATGAAATCTTTCTCTTCACTCTAGCCCTTGCCCTTTCTACCTCTTGCCTTAGGATTCTTTAGTGTTGGCATTCACAAGGTTTCATCTTCAAGTACCAAATCCACTAAAGTCTTGACATAATGCATTGCCGAAGGAAATTTCTCTGGTACCTTTAACTCTAGATGTGGGCACACTTTCATTACATGGTCCCCAATAGTCTCTTCCCATGATGATTAAGGCATGGTTCTTCTTCTGTTCTAATTCATTTTCCTAGATCAGGCATGCTATTTTTACATCCTTTGTTTTAATTTCCCCTCGCAGTTCCCTGATGGTTGTGGCCTTACCCTTGTTCTTGTGAGCCACCTCTATGGATACCTTTACCAATGCATTACTTACTTGCTCATCACACATAACAGTAGGATTGAATATTATGTGCCTAGCTTGGGGAGTATTTTTCAACCTCCTCAACATGCATGATTCCGCACTCACATCGAATTTTGGTTCATCCATATGTGTGTGCAGTGACCACGAAAGTTTCTTCCTTATGCACACAGTTGTCATATAGTCATCCATCAAATCCCATCCAAATAACTTTTTTTGTGTCACAGTGCTCTGAAAATAGGTGTAAAAATTTTTACCTATGTCCTCAATGTAGCCCCATGATTGGTTCACCTGTGTTCTCCACTCATTCTCTTTGTTCTAGGTCCCTTAGGAAATGGAGCTTCAAGATTTTAGAGTTTGTTCTGACATACCTTGAGCAATCTCATGTAGGATTTTGTTGTCTCCTTTTCTCCATCCTTTGATTCCTCTTGTGGCTTCTCTCTACTCTGTGGCTCCTCCTCATATTCATGTTGTCTAGGAGACCCTAGCTTGCTTTCCTCATTATTTCCTCTGCATCTTCACCCAATTTCAACTTCCTTCTCCTTTTCTCAGTTGTCTCCTTATGTGGAGATAGTCACAGTGACCTACGCACTGATTATGGAATAGCACCTTGAGTCTTTATTCACCTGAATACTATTTTAAAGTGGTGTTATCCTTTAACTACTTTTGGGTACTCTTCTTCTTCCTACCCATGATTTGGTGTAGTCACATTCTCTTATTCTCTTTTATATGATGACTACCTCCTCATGTGCTCCAAACCACCACTATCCTTGTGCTCATCCTCCTCATCTTCTAGTTCAATTGTATGTGTGGGCTTAGGCAGTGAAATGTTCTCCATGGTATGTTTACCCTTTGGCGGCCCTGGGAGCACGAACTTATCTTCCACATACTTATTGTTTTCTAGTGTGATCTTTAGTTGGAGGTACACAAGTGAATGAGCCATTGGTACAAGGGGTTATATTTTCTGAACTAGAGGAGCTCTTATAACTAATATACTCCAATATTTTTGAATAGCTTCTCCCTAGTATTTTCATAGACTAGCATGTCCTCCGTTGTATGCTTATTTATCTTCGTGTTCAACAGTGCATCCATATCCTTCTTGATTTTTGGTGGTACGATGGTTGTACTCACTTATCTTTCTTCTCTGAATGTGGTAATCCCATTCCTAGCATACTATAACCCCCTCTAGATATTGCATCTCTAAAAAATTACTCTCAGGGTTCATTTCTTCTTCTTCCACGACCACCTTCTTCTTTCCCTTAACTCCTACTACAGCTACCTTCTTTGGTGCCATTTCTACCCTGTAATCCTCTAAAAATCCTCACCTTTTGACTTTTGCAATGTGCAAACCAAACCATAGCTCAAATCTCCATGCCCTAGTGGAAATCATGTGCTCTAGCTCGTTTGTAACGTGTCTTCTTTTCTCAAACCATTATCCTGTGGGAACGGAAGCTTCTTCTTCGCACAAACCTCCTTTCCATATCTAGTTTCACAATGATTTTCACCTCAACATGATTTCTCAGATCTTCGCACTTAGCTCTTTTCAAATTCTCTTACTCACAATAGTGAGAATGAACTCGCATCCTGTCCTTTTATATATTTTCAAATTTTTGATGCATTTATTACTCCTTCACCTACCCAATGTCCTCTCATTTATTGACCCATTTCATTTATTCCACCACGGTACATATTTGTGCCCCAACTATAACCTTCTAGTGCACCTTCCTACCCTCTAGTCACAGGCTTCTCTTCAGTACACTTCCTTACGTCTAAGTACCTTTATCACTACACCTTCCATTGGTAGTTGCTATGGCCTCCACTTACCTCGTTTTTATACTATCCCCTTCAATTCATCTCCATCTTTGGTCACTTTCTAGAAGCAATATTTTAACTTGAATAGCACCTGAATGGAACCCGTAGCAGTTTATTCTTTTCACCTTTCAATTCTAGTAGTCTGGTACCTAGATATCAATAACCACCCTACACTAAAAGTATGTGTAGCTCCTCTACGCAAAAACATGATTCAAATAGTAATTAGCTTCACGCAAATGTGCTTATTACACAAGAACAACAATGAAATTTTCAACACGTAGTGATGAAGAAGGAAATATGTTAAGGAAATATAGAATTGAAATCCTAATCTAAATGGCAACACTGTCTTATTACAAACACCAAGAAGACTTATTTATAGTAGGGCTTCAGCCTACTTCTGTTAAATTAAATGAGTAGCCATGTTCCATAAAGTACTTCTAACTAGAAATTCCTTCTTTCAAAGATGTAAGTGATAACATACGGCCACAACCAATGTACCTTAATTTTTCCTGGATGGCGTAAAAACTTAGAGTCATAGAGAAACACTATTTGTCCAATCACAAACTTCTTATCCCTTATGTTTCTTTCATGACTTGCTTTATTCTTGGCCTTTTCTTTCTTTTGACTCCATCATGTTATGGATCGTCACTCATCCAGCTCGGATCATCTTTTCAATCCATTCTTCTAAATCTTTCTCATTAGCTAGACCTCTAGTGCACGCAATACATAAATAAGGTAACATGAATTCCCATAGGAATAATGGCTTCTACGCTAAACACTAAATGAAATGGTGTGGCCTTGTTCAACCTCTTATAAGTTGTTCTATTATGAACAAATTACAATAGAAACTTTATCATCCCAATCCTTTCTTCCAACATCACAATTTTTTGTCAAGGTCTAGCTCAAAACCTTGTTGAAAGCCTTGGCAATTCCATTTTCCTGAGGATGGTAAGGTGTACTCTTATGGTGCGCAACCATAAACTCATCTAATAATATCTTGATTGTCTCATTCAAAAAATGTGTACCCCTATCACTTGTCATACTTAAATGAAATCCATACCTTGTAAGAAAATTCTCCCATAAAAAACCTAACTGATGTAGTTGTCTTATTTTTGGTAGAGCTACACAAAACTTTAAAAAACACTGTGAATAATAATTTGATTCAAAACATACAGGATGTATTACATAGAGTAGTGATTAATTTATATAAAGATAACGACTCCTATAAATATGGTGTCAACACAAATCCCTCAAATCTCTCTAGTCTATCTCCTAGAATCACTCAGTAATCCCTTTATTCTCTCACTCAACTCTATCAAAAATACCCATGATTTGTTTATTACAACTTCACATTCACTCACACTATATTAGTATTAAATGAGTTTCACATCTCATTTAAATAATAATACACACAATCCAATTTATTAATAATGTTACACAGTATATTCGTAAACATTCACTCCCCTATTGTTATTATTATTAATTCCTAGTATACACTCCCCTAACATTGACATGGTATAATATAACTTTGTCTTCTACTGTAATGTGTTGCACGATCTTTCCTCATAATCTGGATCAAAAGAAAGGTGTGTAAAATTTCAATTGGTTGACTTGTCTTGCTGCACATGACCACACCTATGCAATGGAATACATCTCGCATTTACTCCATGAAAATAATGCCACTCAGAATTCCACTGACAGATCATTTTCATAAAGAAGGAAAGGCATTCAAAGGACCACAACACCTAGTAAAAAATTTATCTAGCTTTTTACATATGTGGTTTTCTGGATCGACCACCAACCCTTTCCAAAATCTATGAGTGTTGTAATAAATTTAGAGACACATTCTACAATATTTTCTACTAGGAGGTTACATATAGGAATTTATCACACATTACAATTAAACAAGAATGTGACATTTGTTCTTATTTTCAGAAATTAGACACACAATTGAAAAAACATGGCCACCAAATCTTCATGTGGCCTCGTCCATGGTGCCTGACAAGAGGTCATTGATCAACCTCCTTCCTCCATTATCTCCAACCTCCATTAGTTTTCTACTTAGAAAATTTATCTTTGAGGCTCATTACACAATTCTCATGGGTGTCAGGTCTCAACAGATAATGAACCCTTACAATAAACATTAAATGCTGAAAAGTAATTTTTTTTAAAAAAAAATATTTTCCAAAAATGGAAAAAAAAAAAAAAAATATATCCAAGAGCAGAAAGAACTAGATCAATGCATAAATCTAAAAAAAATACACGTTCTAAAAAAAATGACACCTAGATCTGAGTTACTAGCTAAAAGTTACGGAACTTACAAGTTCAATATCTCAAAATCTTTTCAGACCCTTTCCAAAAATGGCAAAAAGAATTAAAAATAGGCAAATTAAAAATGGCAAGTGTTTTTTCCAGCTACGTCCATAAATGGAAAAAATTAAAAACAGGCAAAATTACCGCAGTTTAGAGTTGAGTTGCAGGCCGAGCATATCCACAAACCTGAGTTTAAACGATTTTTAATGCCAATAAACTCGTAGAAGAGAGAATAAAACTACACAATGTCATGCCACAAAATGGAGATCTCGTGTGTAAAGATAAAATGTCATGGAAACTATGAGAGGCATCTGCAAACCAGGTAAGAAGATCCAAGAAAATATGTATCCAATTTTTTAGATGCATTCAATACACCAGTCTGCACGTCAAGCTGTAGTCTTCTTTAACCAGAAAGATGATTTCGCAGACAATTCTCCTTTGTAAATAAAAAATAATATTAATTACTACATCATAGCTGACCATTTCCAAAAACAAAAAAAATGTGATTCATCACATGATCCTCTTGCTCTGATACCAAATCTTATTTTTGGTAGAGCTATTGCACAAAACTTAAAAAAAAACACCGTGAATAATAATCTGATTCAAAACATACGAGATGTATTACATAGATTAGTGCTTACATTATATAGAGGTAATGACTCCTATAAAGATGGTGTCAACACCAATCCCTCAATTATCTCTAGTCTATATCCTAGAATCACTCCTTATCCCTTTATTCTCTCACTCAACTCTATCAAAACTACACATGATTTGTTTATTACAACTTCACATTCACCTCACACTATATTATTATTAAATGATTTTCACATCTCATTTAAATAATAATCCACACAATACAATTTATTAATAATGTTACAACAATATAATCGTAAGAAGTTACCGTATGATCCTTTGTAGGTGTTGCTTATGCCCCACCTTGTGAGATAATTTATGCAAGTAATGATGTAGTGTGTTCCATTCCTACGTGCGACCAGTAAAATAGGGTCCTAACAAAGTCAATAGCCCATTTCTCAAACAATTCTTACACTAGAAATAGGTCTTAAAGGCATCTCATCTCTTTTCCCTAGTTTTCCTAGAGAGTGACAATGATCACATGCCTTGCAATATGCTTTACAATCTCTATACATGGTCTCCCACCGTAATCCAGCAAGTAGGATCTTGCGCATAGTAGCATCACCCACATAGTGGTCACCTGCAATACCACCATGAGCCTCTTGCATAATATCTATGCACTCATGCTCCAACATACAATGGTACAATACTTCATCTCTATCCTAACTTGCACAGGTCACTACTTATCAACATAAAAGATGCTACACATATAGCAAGTTATTTCATTTCTAAGGCCTTCATTCCTTCTAGTGCCACACCAGTCCATATAAATAAATCAATGTCCTCTAATTCTAATGGCACACATTGTATCCTATATAACTGTGCATCTGGCATGGTTTCCTCAATTATCTGGGCTTCCTCTCCTGAATGTATTTCTTGACAAGTGGTCTGGTCTAGAATTACTTTTCCCAGGTTTTACCACAACTATGAAATCAAATTCTTGAAATAATAGTACCCATCCTGCATATGCACCCCTATAGGATGGGATTTTTTACGAATTAATTTAATGCCATGTGATCTATATAGAAAAAAAATGGTGTAGCTAGCAGATACTGTTGAAACTTATGTAATTCATAGATCATCGACAAAGATTCATGCTCTATAGTTGTGTAATTATGTTCTACATGATTCATCTTTCTACTAGCAAAACAGATAGGATGCTCTATAATACCTTCTCTAGGTTGAGCTAAAACTACACCAATTTCCATGACATAGGCATCCAAATGTACATGAAATAGTTGATCCCATAAAGGAAAATGCAGAATCGGTGTGATAGTAAGTTTCTCTTTCAATATCTCAAATGCACGTTGTTGTGGTTCTCCCCAATAAAATGTAACTTTTCCTTTCAGTAACTCCTCGAGAGGTGTGAAAAATTTAACATATCCCTTTATGAATTTTCTATAATACCTTATGGGATCCAAGTATCCACATATCTCACGCTGACTGGTAGGCACTTCTAGGCCTAGATTGACTGCAGCCTTAGTTCGATCAACTAACAAACCCTCTTGCAGATTATGTGACCTAGCAATATTCCAAATGGTGCGGTAAATATGCACTTCTTAATGTTCAAAGAGATGCTCAATTGTCTGCATCATTCAAACATTAAGCATAGACATCACAGTCATCCTTAACAAGCCCATATATTTTCCAATCATCTAAATAAACCTCAAGAAGTTATGAATAAAATATTTGAATTCCTGAACCACTATTCATGAGAATACATCAGGTGTGTTCTTTAGTCCAAAAGGCATCACAGTATAGGAAAAAACTACCCCATTCAGTAGTAAAAGTTATCTTTTCCTAATCCTCCTGGGAAATCCTAACCTGATGATACCAAAAAAACCCATCTATAAATGAATAGATTTCGCACCCTGCCACGCCTTTTAGTATTTTCTTATTAAATGACTTAGGAAATGGATATATCACACATCTAGTATTCAACTCCTTGTAATCCAGACAGATTCTAATCCATCCATCCTTTTTGATACTGATCACCATTGGACTAACCCATTCTGACACATCCAGGGGTCGAATGATTCCTGACTTCAACATTTTATCAATCTCTTATTTTACCTTTTCATGCAAGTTAGGGTTCGTTATATAAGGATATATTTCTAACAAGGTGTACACCTTATTTAATATTTATCTTCATTTCCCCTAGTGATTCATGCATGCCTTTTCGTTCATGATAACCCCAAGGGAAAAAGTCCTAATAATCCCTTAATACCTCAGTAATTTTAGCCACTTCCAAGTTTGACCAATAGTCTCCAATTATGGCATCCTTAGGCTTAGCTTCTAACCCTATATTTACTTTATTTGTCTTCATTAGTTCATGATATGTGCATGTATCCTTATTTGAACTATCCAAGACCTCGCGCATTCCTTGTGAATGGTTGACATCTAGAATTTTAACTTCCTCATCATCCACTATGTAGACCATCTTTCCTTTTTCTTTCTCAAGGCAAGAACGTTCTAGTAGTATGGAGTCCATGTCTTCTTCTTCTTCAAAGTGTGCTCCCCAACTCTGTTTCATGAAATAATGCTTGAATGAGCTCTTTGTCCATTGTGCTATCCCCCATAGTTAAGCATTTGACAAATTTTAATGCTTCTTCTACTGGAGGTTTGGATGAGAATTAGTCAAAGGTCTAGATCAATCCTACAATCAAATTCTGCCAATTTCCAGTTTCTCTATGTAACTTTGCATATGCATACCAAGCATGTACACATCCTTGTAGGGTGGAATATAATTTATGTACCCAGAGTGAAGGTGGTAATGCTTCATGTCTCGTCATCCAAAGTCTCTAACACTATTAGATGTGATGTTGAACTAGTTAATTATCATGATACATGCATATCCGCATAGGTGCATTACTTCAGAAGAGATGAGTATATAGTGTGATCTTGATTTCATTCCATTCCATAAGATTATCTCTGTCAACCACCCACCAACACGTTGTTGTCCCGGTGTATGGTATATGCTAACAAGTTCCTTCTCTAAACTTTATCTGTCCATTGTGCTTCCATGGCTTGCAAGAATAATAGAAGATATTTCACCCCAGTATACCAAGGTATTGAGCTACCTATTCTTTGAACCGATCAAAGCCCATTTTTCCATGAAATCGTGCTTCTTACCTCGTGCCTTACTAGTTCATAAGTACCCGCGAGCCCATTTATTACAAGAAATACTCATAGTATCACTAATATATTGAGATTATCCCTATTGAAGGATGCCCTCCTTTGATGGCTCAATTACCTTTGGGTCTTGAATAACATGCAAATAAATCCTTTTTAAGTCCTCTTCACTCAAAGGCTCAACATACAGTCAAGATTTTCCATTTGTTAAGGGGATTACAACTCATTCCTCCTTGTTTTCAAAATTGATGCCTCCTTTGTTGAACCTTAAATCAACATTATTTACATAACACCAAGGGCACCCAAGTAAAGCTAGAAAGTTATATGCTTCCATGAGCGCTAATACCTCAAATCTCTAGTGAATTCGGCCCCTTTTGTTGTTATAGATGCATCCTTCGAAACTCCTATGGGAGTGGCCTTAGTCATGTTTTCCATAAACAACACATTAGAGATTATGGTTGTAATGTATGTCTCCCCATTTGCACCCATGTATCTAATGTAAGAACATTTACTTCCGCACTTTTATCAATCAAGATATTGCTCAAGAGCCATCCATCCAAAATAGTGTTTAGAGTAATCTCCTTATCATAGTCAATGTTATTAGGGGGAATATTTACATTCAGGATTTGTCATTCATTCTCAGTACTTGTGCATGGAGTGTTCCCCTTCAACCAATTCCCTAATAACGAATTAATATTCTCCTGGTGAAGAATTTTTCATACTTCTTTTATGTCATCCATCTTAGATGGGGCCTCCCTTATTTCCTTCTTATGTTCTATCTTCCGTGATTTATCTTTCAGACACTGTATTTCACCTTGAAGATTTCTGAGGGACCTCCATGGCCTCTTGATAGACCTCCTTCCTGATGAGCAGGATCTGGGTACCTTGCATGTAGAACCTCCTCCTTCATGATTGTAGGCTTCTGACTGAAACAACTCTTTTACGTGTGCTGCTTCATCTAATGTTTGGTAATTTTCATGGTGAAAGCCTTAAGTTCTAGTGATAACTTGGGCATCCATTGACTTTTTCCACTATGTGCTAGATTCTAACCATCCCTGTTCCTTTGTTCTCCTACTTATGTTGCTTACTAAGATGATCATACAAGTCTGGGGACCTCCTCATAGCTATGATTCTTTCCGCAGAAAGAAAATGTAATATTCTAGGGACATTCATGCACTTATAATGGTTAGGAGAGCCACATGTATAACATGTTCCATGAGGAAACTCACCTCTTCCTCCACCACAACCTCTTCCTCCATATCCACCTCGATAACCACATCCTCTTCCACAATCTCCCTATCAAAATGACCCGCATTCCTATCATAGTGCGCTTGACCATGATACCGATCCTGGTGCTCATTCTTGTTTTTTAGAATTATCCATTAAACTTGTCTATCATACACCAATGTCTATTGACATCATGGATCTGATCGATCAATCTACAATCTTCCATATCATGGGTCATGGACCGGAAAAGTTTACAATAGCAGGATACATTCTTCCTGGATCACACGCTTTGTAACAAAGGACAATGGCTAGCATCATGATTTAAATGATTGATCTCATGCAGTCTAACAGAAATGATTGTATGGATCTACAGGGGCAACTATCCTTGGTGTGACCTTCCACTTCACAATATTTACACCATATCCCTAAGTGTGTTTCATGGGCCGAATTTGCCGATAGTTTCTCAAACTGCTTTGTCCATAGCTGCAATCTGTGCCTCTAAGAATGGACTAATGCCAATGTCAATACTCCTAACTACCTCAGCACGTAGAGCTGCCTCCAATGCCTCACGTAGATCAGTGTTATGTCTTATGTGATAGCGCCCTTCTAAATGGTGTAATCAATCCTCCAATGAACCATTGTGCATGCATGGATTGTGTGAATATCATAGGAGAGCTTTGATATAAGCATTTTAAACTAGGCATCATACTCACGTACACTCTTAGTAGTTCCTTGTTTGATATCCTTAAGCATGCTTATACTCTTTTTCTCAAATTTTGGAATATAGAACTCTTTTAAGAAAGCATCCTTCAACGCTGCATAATCCACGCAAGTTTGATGAGGGTCAAAATTCCTATACCAACTATGTGCACGTCCATATAATGTGGTAGAAAATTAAAGATTTCCTTGCACTGTTAAAGCCATGATCACCTTTTGAAACACATAATATTTCACACATGTGCACATGTTCAGTAAATCTTCTATGCCTCTATACTCTCGTGAGACTAAGAGACATGTCCATGTAAATATTCTAGCATTTCTACGGGCCTTAACCACCTGATCCAGAACCTCCTATATTTCCTTTGCCTCTAGAACCACCAGATCTACTAGAAATCGAATCATCTTTGTTGCACCTCCTGATCCTCCACACGTAGCTAGAAACAGGACCTGGAAGACATACTCCCCTATGCTTTTCGACATTGGTACAATACTAGACACCCATAGTCTGTGAAGTAGTTCCACTTCTAGAAGTGAATCCAAAATTGTGCACACTCATGTTCTAAATGTGGACGATATGCCTGAGAATGCACCCCAAAATAATAATAAATTCATCTTCCCTCCCATTGATGTACTTGCTTTCTGACTTACTCTTGCTCTCCTACTTCCCAAACTAGCTTGTTGACTACTTGTCATACTAGATACTAGAAAATGAAGCGGTTGAAGTGACCTAGGTTATCAGGTATGTTTAGATAGGGTATGTAAATATGCAGGCCCAGAGATCGATCTCTAAACTAGATGCACTCCCATTGTGAGGCTTGAGGAGGGGTCCCTATCATGCTTTCCTAGATGGGGGAGTTCCTAGGGCTCTGGCTCCATGTCTTCTATGTGAGCTTCAAATCCTTCACAAGCATCTCTCTCCTCAACACCATCTACGGGGTATAATGTCATAGTTGCTTCTCTATCTCCCTCTCATGCATGGCTCATTATACTTAAGTAGACCTTTCTTCCCTTTGCCTTTCCAAGGATCAGACTAAGTCTGTCATCTTTCACTAGGTCGACGTTCCTACCCCCATGTGTGATGGGGTTTAGTAGGCTAGAACATAGGTTTGTCTTTTTCCAAATTCAGGGTTACCTGTCAAGATCTTGATTGCCAGTAGGAATGCCTTGATAAATAAGTTCCTCTGAAGATATGTGTAAAAATTTGAATTCAGCTACCTCTGGATAAGAATATGATAGAAATTGAATATTCAAGGACAAAAATGATTTAATATCACACCATAGGACCATGTTTCCATAATGCGAGTGTCAAGCATGTTAAGAGGAGCATCATAATAGGTTTGTGACTATTACATGGTGCATTCAGGTATGAGAATACGAGTATCACCAGTTCCATTCAAGAAAGCATATGCAACCATTCACATGCATACCTCTAGAAAGGGGGAATGAATGTAATTTTAAAGAAGCTCTCGATGATGAACTGGGATGCGTCACCGCTGACTTTGAGGAAAATTTCACCCAAAGTGTGTGTGATTAAACTCAGTTCCAATGTTGAACCTCGATGCATTTTGGGCTTCTTCCAGGTCATGGGATAAAGCACTCCTAAAGCACTGTAGGTAGGAAGAGGTTCATTTAGAGCATGTGTTCATGGTGTACCATCCTAGGGGATAATAGATAGGTAGGATAAAAGAGTATCCCAACAATAGATACGGATGTAGATTTAAGATAAAATTCATCCTAAAACTAAAAACAAAGGTGCGCTAGCATGAGGGCTTAGTCTAGACTAATGGATTCACCTGAATTACACTAAGGTAATAAATCCCTCTGTTAGGAATTAAACGTTTCAGGGTGTTAGCATAAATGGAGAATTTAAATCAGTTAGATGTATACTTTTTAGGGGTATGAATCTAAAGTGCATTTTAGGGTCTAGATCTAGGAAATAACAGAATTAAATATGATAGCACGTGATGAAAACAAGCGGTAGGGATACCAAATTTTGGTGACATGCATAACAGCTTGATTTTGTACATAACTCTCCTTTTGTGTTAAATGAGCTCGTAGCATACACTTTATCACTAGTTGGAAGTATTACATGTGTTGTATATGATCATGTGCATGATTACATGTTGGACAATATAATTAATCAAAATAACTTAATTGTAACAAACATGTATGCATCTCTTTTTATCCCTATCATTTCCACTACACAGTTACAATACATATAATTATGGGTCTAAACATACCCTTAACTGCCTTATGGAAATACCAAAATGAGTGATTCCTGCTATTATTAGTGACGCATCATTTACAGTTCATATGACCACATGTAAATGTGCTAACAATAGTCTTACTTTAGTTAACTGATGAAGCTAAACTCTTGAACCTAATTCTTACTCCACATTCAGACAAAGTGCAATGTAGCTTCTCCTCCAAAAATAGCCAATGTGTGGCATGCTACTGTCTCTAGATGATTTAGTGAGAACTCTACATGCCAGTGCTTTAGGGTTAGATCCTAATGTGCAATGGGAGTTAAGTCCCAGAATATGAACTTGGTGAGTCCTATAAGGCACATGTTGACCTTATCCATTCTATAAGCTTTTGTACATGCCATGTATTCACATGTCAGGCCAGCTCTAAGGGAGCCTTTTTTTAAGTGATGCACTACTAAGATAGTTAAAATCATTTTAGCTAAGGTCATTAAAAGGAAATACCACGAGATCCGTATGATATGTCATGGTTATGATAATTGTGTTTTGTACATTAATGTATCCGGACTCTAGTGGAGCTCTTTTTCCATAAGGGCATTGGCTGAAATAGATGCACATAAGATATTAAAATTGTTCATTAGAAAATATGTCTGATTCGGAAAGACCTATGTTGACTGTACAAGTCATCCTAGACCATAAAATTTCAACCTAGTACTTGGCATCATGGAGTCCCGTAAGGGGATTTATCAATGACATGGTTAGATTATGGGACTATTGATCATATGGGGATAAAGTACTATTTTGGACTAACTAAGGCTTGCATGAATGAATGGGGATCATATAGATGTGGATATTATTAATTCATGTGATGAGAGAAGGATGTGATCAGGCCTTAATAGGGACCGAATGTGAGTGTAAGTCATAGTACTAGGAACAAAGATAAACTTGTCAAATTTCCAAAGGATAAGCTACCAAAATTTAGGTGGAATTCATATGGGGAATTTTACATATGGCCTGGGGTGGATGCTGATAACAATGGTATAGCTCTGATACCAAATGATAGAATAGAATTAGATTGCAATAACAAAAGAGGGACGAAATCCTCACAAATATTATTGATCATGAAATCAAATTACATAACAATGTAAGAGATGTAATATTTATAGATATTAGATAGCCTCATATACATAGACATGAAACCCTATCAGGAACCAACTATGAGATGATAAGACCCATCTCACATGCACATCTAATTACTACTAATACCAATATTGAATGTTATCCAACATAACAATATTGAATGCAAGTCACTAGAATAGAGTGCACATGTTACACATTATTAAATAAAAGACAATGCAATAAAATGCAATAAATATGCCTATGCTAAATTATACTAACATTCCCCCCCTTAATTTTTCCTAGTTTCCAATGAAGTGGAGAGGAACTCTTTGAACAGTGTGAATTTGTCACATGTAAGTGACTTAGTAAAAACATCTACCTTCTATTCAGTTGTAGGACAAAACTAGGAGCTGTATGTTGTGCTTCAAGACATGCTCACATATGAAATGAACTTATACTTCAATATACTTGGTTCTCTCATGAAATACTGGATTACAAAAAATCTTCAGAACTCCTTCATTATCAACATATACTGGCGTAGATTTCTTTTGTGGTAGACCAATCCCTTCCAGTATTTGGCATAACCATATTGCTTCACAAATAGATTCACCTGTAGCTCGATACTCTACTTATGTAGAAGAGTGAGAAACAAAGTTTTGTTTCTTACTTCCCCGTGATATCGGTCTAGATCCCATAAAGAAGACAAAGCCTGATGTTGACTTCCTATCATCCATGTTTCCTACATGATCTAAATCTGAATATCCTATCAAGAAGAAGTTATCGTTCTTCTTGTACTCTAGACCAAGGTCAACTGTACCCTTCAGATATCTCAATATTCTCTTTACTGCTTTCCAATGACATATTTTTTAGTTCTTGTATGAAGCATGATAAATAGCTGACTACAAAGCTAATATCTGGTCTAGTATATGTCAGGTAAATGAGACTCCCGATCAACTACCGATAGAGAGTTGCATTAACTGGTGGTGATGGATCGAGAATGAAATAACTGAAGTCTCGCTTCCATAGATGTAACAATAGGAGTGCAGTCCATCATTCTAAATTTCTCGAGCATTGTCTTGGTGTATTTCAACTGCGACACAAAGATATGATTGTCTTTTTTCCATACTTCCAACCCAAGACAATAGTGCATGAGCCTAAGATCTGTCAAGTCGAACGATCCATTAAAATCCTTCTTTGTTTCATCGATCATCTTCACACAAACTACCTGTAATGATTAGATCGTCAACATAAACAACCACAATGACAATCTCCCCCCCCCTTTCTTTTTGACATAGAGATTGGGGTCATAAGGATTCCTTTCGAATCCATGACTTATGAGATGCTCATCAATTTTGATGTACCATGCCCGGGGTGCCTGTTGTAGGCCATATAGAGATTTTATGAGTCTACATACCATCATCTCTTTTCCTGGTATTACATAACCCTCTCGCTAAGTCATATAGACTTCTTCTTTCAAATCTCCATTACGAAAGGCACTTTTCACATCCATTTGGTGGACTTTCCAACCAAATTGTGCAGCTAGAGAAAATATCATCTTGATTGTCTTGATCTTGTCTGTGGGAGAAAATGTCTCCTCATAATCAATGCCTTCTTATTGTGCATACCCCTTTGCTACAATCCTTGCTTTATACTTGTCAATAGTCACCATCTGATTTCCTACTTAGAATCTTGAATATCCATCTGCATCCAATGGGTTTCTTCCTTAGTGGAAGGTCGACAAGTTGCCATATGTGTAGTTCTTCATCATTGACTGATACTCTGAATCCATGGCATGCTTTCCAAGCTTTTGATTGTAGGGATTCCTTGAACTATAGATGGCTTCAACTATTTCAACAACTCTAAGTCATTAGGGAATAATTGACTTCTTCACGAGCTTAACTACGAGTTATAGGTCCAGGATTCGATGATGTGCTAGGTGCTTCATCCAAATTTGCACCTCCTCACAAAAGGAGTACACCATTTAGGGTTCCTGTGGAGTAGGTGTGCTGAACTGAGTTGTTGCATGGGCCAGCAAAGATCGGCGTGCTCTACAACATCAGGCTTTCAACATTAGCTGTATATCTGTTCTTCTATAAGGGTCCTCTCTGTTGATTTCTAGCTAGGCAATTTTTTTAATACTTGTTAGTGTTGTTCATTAAATGTAGGCACATCCCTAAACCGAAATGTTTTCTTATTCTTAAGGTTTCAAATCTAGAGATAGCCAAAACTTCATCAAACCATAACCAACAAAGATGCCATAGTTCTACATTATTGTAGCCTCTAATTTGGTCACTATCGTTTGATCATCAATGTGGAATAAAGGAAGTTGGAACATACGTCACACATTGGAGGCTCTAAGCTACAATCTTGGAACCTATTCAGTTACCTTTTATACAAGCACCAAGCTTTTTCTCCATGGGTACTGCCTCCAAATCCAACTTCAAGTTGTGATCAAGGTCTTGACTAACTGATAGAAAATTATTGGTCAACCCATGCTCATTGCTTCCACCCAATACATTGATGCGACATCCTTGCATGCAGCCTTATACTTTCCATGAGGTAGTGAAATGTTTCCAAACATTTATAACACTCTATTATGTTGTGGATCTTCTAATGACACATTGTCCTTTGTCTAGATGATTCACGTAGTGTCCTAAAACACTAATCAGTAAATGCATTTCATGCAATCGAGTTACTCTTCCGATTCAACATGACTTGAGACATTTTAACTGTGAGACTTGGTTTCATTCATCAAATTAAGCAGAATCCATATGGTTTCCTGTCATCTGAATCATCATCAAATTTTCTTCTAATGCAATACACCCACACTTCCTTAGGTTTTCATCACCAATATAAGTGACATAATAATATTAACTGCACCTATAAAAGATACCTGATTCGACCCTCATACATCTAAATGAACCAACTCCTTGACTTGAATTCTCTGTTACCTTGTAGGTCCATTGGGTTGAGAATTGCTTGATGAACCCTTTTCTGTAGGAATTACCACACACAAAATCTTCACAGAAATCATAAACCAATAACTATTGCAATCTAAGAAATCTATCCTTCAAAATATGTCTCATTGCCCTTTTGGTCCCTTTGTATGACCGATCCTAAACTGCCAAAAAGTTGGGATCTACTTTTGATAACAATTGAAATTACAATAATCAACACTACTGAGTTAAAAGATAAGGTACTAACTCATCTTCATGATCTTCTTTGCTACCATAAAAGCACTCTTCTTATTGGAGTAGACTGTACGCAACTTCAAAAATTGTTGACTGTGTGTTCACTCATATCACGGTAAGGTTCACAAAGTTTTTGTATGATGGATTTCAGTGCTTTTCGCAAAACAAATAGTATGATGTCCATCATCACTTTTCTCTTTTCCTTCAACATGCTTATTTGACATGGCTGTTAGCATAATTAGTAGCATCATGTATATTTAACTTGCAACCTTCTCATTGCATTGCCTTTTATTTGAGAGTAATGTGCAACATGTGCACTAGTAGGTCTGAGTGACTTGCATTCAATATTGATATTAGCCTCAGTAATTACATGTGCATGTGAGATGGGTCTTATCATCATCGTATCCTTGGTGCCTGATAGGGTGTCATGTCTATCCATATGAGGCTATCTAATCGTCTGTTACACAAAACAAGATGATCAACTCTTGCATTGTTGATGTAACCTGATTTCATGATCAATAATATTTGTGAGGCTTTCGTCCCTCTTTAAGTGATCATTACAATCTAATTCTATTCTATCATTTGGTATCAAATCCAGGCTCTATCCAAGCAAGGTTGAAGTAGGAGCATCTTGATCTGGAGAGGATCTATTGGAGAAGAGTTGTCTCCTCTAAGTAGTTGTGCATCTGGAAAGGAGAGAACATTGAAGCATCCCACAGCCCCCATTCCTGCAATATGCATCCCTCAAACTCTAAATTTGACCTATCCACTTATTTGGAAGGGTAATTTTTTTTTATTACTTCAGTCATATGGTCATAGCCAATTGATCCATACCATCATTGGCGGAATATTTCATATTTGCAGATGTTCTAAAAAAATGCTTAAAAAAAGATCTACCTGATCTGGTACGTAGGAAAAAAAATAGATCCTTGAAAAAAAAAAGGAGAAAGATCTTGAAAACAGAAATGCAGATAAAAAAAAAAAGAGTGTAAAAAAATCAGTATCGTAAAACGTAGAAATTACAGATTTGAAAGTGGAGGTTATGCAAGCACAAATAGATCGGAGGGCTAAAATGTGTGAAGTATTGTCCCATCAACATAATACTCCAGCAGATAGCTCTGAAAAAAGACGTAAATTTTTCATACAATGTCAGATTGATGTAGCTATGTTTTTTTTCTGGAAAGATACAGATAGGAGGCGCACAACTTTGATGTTTACATCATCTTCAGATTCAAGCACTCTACATGTGGCACGAAATAGTACTGTGCAAGTCGGGTCATTTTTTTTTGAAAAAAAATCAGATCTAGCTGTGATAGAATTGGTAAGATCATAAAATAACCAATAATTTCGATTCTTCTGAAATTTTTTTGCACTTTATGCACTAAGATTAACAATATTGCTCCATGATGCTACTATCAAAATTTTAGAAAAACTCAGATCACCCCTCTTTATGAGAAAAGGTGCCCAGATCACAATATTTAGATTGTTTGTTCGGTGAAAACATATTTTTTACCCCCCAATAGTTTAGTTCTATCACACGAGATCTTTGCGGTGGCTCATAGCATGCGTTTGGTGAGATTATAAATGGTGAAATCTGGGAAAATGCTTACAGGTTATTTCGTCCATGACTACTACTGCACTTAACACCTAACACAACTACATAATATGTCGTCTGGGCATTGAACCGCTATAAAATTGACGGGTTTGTAATCCCAAGGATCACAATACACACACATTTGAGCCCTCCCATATGTTTGTCCCCTTTTCTCACAAACCCCTGGTCTAGGTACTATCTAAAAGTTTGATAGACGTATCATACAATATGTTTCTTGACATACCCACAAAATCTCTTTCCGTACTGACGAGTATATTGGAATCTTAGGGTTTGAGATCTTACCAATTCCACGTACCTAGATGTGATATATTTCAGAAAAATGAGCCGTACTATCAGAAAGGTTTAGTCATATCGGCCTAGACGCCGTATATTGAAGTTAGGGAGACCATAAACCTGGAGTGCATAAGAGTCTTACTCTTTGTCAGAAATTCAAACATTGCATAAATGGGTGCACATTGCACCAAAACGTTACTTCCTTTTTTCTGAGAGCTATCTGCTACAACTGCTTTTTACGGAGACAACTATGCTGCATGGAAACCGAAGATCCCAAGATTCTTCACATCTCCAGTTTCAAGACCTATGGACAGTTGTAGATGGAACAACAACAAGATAACTTAAGATGATGGAAGACTGAAAAGTTCAATTTGACAGGGCCAATCAAAAGGCCAAGTTGATCATCTTGTTTTGTGTAATGGACGATGTGCAACCCCACATTAGAGATGCCACATCGGCCAAGGATGCATGGGATAAGTTGAGCACAGTCTATGAGGCAAAGAACAAGAATGCCATCCTCAACCTACTATCACAACTGCATACTCTCAAGTTCAATCACAATGAGAAGGTTGAAGTTTTTTTGAGACGAGTTGCTACTTTGAGGGCATCTTTACTGGCATTGAAAAAAGAGATAAGTGATGAGGACATCGTACCAATTGTGTTACGAGAACTTCCTCCTTCCTACAGAATCTTTTTGACAACTATCAATATGAGTGAACACACAGTCACCTTTGAGAAGTAGGTCAATCTACTCTAACTAATTTTATTTTATTTTTTTAGATCTGATTTTTTTTCACTTTTTTTTTTAGATCTGTAATTTTTTTCAAGATCTTTCTCCTTTTTTTTTAAGATCTCTTTTTTTTCACAAATCTTTTTTTTTTCAAGATATATATTGTTTTAAAGATATCCAAATCTGAAATATTTCGCCAATATGTTGGATCAATTGGCTATGCCAATGACTAATAAAAAAAATAAATTACCTTCCAAATAAGTGGATAGGTCAAATTTTAGTTGAGGGATGCTTAGAAGGAATGGAGGCTGGGAGATGCTTCAATGGCTCTCCTTTGATGCAGATCTTCTTCTCCAATGGATCCTCTCCAATAGTGCTCCTCTTCAACCTTGCTTCAATAGAACTTGATCTGATACCAAATGATAAAAATGGTATAGCTCTGATACCAAATGATAGAATAGAATTACATTGCAATGACAAAAGAGGGACGAAAGCCTCACAAATATTATTGATCATGAAATCAGATTACATAACAATGTAAGAGCTATAATATTTATATATATTAGACAACCTCATATGGATAGACATGAAACCCTATCCGGCACCAACTACGAGATGATAAGACCCATCTCACATGCACATGTAATTACTACTAATACCAATATTGAATGTTATCCAACATAATAATATCCAGTGCAAGTCACTAGACTAGAGTTCACATGTTGTACATTATTAAATAAAAGACAATGCAATAAATATGCCTATGCTAAATTATGCTAACAGATGCATAGTTGGTTGGGATGAAACAAACATGGTGGATTCAAGGGAGATGGATAGAGATGATAGAGCCCATGCAGTTTGATCGAGTGTGGTGACATTTTGGTGTCATCTAGGTGATGTTTAAGGATCCTATTTTATATAGGAGGGAGGAGCTAGATATGGAGTTGTCAGCATCAGACATGCCAGATCCATTAAAGGAGGTGGTAGTACCTTGGGATGAAGATGATTAAGTGGAATTCAAAGTAGATTTCGATGATTAGATGACCATGGCTTGGGCATCTTGGCTTGTTGGGGAGATAGGAGATGAGGAGGAGGAGATATAGGAGATAGAGGTTGATATAGAGGTAGCTCCAGGTGGTGGTGGAGACAGTGGATAGACCATAGAAGTAACTCAAATACGGACAGAGCTAGAGAAGATGTGCATTGAGAGGGATATTTCCATCTAGTAGAGGGACACAGTTACATAGGACAGGGACTGATACCACTTGTAGAAGGAGGCCTATAAGGTTTGTTTTAGATATCTTGCTACCATATTGGCTACCAAGGCTACAGGTGGAGGATAGGATGCACCATAGGGAGGAGGAAAGATGGAAGTAGATACTAAGTATTATGAGGGGATCATGATTAGAAAGCTTCCATGGACACTCGGATATTGGGATCATCTGCATGGGAGAGCAACAAGTGGAGCTAGGCCATTTAGGAGCACAACAAGTGTAGCACATATGCTTCAAGGAGATGGCTAGGGTGGAGGCACCAAGGATGACAGAAAAACAAAGGGACTTGCCTCACAGGGCCACAATTTTAGGCTCTCTTATGTTAACTTTACTTATTTTGATAGCATTTTCATTTGAGAGAGCCCCGTTAGAGGGCGATGATTTTTTGATACACTTTTTGATATATATATATATATATATATATATATATATGTATGTATGTATGTATGTATGTATGTATATATATGTATATATATATGGGTTTTTCATGGATCATTATGTGTTTATTATATGATGTGATGACAATGGTGAAACAAATGTATGATTGGATGGTTACTTTGGATGTACATGTGTAAAATGTGTGACGTGTTAATGAGGATTAGGACTATATGTTTTGCATTTGAATTTGATCATGTTATTAGAATGTGTATGGGTAATATTTGAGGAAAACAATTTAGAGAATGGATGTGATTAATTATGAATATAGGTAAGAGTAAGTGTGTTGTAAGATGGATAGATAACACATAGGTGACTACGATAAAGAAAGGTATGTGTTGTAACAAAATGAAATAGGTATGAAAGATAGATGTTATAGGATTAAGGATGAAACGTAATGAAATGGTGGTGACCCTTGAATGATGATATGTCACATTAGGGAACATGTAAGGAAAATACTCCTCTAATCATGTTAAAGATAAACAAGAAGGGGATCCAGGTAACACAAGGCACATACAACCAAATTTTTTTTTAGCATATAACGAATGGCAGTTAGTCATAAAATATCATAAGGATGCAATGGATGGAAAGAACTCATACACCTAATGTTGAAAAATCAGAGGGGTTTGAGATGTACTTGTACAATGGAAGAGGGTTAAATTGGTTTTCCCTAAAACTATGCCCAAGCTCTAGGAAGGGGAAATAGTAAATTGGTTAATGCAAGAAGTCTGCTAGAAGAAATTTGATCAATGTGGGAAGATTTATTAAGATGCTAATAAATTGGAATGTTGATTAATGTGGGAATTCATCAAACATCATAAATGAGTAGCAATCCTTTGAGGGTATGGTCTACTTTATACATAATATAGATGGCATAAATAATATATGATATTCATCCTTCAAGGGATCGGTCTATTCTTTTTCTTTCTCTTCTTTGTTTTGACTTTGATTTTGCATGGTTTTCATTTTTTTTCATGGAAAGTTGTCCTTTAAGGGATCAGTCTATTTTTAATCACTTTAATTTTTGACAAGAGCATCCATGATTTTTATTTTTACATGGGGAGATCTGGGACTAGCTAACTAGACCACTTAAGAGGGGATATTGAATGTACAGAAAACATCCCTAGACCCTTTACATGGTTCTAATAGGTGAATAATAGGGTGATGGATGTAACGATTGTGGAGTTCTCTCAAAGAAGGGAAAACTTATCCATAAGGAAAAATATATGGGAAGAACCATGGTACCCATATTTAAGGTCACACCTAGGAAGTGATGATAGACCACATAATTCTAAATCATCACAATGGAAGACGGAAGAGGTTGAGCTAGAGGAATGGTCTAATGATATGACTAAGGACACACTGGTAAAAGTGATAACAATAGAATGGTTGTAAGTGCAATTCGTTAAGTGGTTCCACTTCCAGTTTACCCTCAACGGAGACCAAACAATAGGATCCCAACCCATACTTATGCATGATAATGTATAACCTAATCTAGTTAGGGGAAAATAATTCACGTTGGCTCCTTTCTACAATGATAGCATTCTGATTTAAGTCATGATAGGATAGGATGAAATATGGGATAAGACATATAAGCAAAGAATGAAAAACTATGCACTTAAGGAAGTGAAAAATTATGCGTCGCTAACGAGACGAAGAGATGGTCCCCCAAGCGAGAGATTAATATGACCACAATAGTGGATTTTGGATGAGAATAAATGATCCCTCAATGGAGAGACAAATATGGCCACAAAATTGGACTTAAAATGTGAATATATGGATTGGATAAGATTGGATGAGATAACTAAGGTAATTTCAAGGAAAGGAGATAACTTTTATATCTAAATGATGCTAAAGTGAAGTCCCCCAGTGTCCATGAAGTTGTCCATTGGATCAAAGGATGAAAGGATGTGCTTAGCATGTGAGGATGTGAGGGGGCTAGAAGTGAGGGATAGATGGTCCCCCGATGAGAGATGTCACATTACATTAAGTAACTTGAATGTGGATGTAGACGGATTGGCACATGTGGATGATGGAGTATGATTTTAAAGAGAATTAATGATAATTTTGGATTTTGGTGGGATAAATGATTGAGGATCACAGGGCTGATTGGTTATAGACAAAATAGCAAATGGAGAAGGATGATTCTCTTATGAAAAACTTCATCCCTCTCAACTAGATCACAGATGATAACTTAGAGGGCCTTACAATACTCAATTTCATGGCCTGAGGTATGATGATATGCACAAACATGATTGGGATTGAACCATGAAGGTTTCTTACTATGCGGGTTAAAAGCCTTGATAGGTGGAAACACGATGGCTTATGTTTGGCTTAAATATATAAGGATCTCTATGTAAGATATAATAGTATTAGTGAAGGGAAGATTACTCTTATGAGGTTGGGTAAGAGATTTTGTCTTGGATTTAGGGGAAGGAGTGGATGTAGATTGAATGGGTGAATTGGATATCTCAAAACATGGATCAAATTTGGGAAAAGACTTAGATTTCTTGGATCATAATTTATTATTATGAGGTGTCTTAGATGAAGGGATTGGTCTTAAAATAGATGAGGGTGTTCTTGTGATGGATTTTGTAATGTTGGATCACCGAGGAGATATAAGGTTTAATTTCTTACAAGGGAGCATGGGAGAGTTTTGGGGATGCCTACCAAGATTCATAGATCTTGATTGAGATGGTTTACCCTTGGCATGGATAGCTGCAATTTCAACCGGTGCATTTAAATATGTAAGTGTAGGTTTGGGATTTGTTAGTGTAGAAGCAGTTAATTTTGTAAAGGGATAATGAATCCCCTTTTTGTTTTCCTTTTTCCTCGAAGGGGAGGTGGATTTTTGAGATAATAAATTTCAAGTATGTTGATGTCTTGATGGTACATGTGTAGTTCTAGCATAGGTTAAGGTTTTAGTATTGGATGACTTTAATTTAGATTGACAAAATTTTCTTGATGAAGAGGTCATTGTGTTAGATGGTTTAGGGTAAATAATGTCAAGTTTCTTGTAGAAATATACAAGATATTTTTGAGGTAATGTAATAATGGTTGTAGGCATTATTTTTAAGGGTGTTTCCATAGGAGGAGCATCAAAAATTTCTTTCAGAGGACCTAGAGGTGGTGTCATAGTTGGTATAGACATAGGAAGCAGTATTTGTTCGAGGCTACCTAAAGATTGATTTGATTTCATCAATGAGATAAATGGATCACTTTAGGTTATTTGAAATTGAAATGTTTTCAAAGATTATTTGAATGATAAAAATGATGTTAAATAAGAAACAGGTATGAATGTACTTTCAACAATTGATGTTGGTAAAATATTTGAAAGAGGTACTAACCTCAATTTTGAGGATGGTATAGTAGGTAGAAGTGGGGTGAATGTAGGTGAGGTAGTCATATCTAGTGAAGTGGATTTGGTGGATAATGACATGAATATAATAGGTAGCATAGTACGAGTTGATCTAATGCCAACCATGGAAGTAGGTGGGAATGGTTATTTCATAAATACTTCTAGGGGCAAGAATGATATGTGTGAAAATGGAATCCTAGTAGTAGTAATTTATGTCAAGGTAGATGTAGATATGATTGGTACAATTGTGGATACAATTGTTAACAAGCTTGCAGATGTGGGAATAATACCGACAGGGATCGATGTGATTTTTGATGAAGGAGGAGAAGTTGTAGGTTTTTATCAAAGGTTTTTAGAGTGTTTATAGTATGAGCATTATGTGTTTGGTTTTGCGAGTGGTGGCATCTTGGCTTGTTGGTAAATTAGTGGAGATGTCTATTTAGATAGCCCCCCGATTTATAATTTGTTGGATATGATCTTATAAGGACTGAAAATTCTCAATGTTGTGACCTTTAACGTGATGATATTTACAATTGTGGGCTTCATGATACCAAATGGGCTTGATTCATAATTCGTATACAGTTTATATGGGAGGAAGTTAGATAGAGTGTACTGCCATCAACTTGTTAATTACTAATCTATAGGATTCCCCCAAGGGGGTATAGTTGGGCGTAGATCTAATGGTTCGTTTATGAGTCCCTATATAAGATGTGGGTGTAGAAGAACACTTGGTGACCATGAAATTGGCCTCACTCTTAGATTCATCATTGTGTGTAGATGGTTTGGTGAACTCAACTTTGGGTTTGTTTGAGTTAGGTTTTAACTGGCCTTGATTAAGGGCATTATTCTCAATTTTGCGAGCTGTGGTAAATGCTTCTTAGAATGTTTGGAAAGATTGGATTTACAATGTAGGGGAAATATTCTTCACATAATAATGTGAGATGAGTTTGATGAGTTCAGTTTTTGGAAGGGTAAATGATAGTTGGCTTATAATTTCATGTCATCGTGTGAAAAAATCTATGATAGACTCATCATCAAATTATTTAATGGCATATAAGTCATTGATGCTTATTTTGCACGCAATATTAATCAAAAAATGCTCTATGAACAATTGTGTGAGTTGGGTAAAGTAAAATAAGGAATGTTGAAGAATCTAGTTATACCAATCTAGTGTTGGAACAGAAAAGGATATAGGAAAGGTGTGAAGCATAAGTTTCTAATCATATGCGATAAGGTAACATGTATGTTAAAATACGAGGAGATGTTGTTATGGATATTACTTGTTGTTGACCTTGGTAAACTTAGGAAGCTCCCAATGAGGAGGGTAAGGCTTAATTAGAACCAACAAATGAATGGGTACATTTCAAATTTATTCATAATATAATGTAACTTTAGGTCCCAAGGTAGCCCACCTTTAGATTATGCAACCTATTCATTAGGGAATGCATAGGATTGTTTGTTGTGATGATTGGTTAGGATTTTTATTGTATGGTATGAAAATTAGCTTGGTAGGGTGGTTGGTAAGTTTTTGGATGTATAGGTGTTTGGGGAATCTGGTGGGGGTGAGGTTAATTCATGGGTTGTGATTGAAGGGATGGTGGTTGAAATAATTGTTGTTAGGAGATGGGCACATGATATGACTGTTGAGATTGGGAAAGTTGTTGAGGTAAATGATGTGCGGGAAGATGAGTGCTAAGATGTTGAGATGGTTGGATAATATTACTAGTAGTGGATGGAATATAGATAGAGTTGGCATATAGTGACGTGGATGGAATAAGATCCTCCAACTGAGTATATTGATAGGATTTAAAGGTTGTACGATATTTATTAAGTAAAAAATCGTAAATGGGGCTAGAAGGAAGTTGAAATGCCTCTAAAGGAGTGGGATATGGGAGTGTAGTTGGTTTAGAAAGGTTAGATTGATCAGAGATATAACGATTGGTTTTAAGATAAGGACAATTTTGGATGACATGGTCCTTAGGAAGTGAATCCATGTTGACAATGGGTTGGGAAACCGAAGATGTGGTCTCAAGATAAAAATTTTGTTGGGAAAGATCATTAAAGGAAGGGATGTCATTGGATAGAGTGGATTATTGTCTTATCTTGACTTGAGGAAGGGTAACAATAGGCATGAAATAGGAGAACATTTGTTTATGTAATTTGTTAAAAAAAATCAAGCGACAAGTTTCTTATCAACATGATTAATTAAGAAAATGTGAGTAAAAGAAAAGGGGAGGTGAATAGTGAAGGTTCCTAAGAATGGAAATCTAAGGCTGGTTTTAGGATTTTTTGTCTTGGGAGAGTCTCAGACACATTCCTATTAGGTAATGAAATCCCAATCAGTCTACCGTGTATGAATATGTTTAGACGTGTTAGTTTATATGTGTGGGTTTAGGTTGTGTGTGAAAATGTGTGATGCAGTGAGTTAAACCCCTACTTAGACTATATGACCAAGAAGGATGCAAAAGTAAAGGTTCATTTTAAAACCAAATGGAAGTGTGATATTTCGATGAGGAAACACACAAGAAAGAGAAGTACAATGCAGAAAGGAGAAAATATAGAAAATTGGTGAATACCTAGATAAAGTTTTTCCTTTTTATCTAAACTTTAGCTAGAAAGGAAACCTAGCAGCTGATCCCAACATGAGAAAAAGAAATGCCTTATTGCTACAGTGTTAGTGGAAGACATACAAAACATAATATAGAAATAAAAGAAAGAGATCACCTAAAGGGTGTCCCATCGGGTGTGCTAAGAATGTTGTTCTATATTTTCGTTCCTTATCAATTAAATGGTCTAGTACTAAAGAAAAATAAATAACCTCAATAATGGAGGGTTTGATGTACCTCGAATGCGATGTAATGGATATAGGCACAAATTGAATGATGGATCCTCATTGTGAGATCGATGAACCTAAAAATAAGAATCACTAGAGATAAAAATTGTTAGACGATATATGTGGGGGTTTCCAAAAAAAGTGGCTCTAAGAATTCTTAGCTTCCTTTCACAGATGTCAATCCCTGTTTTAAAGAAAGATTGATAAAGAAATTTTGTGCAGAAACAAAATTACAACTGAATCTGAGAAATAAATGGAATTGATGTAGAATTTGATTTGATTAAAATAACTATAAATTAAAGATCATATGGTCTAGGTCGACGGTGACCCATACTATACAGACGTAGGTTGATGGCAACCTAGGAGTGAGGATCTAAAATGTAAGGTGAATATGCAAACCCTATAAGATTAAGATACAACAGAGGCTTTTGTATGTTGGAGTAAACTTGTATAAGGGATCTGAGGGAGTAGAAGCCATGGAAATGGTAGAGAATGGCAGTAAGAGAGGATTTATTAGAAAATAAGACCCTGTTCGGTGACGGACAGGATGAGTCAACAACTGTAGCAAATTTTGGTAAGGCTGATGTTAAAAGGATGAAATAGGAGACCTTCAAGAAAATAAACTAGAAGGACAAACTGATAATAAAGCTTTGAGAACTTCTAGACTTGTAAGATATGTTCAATGCAAAAAAAAATAGTAATAATATGATATTAATTGAATAACATAATACAAATATGATGATAATCTCACAAAGAAATGTCCATGATTGATGCAATCAGGGTAGAAGAAGATCTAAGAGGTTTTTCACTATTGCAGGAATTCTCAAGAATGAGATGGAGTACATGGGTTATAGAAAATTTCTAGTATCTCCATGCATCTCCCTTATTTTGGAAAGGTGAAAGTATTTTTTTAAAGGGGTCAATGGCAACCAAGTTGGGTCTCCCCCGATTACGAAAGGAGTTTCCCTAATGGACCAAATTTTTGTGTTTTTTTCATGATTTTGTGTTTTTAAGGGTTGGAAGGGTGATTTAAATCTTATGTGTAGGATTATATTTGTATGCATGAGAAGATTAGTTATGTTAATAAACAAGAAACTACCACAGTAGTTCCATGATCTAACTAAACCTATCATAAACATCAAGATGAGTGCTAAACAAGATAACTTCTACAATAATGAATTAAACTAAAACACTATCATTTTATCTCTAACTACTCTATGATTACTTAAAACATAAATTTAACCTAGTTAAACCTATGAGCAATCAAATTAGATTTTTTGTTTACTTTAATGGAGGTGAAGAAGTCTCTCTAAAATGGATACAAGGCCAAGTTAGATACCCTCCTACTAACCTACTATGAAGTTATGGATGCAAGATGGAGGAGCTTCAACAATGGAGGATAGTCAAGTTCAAATGCTTATTAGCCTGGCTAATGCAAATGAGGTCTAATGCCAATATCTCCAAATATGAGAGAAAAGGACTTGTGAGTGAAGTTGTAAGTTTGAAAGGGAGGGGTGACCCTTCTATTTATATATTTCCAAATTAGAGGATGTTGAACTTTGGGTTCATGTGGGAGTAAATCTCAAAAATCACTTTATAGATATGATTAGGATAAACATGCTTTAGGCTAGCTAAACTTGATTAACAAGTGATTAGAGACTCATTGAGAGTTGGGAGGGGTCTGGTTAACCAATTGTGACTGATAGATAGCCTACAAAGCCAATAGAAATGGTCTAGAGAGAACTAGGGAGGTTCTGAATGGTTGAAAGGAGGAATGTTTAGCTAATAAGAGAGATATAAGCCAAATCATCTGATTATAGGAGGAATACAACTGAAAGAGTGTCGTCAATGGGCATCCGAGAGTGGAGTAAAGAATGGGGAATTAACGAAGTGTAATTAATTACCTAGATGGGATGAAATGCTAAGTGTAAGCATATTTCAGTTGTCTACATTTTCCCCTCTTTGAGGTGGCGTAAGCAACGCCACTTCAAAGAAAGTAGACAAGCATAAACAAGTAGAAAATTTTGAAGGGATAAAAGAAAAATGAGTAGAATGGAGGATGCCCCCTTGATTATTGATGGGGTGAAAGAAGAACTCAATTGATAATCGAAAAGATGAAAAAAGAGAATAGAAGAAAGAATAGTGTGAAGAAGAAGAAAAGGGATATAGAAGAAAAAGAGTATGAGGAAGAGGGAATGAGCTAACACCCATCCAGTGCCTTTTAAACAACTTTATTTTCATCATATTACTAGATATCTTCATCATTGGTCATTATTAAAAAAGAATGAACAAAAGTGTAGTATGACATGAAAAAGCCATATACAAAAAAATGTCCATTGCTAAAAGCACTAACTCCATGCAACATACAAAATTCAATGCAATACGAGAAAGTAAACAAGCTAAACTAAAAGAGAAACATAACGTAATATTTTTGTTATCGAGATTCAGTTTTAATCTATGCAAATTAATGACCAGGGTTGGAGATGGTTCCCTAAGAAAGGATACATGCAAGGAGAATAATGGAGGACACTTTAGTCCTATGAAAAAGTAATGTACACTATGAAAAAGTGCCAAAAAACTCGGTGTTCCTATGAATACAAATGAAGTAAGTAGACTAGCTTTTGTTGATGGAGGTAGATCAAGATTATCCGTGAGTCGCGCACATGAACAGGTGAGAACTAAAGAGTGACGTTTTGTAGGATAATTTTTTATTTTTAGAATTTTTCTTAAACATATTTGAATTTTTTGTGATTTTTCTAACATATTTTAATGTTTTTTATTTTTCTAACATATTTGAATGATTTTGATTTTTTTAGAAGTTTTATAAAACTATGTAAATGAAGATGAGGAAGCGTGGATGCCCCTAGTGATATATGGGATGTACAAGGGCATAAGGCCACGTGGGTGTGAGAAAGGTGAAGATGTAAAACTTCCCCAGTGATTAGGTGGGAGTATTCAAAGGCAAACTCTTCACAGGTAGAAGTGGGACCCAAGGCCATTATGGATAGGTTCAACATGATGGTGAACATAAACCAATGAAGTGTTGGGAAGAAGCAAGGATGCCCATGTTAATGTAAAATCACAACACCCCCAAATGAGTTCTAAAAATCTACTTTTCTAAGGCAAACTCATTTGGTGTGATTGCATAACATTGAACTTTCCCCAAGGTGTGGGACCTTGCAAAATGGAAAATCTCTCCAAATTAAAGGTTGGTTCCTTATTCCTCTATTTAGTTGCATACGTAGAAACTTGCAGAGGATCTGTTCTTAATCCTAATCTAAACTTTAGCAAGGAGGTAGGGATAGAAGGAATACAAAAATTAAAACAAAGCTAAACTATGGGTGATGCACAAAAGGAATGATGAACACTTGGTTTGTTAATAGATGCAAACTAAAAAAATTCATACAATAAAATGGCACAAATAGCCAAATATATAATGAAAGGTCAGATGAAAGCAAAAGAGACAAGAGAGGATGTAAAATCGAACAAAGATGTGTTTTGTTTCTCTGTAGATTGATATAGTCCATTAAAAAGTAGCCAAGAGGCAAAAACATATTAAAATTTTAGTGGAAGGCGTGAACCCCACAGATCCCATTTCTAGAAGGAAGAGGGAGCTTACAAAAAAAAGAATATCCAACCCTTTATAATGAATCCTGCCCCCGTATTTATAAATTCAACTTGAAAGAAGGAAAGAGAGAGAAGCGAGAAAATAGGTTGAAGCTCAACCACTGTTGTTAATGCCTCTGATTAAATATCTCCCTAAATCCTTCTTTACTGCATCAATCCTTGGTTCGATGCCTTAAAGGAAGAGGAAATGGTGGAAAAATATTGAATCTGATCTGGTTGTTGAGACAAATGGATCCTGCATTGAAGGTCTGAAGATGTTTCCTCCATTTTCTTCACCTAACCTCCTCAAAATTAAATTTTCAAACCCCATGGCATGCGTGAGGCCAAGATATTTCCAATGGAATCAAATTTGTAATTTTTGATGCTAAATCACAGCACCCCTAAATTTCTACAACTCGATTGGTTGAGACTCTCAGTGCGATTGCATAACATGGAGCTTTTCCCAAGTGTGGGACCTTGCGAAATCAGAAAAGCTCTCCAGATGAAGGCTGGTTCCTATTCCTCTATTCATATGCACACATAAAAATGTAGAGGGTTTACTCAAAAACCTAATCTAACTTTCCAAGGAGACAGGGTAACAATATGCATAAAAATAAACCTAAACTAACAAAGGTGATGCACCGAGGAATGAAGAACACCTGTCTTGCCAATAAACACAAACCATCAAAATGCAATGCAAGATCATGCATAGATAACAAAAATTGTAGTGAAAGATCAGGAGGATGCAAATGACCACAGAGAGGGTTGAGAATCATCCACAGACATGCATTATTTGCTCCAAATATTGATACAATACACAACAAAATGCCAAGAGGAAAAGTTGCATTACAGTTTTAGATGGGAGGTTTGAACTCCACAAATTCACCTGCCAAAGAGAAGAAGGGAGGGGCAAAACAAGAATGCCTAACCTTTAGAAAGAAGCCCCTCCTTAAAATTTATAGGAAGAATGAGAGAGAAAAGAGAGAGAGATTCCAAATCTACCCCGACCACCTCTAGGTTGTATTTAATTCATCTCGTTATGGTGGTAGGTGAGAACCCTAGCAAACCCAAAAAGTGGAAAACTGTATTTTATATTAAGAAATTTTTCTCACCCAATTAAAGATATCCAGTTGTAGTTTGACAGAGGACCTTGTAAGCTTTCCAAAAAGTCCAACCTTGCATGAATCTGAGCTACCTGTGAAAATTTATGGCAATCTGAATATCTGCGCCAGGGTCTGCTTCATGTCATTGCTCAGAATGTTGCGCCTCCCAAAGATGCACCAAGGTGTATTCATCCTTATGTCGACATACCCTTACATGTGCCAAGGCACAAATTTTTCCATGTCGCCACTTCTTACTTTGCTCCTTTTACCTGCGCCATGGGCGCATCCATTTTTGTGTTGACACTCTCTTACCAGCACCATAGGCGCATCCACATTTGAGTCGACACTCATTTACCTACACCCTTTACCTGCACCATGGGTGCATCCATATTTGTGTCGAAACTCTCTTACCTGCACCATGGGCGTATCCATATTTGTGTCGACACTCATTTACCTGCGCCCTTTACCTTTGGTGATGCAATAAATATCGGGCTCCGAGTTTCTTTGATTTACATATTCTTCTACTTGTCTATATCTACCCGGGGGGAGATATTTACAACAATTTGGTGACTCAATGGGATCACCTGCCTGCTAGGTAGAAGATCAGTGACCTTTTAGCAATCCATTGGGCATGGAGTCATAAGCAATAACTTGAAACCAACTTGATCTCAAATCCCGAGCCTGATACCGCAAC
Source organism: Taxus chinensis (assembly GCA_019776745.2). NCBI lineage: Eukaryota > Viridiplantae > Streptophyta > Pinopsida > Cupressales > Taxaceae > Taxus > Taxus chinensis. Next base: position 820,719,777 of record CM034150.1, on the reverse strand, counting down.
TCCTTCTCCAAGAGCATGCTAAACTATAGAAATTTAACCTGAGAGAAACAACTATAGAAATTTAACCTGAGAGCAAAAAAACCTATACCAAAGCACTTAGGGAAATTGAAACCTAACTACAACAAGACAATGTGCATACGCACTTAGAGGAATTGAAATCTAGGCTAATATTTACAAGGGCAACCTTTTCCTTTTAGTAGCAATGTTTAAGATAGATATTGTTAACAAGAATCGGAAGTTCCTCTCTATCCAATGTAGACAATTGGAAGGCATTACTACTTTTACATCCCGTGACCATGTGGGGACCACTCCAAATGGCATCAAACTTGGAATGCCTTCCTGGTTTTTCCTGATCTGCATCCCATTTCAGAACTAGGTCCCCTTCCTGGAAGGTCCTTGCTCTTGCCTTCTTATCAAACTATCTTTTTACTAAGGCCTGATCCTTTTCAATCATCAGAACTGCATGTTCTATTATTTCTTCCAATTCCATCAACTCTGCATACCTAGTCTCCATTGGTTCAAACTCAGATAACTCCAACTGCTTCATGAGTTCCAATGTTGGAAATTCTAATGATATTGGCAATACTGCCTCTTTCCCATAGACCAACTTGTAGGGAGAATTATTTGTAGATCTCTTTGGCATTATCCTTTTAGACCATAATGCTGATTTTATCTTGGTATGCCATGTCATTTGGTTTTCATCCAGAGTCCTTCTAGTGATTCTTAGCAAATTCTTGTTCGTGGAATCTTCCTGTCCATTACCCTGCGGGTAATAATTTGGAGAGGTGCTCAAATAGATTCCATTCTTGAAAGCCCATTCTGTAATCTTGGAACCTATGAATGCGAATGCATTATCTGATATGATAGTGGCTGGTACACCAAACTTGGTCACTATTCCTTCATAAAATTCTAGTATGTTAGACTCATTTGCTTCTTTGAGCGCTACTACTTCAGTCCACTTGGTGAAATAGTCCGTTGCCGTGAGAATCCACTTGTGGCCTTGGCTTGAGTTAGGATTTATGACCCCAATGAAGTCCAATCCCCACTGCATAAATGGTTGGTCAACCAAAATTGGGTGCAAAGGGAGTGCTGTTAGTCTTTCTTTTCCTATGAAGAGTGCACATTTCTTGCACTTTCTTATCCATGTATAGCAGTCATTGAACACCGTGGGCCAATAATACCCTGCCTTCATTATCTTGAGAGCTGTTACTCGTGGGGTGAAATTTCCTCTAGAATCTCCATTGCAAAAATCTCGTAACACCCTCTCAATTTGACCTGTCTTAATACACCTCAATAGAACTCCATTGATGTCTTTCTTAAACAAAACACCATCAACAAGCACATATGGAATGGCTTGTAATCTGAAGTATCTCCTCTTCTCTTTGCTCATTTTTGGAGGGCATAGGCCTTTCTGTAGGAAGTGTATCATATTCTGAGTCCAACAAGGAGCGGGAACATCATCATTTTCCTATTCTTGACCATCCTGTAGTACCATGGCAGTCTCTTTTTTATCACCTGCTTCAAATTTCTGACTTAAAGCTAGTTTTTCACATAGTCCTTTTCCATGTACTAGCTTAGTGACCTTAATTTCAATGTCATATTCCATGACACGAGTGATCCATCCTGCACGTTTCTCATTCAAATCCTTGTTTAGAAGGAAGTCCCTGACTCCCACATGAGAGACCAATAACTGGATCTTGTTGTTTGAGACTAGGTGCTTGAATTTCTTTAAGCTTCTAATTACTGCAAGGACATGCTTTTCAATGAAAGAGTACCTTGTTTCGTATTCCTCTAGGCCTTGACTGAAGAAAGCAACTAGTTGTTCTAATCCTTCTTTATTTTTCTGTACCAAGATTGCAGAAATTGTGTCTCCACCACTGAAGGAATACAACATGAAGTCCTTGCAGAAGTTTGGATTGACAAGAGTCAGAGCTTGAGATATAGCCTCTTTTATTGCCTCAAAAATTGCCTTGCCTTCAGCTGTCCACTTAAATACCATGCTCTTCTTCAACATCAGCGTTATTGGCTTCACGAGAGCGGAAATATTTGGCACAAACCTGCAGACAAAATTGATCCTTCCTAAGAAGCTTTGAAGAGCCTTCTTATGACTTGGCAACGGCAACACTCGAATTACTTTAACTCTTTCTGGGTCAATCGTCAATCCCTCGTTTGAAACAATATGGTCTAGAAGTTTTCCCTCGTGAGCCAAGAATATACATTTTTTGGGATTCAATGATACCCCAAATTTTCTACACCTCTGAAATACCTGCCTCAAATGAAAAAGGTGATCTACAGCATTTTTTGAGAATATAGTGATGTTGTCAAGATATATCAGAACTATTTTATTGATCAACCCCTTGAATGCCATATCCATTTCCCTTTGGAAAGTGGCTCCAGCATTTGATAGCCCAAATGGCATCTTCTTGTAGGCATAGGTGCCCCATTTGGTGGTGAAATCCATCTTAAACTAGTCATCTTCTTTCACCATTATCTAATTATACCCCAAGTAGCCATCTAGGAGAGAGAATCTCTCCGAACCGGATACTACTTGCAATATTTGTTCCATTGAAGGAAGTGGGTAATGGTCTTTGAGAGACGCCCTGTTGAGGTCTCGAAAGTCCACATACAACCTGATTTCTCCGCTCTTCTTCCTGACTAGAACCAAGTTTGCAACCCAGCTTGAGTGCTTGATCGGGAATATAATGCTTGCCTCTATTAGCTTGTTTAACTCTTTCTTCATTAAAGGCTCAATGTGAGGGTTGACTGGTCTCTGCTTCTACCTAATGGGCTTAGCATCTAGATCCAACTCTATGGTATGTTGTGCCAAATTTGGATCGAATCCTCTCAAGTCTTCATAGCTCCAAGCGAAGACATCTAGAAATTCTTGGCAAAGCTGTATGAAATCTGATTTCTCCTACTCTGTGGCCACTTTACCAATTTGAAGTGTTTTTCCTTCTCCAACTAGAATTGGCTCTGAATCTTCTCTCTTGACCTGTATGTTAGCCTTTTCCTTACGGAACTGGTCGTTAGGGTTGAAGATAGACTCCAATGTTACTAAACCCTTGGGAAACTTGTTTGTCTGCAGCTGCACTACTTGATCCCCATACTACTGCTCTATCTATCTTGATTCCTAGCTGAGAATTCAGCCTCTTCTTGTAAGAAATTGACGATCTGTTGATCGTTCTCAAAAACCTGCCAGCTTGTGTTATTATATGGAACTGTTGGCCTCACAATCACATGGATATGTGGTTGTGTTTTTTCCCTTTTGATGTTGTCAACCACATCAAACATTGCTCCAACTGCTGCGAGCCTATCCGCGGCTTCATTTTTCTTCCTGGGTATGGACATGATGTTGAAAGCTTAGAAATCCTCAACGAGGTCCCACACCATGTTCTTGTAGTTCTTCAGCAGGTCATTCTTTGTAGCATGTTGTCCCCTGACTTGATTGATGATCAGCTCACTATCCCCGAACACCTGTAAGTTCTTTATGCCCTTTTTCCTAGCCCAATGAAGTCTGTGAATCAATGCCTCATATTCAGCTGTGTTTTTTGAACAGGAAAACTGGAAACGAAAATCTGAATAATATTTTATGCCTTGAGGTGAAACAACCATAGATCCTCCTCCTGCACCTTGCCTACTCCTTGATCCATCAAAAAATAACTGCCATACCTCATATTCATCTTTATGGTCTAGTTTGGTGATGCTAGGAATAGACTGGTTTTCTTCATGTATGCAATAGAATCCTAGCTCAGATTCTTCTACTTCTTGGTAGGGATAAAAATCATGTACCTTGCTTGCCCATTCATCAAGAGTCAAATCTGGAATGCTTCCAACTTTGGTGTCAGCTTCATCTGTGCTTGGATAATATTCTTGATCAAATGATGAACAGTTGGCATTGATTTGGCTTGGAGTATGAGGCTCAATATGAAAGTTTGCAATTGGTTCAGATCTGATTGTGACCTTAGTACCATATCTTGTTCTGAACAACATGTGTGACCAATCAGCAGATAAGTAGCCTCCAATTTTTGCTGTGAAATCCCTTGATAAGCATAGGGAAAAGAGTGGTGGCAAATCTATCACTGACACATCTTGTAAAATGGTAACATTGGGGCATGTATTCAAGGTAAGATTCAAACCTTTAATTACTCCCACAGTTTCTACTGCTGTCGCATCCAATTGCACTACCCCCTTTGATATGACTTAATATTGGAGACCCAGCTGATCAACTATTTACTTGGGCATGACAGAACTACTTGCCCCAGAATCAATCATGCAATTGTGTACTAATTTATCCCAGATGATTAATGAAACATAGAATGGAGGGGGTTTCAAAACTTTACCTTGTTGTCCTCCATGATTCCCTTTAGGCTAAGCAGCATTTGTGCGGACCTTCTCTTGCATATGGGCCTAATGGTTCGAAGTTGACCAATTCTTCATGGCATCTTGTAGAAGATATCTTTGGCCTGGGATGGATAAAGATTTCGACATCGATATATTCACATTTGTCTTCTTCATTTGATCAATGATGCTAAATGGGGACGAAAGATCTCTTTGTTGTCCTTTGGCCTGTACATTCCTTTCTTGCGCATGGGCAGCAATAGTTGGCATTTGAGCTGGCTTAGAAGGTGGTTTGGGCTGTCCTTGTGTGTTTGGAACTGTATTTTGCTTACCAACACCTTGTGGAGTGATGGAAGGTTGTAGATCACTTGCAGCCAATGACTGTCCTTCACCAATATTCCTCTCTTTTGATCTTGTGTTAGCTACTACACTCTGAGAAATTGTTTGATTCATGCCACAAAAATCCTCAGCTTGCCAATTCACAAGTGTGGTATCATTTGGAGCTGTGTTTTGCTGAGATGTCCCTTGTTGCTGATTTGTTTCTTGACTCATTTCACCCTCAATGCCAGTAGTTGTCACCATCGAGGCTTGGTTTAAAGCACCATTGAAGCACATAGATTGGTTTTGAGGTTCATTGCATGGGAAACACCAACATACTCTTGAGCTATGTTGTTTTGCACTGGCACTAAGGCTTTAGAAGCAGATGCAACATTGGGGTTATAGGGCTGAAATGGTCTATTGGCAGGAGGCCTTACTTGGCTTTGATTTTGATTTGTAGCCTGAGCTAGTGACCTATTTTGTTGGTATGGGGGCTAGCCTGGTACTGCACTTGAGGCTGATAAGAAGGTCTAAAGCCTTGGGCCTGCTGCCTCTTGAGTGTAACCAGCTCGTTTCCCAAATTTTGCAATTGTTTCATGACCTCTTGGAGTTCATTTAGAGCACTAGAGGATGAAGTAGAAGTTTCATTTGAACTTTGATTTCTAGGAGTGGGAATAGGAGCTAAAGTGGGTGTTTGACTAGTACTTGGATTTTCTAGGTTTGGATACAAGGGCATGGGAGGCCTAGGAGCCAACTTACCAGCTTGAATAAAACAGTTTTCAGCCCTAATGACAATGCTATAAGCAACACGTAAGGTTGTGCCTCCCAAGATTGAATTATCATAGAAATATCAGAATTCAAAGCTTTAGGGTAATATAGAAAATCACCTTCAGCTGTTTGTCTAACGGCCACTGGAATCCTATCCCAAGACCTTTGAAATCTGAAGTTGAAGTCAGTCAGCTACTCATTGGGAGCTCTCTTGATAGTCGTCAATTGTTCTAGTAGAGACAAATTGTCTCCCTTTTCTCTGAACTGCTCATGGAGAGCTATGCATAAATGATTCCAATTTTGAATAGAACCAGCTGCAAGGATCCTAAACCATTGCAATGCCTTCCCTTTGAATGAAGATGCCAACAATTTGACAGCAGCATCCATTTCATTTATCTCATTGATTGCACAAACGTTAGCAATGTCTTTGACATGATCACCATGAGTGGTATGATTTTCTCCAGTAAAAAATGGAATGTTCTTCAATGCTGCATTCGGAACTGGATTCTATGCATTGAGGGCAAGTAGGCTGCTACCAGTGAAATTGATAAAGGGATTCGGTGGCTGCGTCATTTTGATTGGGCTGAGAACCCTTGTTGATTGGATGAAAGGTCTACCAGGTGGAGGGGTTGATAAAGTCTTGTTAGGTGGAGATGGTGATCTTTGTGGTCTTCTTCCTCTCCTTCCTCTTCCTGGTGATAGTTGCAAGTGGACAAATAGCCCCTCTTCTCGAGTGTCAGACCTGGCTCAAATTCTTCTGATATGCTTGGGTAACTTTTACTGCTACACCACTAAATTCTACCCCTTCGGAGTCACCAGATGTGTTAGATAATGAGCCTCAAAAGGTTGGATTTTACCAAGTTACACACCAAACCTGACAATATTAAAAAATAATTTAAAACTTGAAGGACCCAGAAGATACAACTTTTCAATTTGGTAATGGGGGTATTGTTATGCAGCTACTAATCTCCGAAAGGTACAGGTGAAAACTTAGGTCATGCAAGGCAACTGGGAAAACTTGAAATACCAAAAACTATGAAATTTTGAAATTCAAAATCTCAAAAATCTAAGAATACCCTTTTGAAGATTATCCCCCGATCTATTAACTGGTGAAATTTTGACTTGTTTTGAGCAAGTTAAGCCCTTGAAAATCAATTTCAAAGTTCAGCCTGGAAGGTGATAAATCTGAAATTGTAAAACCTACAATTTTTTGTCCAAATTTCTTGAAAATTCCTTCAAATCTTGTGGAATGACCTCTTGGTCCCACCAGGTGTACCAAAACTATTGATGGTGAATCACAGCACCCCTGAACATCCGTAACTCGATTGGTTGAGACTCTCAGTGCGATTGCATAACATGGAGCTTTTCCCAAGTGTGGGACCTTGTGAAATCAGAAAAGCTCTCCAGATGAAGGCCAGTTCCTATTCCTTTTTTCAGATGCACACATAAAAATGCAAAGGGTTTACTGAAAAACCTAATCTAACTTGCCAAGGAGACAAGGTAAGAAGATGCATAAAAATAAACCTAAACTAACAAAGGTGATGCACCGAGGAACGAAAAACACCTGTCTTGCCAATAAACACAAACCATCAAAATGCAATGCAAGATCATGCATAGATAACAAAAATTGCAGTGAAAGATCAGGAGGATGTAAATGAAAATAGAGAGGGTTGAGAATCATCCACAGACATGCGTTATTTTCTCCAAAGATTGATACAATACACTATAAAATGCCAAGAGGAAAAGTTGCATTACAGTTTTAGATGGGAGATTTGAACTCCACAAATTCACTTGCCAAAGAGAAGAAGGGAGGGGCAAAACAAGAATTTCCAACCTTAAGAAAGAAGCCCCTCCTTAAAATTTATAGGAAGAATGAGAGAGAAAAGAGAGAGAGATTCAAAATCTACCCCAACCACCTCTAGGTTGCATTCAATTCATCTCATTATGGTGGTAGGTGAGAACCCTAGAAAACCCAAAAAGTGGCAAACTGTATTTTGTATTTTTAAGAACTTGTTCTCACCCAATTAAAGATATCCAATTGTAGTTGGATAGAGGACCTCGTAAGATTTCTGAAAATTTTAACCTTGCATGAATATGAGCTCCCTGTGAAAATTTATGGCCATTTGAATATCTGCGCTAGGGTCTGCTTCATGTCAACGCTCAGAATGTTACGCCTCCCAAAGATGCACCAAGGCACATCCATCCTTATGTCGACATACCCTTACATGCGCCAAGGAAATTTTTTTTCCATGTCGACACTTCTTACTTTGTGCCTTTTACCTGTGCCCTGGGCGCATCCATTTTCGTGTTAACACCTTCTGTCATGTGCCTTTTACCTGTGCCATGGGTGCATCCATTTTTGTGTTGACACTCTCTTACCTGCACCATAGGTGCATCCACATTTGTGTCGACACTCATTTACCTGCACCCTTTACCTACACCATGGGCGCATCCATATTTGTGTCGACACTCTCTTACATGCGCCATGGGCACATCCATAATTGTGTCGACACTCATTTACCTGTGCCCTTTACCTTTGGTGATGCAATAAATATTGGGCTCTGAGTTTATTTGATTTCCATATTCTTCTGCTTGTCTATATCTACCCGGGGGGGGAGATATTTACAACAGTAATATTTCAAGCCATGAGTCAAAAGATACGCCCCTTGAAGTTTGTATCGGGTCTATACATGAGGTCGCGAAAACAACTCAAAAATGGGTCCCCTTTCATCTGATTCCTACCTTGGCTTTGGCTTGGGCCCAGATGTTGACTTTTTCCTTGGGTGGAGTTGCGGGCCATTTTGCAAATTTTACCCCATTTGAGATAATAAGGGGAAAAGAAACAACTTTTTTCCTGACATTCTGCTTTTGATTCTATTTCCTCTTATGTGGGATCGCAGCTGATCCAATATTTGGCACGGGGTGAAATATGGATAACAATTTGGTGACTCACTGAGGTATATTCCTGCTAGATGAAAATAACAATTGCCTTGTCATATCCATTGGGCATGGAGTTATGGGTGATAGCCTGCTACTGATCTGAACTTAGAAAGCTGACCCCTAGGCCACTTAGAAACCCATTAGAAACAATATTGATCTTGACCAAATGCCGAGTCCAAACATTGTATGAGAGCAAAAAAATATCACCACACTATATACAAAACTTGAAATCATACATGCTCCAAATGGAATATGCAGAGCGTGTAAATCACTTAGGAGAAAAGCAATCTACACTAAAGTAAGACAATGTGCATAAGCACTTAGAGGAAAGAGAAAACTAAACTAATATGTACAGGGTGAGAACTCCCCTTTTAGTAGCAGTGCTTAAGATAGATCCCATTTACTGGAATCTAAAACTCTTCACCCTCCAACGTAGAGAATTGGAAATAATTGCTACTTTTACATCCTGTGATCATATAGAGGCCACTCCAGATGGCATCAAATTTGGAATGCCTTCCTGGTTTTGCTCGATCTGCATCCCATTTCAAAACTAGGTCTCCTTCCTAGAAGGTCCTTGCCTTTGTCTTCTTGTCAAAGCATTTCTTGATTAAATCTTGATTCTTCTCTATTACTTGGAGAGCATGCTCTCTAGTTTCTTCTAACTCCATCAGCTCCACATACCTGGCCTCCATTGGTCCAAATTTAGACATCTCTAGTTGCTTCATGAGCTCCAATGCTGGCAACTCAAGTGATATAGGCAACACCCCCTCTTTCCCATAGATGAGCTTGAATGGAGAGTTACCTGTAGATCCTTTGGGTGTTATTCTATCGGCCCATAAGGCCGTTTTTAGCTTTGTGTGTCAGGTCTTCTGATTCTTATCAAGAGTTCTTCTGATGATCTTTAGTAGGTTCTTGTTTATAGACTCAGCCTAGCCATTACTTTGAGGGTAATAGTTTGATGAAGTACTCAAATAAGTCCCATTCTTGATGAACCATCCTGTGATCTTGGAACCTATAAATTCTAATGCATTGTCTGACATGATGGTGGATGGCACTCCAAATCTGGTCACTATCCCTTCATAAAAATCTAGGATACTAGACTTGTTTGCTTCCTTGAGTGCCATTGCCTCAGTCCATTTGGTGAAATAATTTGTCATTGTTAGGATCCATTTGTGACCTTGGCTTGATTTTGGATTGATGACTCCAATGAAGTCCAATCCCCATTGCATGAAAGTTTTGTTGATTGAGATTAGGTGCAATGGAAGTGCTGTTACCCTTTCCTTGCCTTTGAAGAATGCACAATCCTTTTACCTTTTCATCCATGTGTAGCAGTCACTAAACATTCTGGCCCAGTAATATCCTACTTTTATGATTTTGAGTGTTGTCAATCTTGTAGAAAAATTCCCTCCAACTGCTTCAACATGGAATTCTTGTAGCATTATTTCCACCTGATCTACCCTAATGCATCTCAGCAGAATGCCATTGATGTCCCTCTTGAACAAGACACCATCAATAAGAACATATGGGATGTCTTATAGCCTAAAATGTCTTATTTTTTCTTTACTCATCCCATGAGGACACAAGCCTATTCAAAGGAAGGGTACCATGTCTTGGGTCCAACAAGGAGTAGGTACATCATATCTCCCTTCTTCTTGATCATCTTGTAAAACAAAAACAACCTCCTTTCCACTATCTATCTCATCTTGTTGATCTGAGGCTAGTTGTTCACATAAACCCTTCCCACGGACCAAATTGGTGACCTTGATCTCAATGTCATATTCCATGATATGATTGATTCATCCTGCATGCTTTTCATTTAGGTCCTTGCTGAGAAGGAATTCTTTAACTCCCACATGGGAGACCAATAGTTGGATTTTGTTATTTGAAACCAAATGCTTAAACTTCTTCAATCCTCTAATTACCACTAGGACCTACCTCTTAATGAAGGAGTATCTCACCTCATAATCTTCCAGGATCTAACTGAAGAAAGCAATTGGTTATTGTGTACTTTCTTTTTTCTGTTGCACCAAGATTGCAGAAATTGTGTCGCTACCACCAAAAGCATACAATATGAAGTCTTTGGAAAAATATGGGTCCACAAGAGTTGGGGCTTGTGATATGGCTTCTTTGATGGCCTCAAAAATTTCTTTTCCTTTAGCTATCTACCTAAATGTTAAGCTCTTCTTCATCATCTACGTTATTGGATTAACAAGGGCAGCAAAGTTTGGAACAAACCTATGGACAAAATTGATTTTTCCCAAGAAGCTTTGAAAATCCTTCTTATGACTTGGCAATGGCAATTCTCTTATTGCTTGAATTCTTTCTAGATCAATTTACAATCCTCCCTTTGATATGATATCGCATAGAAGCTTACATTCATGGGCAAAGAATATGCATTTTTTGGGGTTCAGTGACACCCCAAATCTCCTATATCTCTTAAAAAATTACCTCATATGGAAGAGATGATCTATTGTATTCTTGGAAAAAATAGTGATGTCATCCAAATAGATCAGCACTATTTGATTAATTAGCCCCTTAAATGCCATATCCATTGTCCTTTTAAAATTGGCTCCGGCATTTGATAATCCAAATGGAATTTTCTTGTATGCATAGGTGCCCCACTTGGTGGTGAAATTTGTTTTGAATTGATCATCTTCTTTCACCTTGATCTGGTTGTACCCTGAGTAGCCATCTAGGAGGGAGAACCTTTCTATTCCATTGAAGGGAGTGGGTAGTGGTCTTTGAGGGAGGCTCTGTTCAAATCCCTGAAGTCAACACATAGCCTAATTTCTCCATTTTTCTTCCTAACTGGGACCAGATTTGTAACCCAACTTGAGTGTTTAATTGGAAATATGATGCTTACCTCTATCATCTTATTCAACTCCTTCATTAGAGGCTCAATATTTGTGTTAACTGGTCTCTACTTCTGTCTGATGAGCCTAGCAGTTGGATCCATTTTTATTGTGTGTTGTGCTAGTTTTGGATTAAATCCTCTTAGGTCCTCATAACTCCAAGCAAACACATTAGGGAATTCTTGGAAAAGTTGTATGAATTCATGCCTTTCTTGTTTGGTGGCCACTTGTCCAATTTGAAGTGTTTTGTCCTCTCTAACTAGGATCGACTCTAAATCGTCTCCTTTGATCTACATGTTAACCTTCTCTTTTCTGAACTGATCATTAGGATTGAATATACATTCAAGTGTCACTAATCCTTTGGGAAGCTTGTTTGTGTGCAGTTGTACTATCTGATTCCCATACTGTTTCTTTAGTCTACTCTATTTTATAGAGAATAATTTAGCTTCTTCTTATAGAAATTTAATGATCTGTTGATCATTCTCAAACACCTATTAGCATGTATTATTATATGGCACTACTGGCCTCACAATCACATGGATATGTGGTTGTTCTCTATCCCTCTTGATGTTGTCAACCACATCAAAACTACTCCAACTACTACAAGTCTATTAGCAGCTTCATTCTCCTTCCTAGGTATGGACACAATATTGAAAGCCTCGAAATCCTCCATGAGATCGCATTCCCTACTCTTGTAGTTTTTGAGAAGGTCATTTTTTATAGCATTAAGTCCTCTGACCTTATTGGCAACCAGATCACTGTCACCAAATACTTACAAGTTCTTAATTCCCAGCTTCCTTGCCCAATAAAGATCTTGGACTAAAGCCTCATATTCAGCATTGTTATTTGAGCAAGCAAACTAGAATCTGAAGGCTGAATAATATATCATACCTCTAGGGGACAAGATCATGGCTCCTCCTCTAACTCCTTGTCTACTCCTTGAACCATCAAAGAACAATTTCCATACCTCATTGTTGTCCTTGTATTTTGGCTTGATTAGGTCAGGAAGATACTGGTTCTCTTCATGTAGGCAATAGACACCTAGCTCATATTCTTCCATCTCCCTATAGGGGTCAAAAGCATGGCTTTTGTTGACCCAATCATCGAGAGTCAAGTCTGGGATATATCCTACCTTAGTATTTGCTTCATAAGTGCTTAGGAGGTCCTCTTGATCAAAATCTGAGTAGTTGGCATTGATTGGGCTAGGCATATAAGATTCAATATGATATTCAGTAATAGGTTCATATCTGATTGTGGCCTTTGCTCCATACCTTGTCCTAAAGAGCATATGTGACCAATCACTAGACAGGTAACCTCCAATTTTGGCAGTGAAGTCTCTAGATAGACACAAAGCAAAATGTGGTGGCAGGTATATGATTGACATGTTTTGCAAAAAATTCATATTAGGGAATGCGTGTAGAGTGAGAATCAGATCCTTGATGATTCCCACAGTAGTCATTGCTTTCCCATCTAATTGGACTATTCCTCTAGAGATGACCTCATATTAGAGACCCAACTGATTAGCTATTTGTTTGGGCATGACATAACTACTGGCCCTGGAATCAATCATACAATTGTGTGCCAACTTATCTCCAATAATCAATGAGACATATAAGGGAGGAGGTCTCAGGTTTTTACCTTGTTTTTCTCCATGGTTCCTCCCAAGCTAAACTGAATTAGAAAGCATTCTTTCTTGCTAGTTAGGGGCTGATTTAAACTTGACCAATTCTAAATGGAAATCTACAACAGATCCCTCTACCCTAGAATGGCCAGTGACTCCCATAGTGAAATTTTCACACTTTTCCTTTTCATCTACTCAATAATATTGAATGATTCGTATTTTCACTGCCCCTTCCCAGACACATTTCTTTCTTACACATAGGCTGTTATAACCAATGCTTGACTAGATTTGGGAGGTTCTCTAGATTAGTTCGGCATGTTGGGAGTTGTACTTGGAGCACCAGGACCTTATGGAGCAATGGAAGGTTGAGGGTCACTTGAGCTTAGTTATTGGCCCTCTCCAATATTTCACTTTTTGGACCATGTATTGGCAGTTACACTATGAGGGGACTGATTCATCCCACAGAAGTCTTTGGCCTACCAGTTGACAAACATATTCTCGTTTGGGGGGGCACCTTACTATTGATCTTCCTCTTGATCAAGTTCTTGTATCACCACACTGGTTTGCACCACCAAGGCCTGATTTAGAGCACCATTAAAGCACATTGATTGGTTATGTGGCTGTCTGCATGGAAAACACCAATCATATTTCTGTGCCATATTATTCTATGTAGGAACTAATGCCGTAGATGTAGAAGCCATGTTAGGATCATATGGCCTAAAAGGTCTAGCATCTTGGGGTTGTCCTTGGTTCTTGCTCTAGTTTACAGTCTGAGGTGGTGGCCTATTCTTTTAATACTGGGGTCTGGATTGATATTGAACATGGGGCTGGTATGGCTTGAAACTTTGAGCTTGTTGTCTTTTCATGGTCACTAGCTCATTCCCAAAGTTCTCAAAATTTCTTCATTACCACTTCCTGAAACTCTTTATTTGTATTAGATGATGAAGTGGAAGCTTTGGCTATGATTTGACTCCTACGGGTGGGTATAGGAGTTAATGTAGGTGCTTGGCTAGTATCTTTGCTTCCTAACTCATGGTATAGAGGCATGGATGGCCTAGGAGTGATTTTTCCATCTTGAATCAAATGGTTCTTAGCCTCTATGGAGAGGTTATAGGTTGCAGGTAATGTAGAACCCCCCATTGAATTAATCATCAGAGAAATATCAGAATTCAAAGCCCTAAGAAATTATAGGAAGGAACCTTCATTAGTGGGTTTTACTACTATTGGAATCATATCCCAGGTCTACTAGAATCTAAGGTTGAAGTCCGTCAGCTACTCATTTTGGGTTCTCTTGATCGTTGTTAATTTCTCCAACAAAGACAAGTTATCACCTTTTTCCCCAAACTGATATTGAAGAGCCATGCACAACTGGTTCCAGTTCTGGATAGATCCTGCTATAATACTCCTGAACCATTGTGAATCTTTCCCTTTAAATCATTAGGTGAGTAGCTTAAATGCAATGTCCATCTCATGGATCTCGTGGATTGTCCAGACATTTGCAATATCTTGGACATGGTCACCAGGAGAAGTTTTAATTTCCCTAGTGAAATATGGGATGATTTTTAATGCTGCAATCAGAACTGGTTTTTGTGCAATCAAGGTGAGTGGACTACTTCCAATGAAGTTGACATATGGATTTGGTTATGTTATTCTGATTGGCCTAAGAATCCTTATAGACTGAAATAAAGGCCTCGCAGGTGGAGGTGTTGACAAGGTTCTTCTTGGTGGAGATGGAGACCTCTGAATTCTTCTTGGTGTCCTTTCTCTGCCTGGGGATAGATGTAAGTATTCAAATATACCTTCTTTCCTTGCTTTAGACTAGGTTTTTCTCATGAATCTTCCAAACTTGGGCTGCTGAAACCAGTAGATTTGTTTCTTTTGGAATTTCTAGATGTACAATTTTAAGGGATTCTTAAAACCCAGAATCATAGAAAGTGTACATCAATTCCTACTGTAAAGATGGAGACCTCTTAGTTCTACTAGACGTGCCAAAAATATTAATGCAAAATCACAACACTCCTAAATGAGTTCTAAAAATACGCTTTTATAACGCAGACTCATTTAGTGTGATTGCATAACATTGAACTTTCCCCAAGGTGTGGGACCTTGAAAAATGGAAAAGCTCTCTAGATTTAAGGTTGGTTTCTTATTCCTCTATTTAGGTTCATACGTAGAAACTTGCAGAGGATATTTTATTAATCCTAATCTAAACTTTACCAAGGACACAAGGATAGAAAGAATACAGAAATTAAAACAAAGCTAAACCACGAGGCGATGCTCCAAAGGAATGATGAACACTTTTTTTGCTAATAGACACAAACCAACTAAATGTATACAATAAACTAGTAAAGATATCTAGATATATAATGGAAGGCCGAATGAAAGAAAAAGAGACAAGAGAGGATCTAAAATCGATCAAATATGTGTTTTACTGCTTTGTAGATTGATACAGTCCATTGCAAAGTAGCCAAGAGGTAGAAATGTATTACAACTTTAGTGGAAGGCCTGAACCCCACAAATCCCTTTTCTAGAAGGAAGAGGGAGCCTGCAAAACAAAGAATGTCCAACCCTTTACAATGAATCCTACCCCCATATTTATAGATTCAACTTGAAAGAAGGAAAGAGAGAGAAGTGGGAAAATAGGTTAAAGCCCAACCACCATTGTTAATTCCTCTGATGAAATCTCTCCCAAAATCCATCTTTACTACATCAATCCTTGGTTCGGCACCTTGAAGGAAGAGGAAACGATGGAAACAGATCAAATCCAATCTGGTTGTTGAAACAGATGGATCCCACATTAAAGGTTTGAAGAATTTTCCTCTATTTTCTTCACCTAACATCCTCAAAATTAAATTTTGAGACCCCATGGCATGCGTGAGGCTGAGATCTTTCCAACAACATCAGATTTGCAATATTTTCAGCCATGAGTTAAAAGATGTGCCCCTTGAAGTTTGTATCAGGTCTATAAAGGATTGTAGGAAAACAACTTGAAAATGGGTCCCCTTTCTTCTAATTCCTGACTTGGCTTTGACTTGGGCCCAGATGTAAACTTTTTCCTTGGGCGGAGTTACGGGCCATTTTCCAACTTTTACCCCCTTTGAGATAAAAAGGGGCAAAGAACCAATTTTTTCCCCAACGGTCCACTTTTGATTTTGTTTCCTCTTATGCAGGATCATAGTTGATCCAATATTTGGCACGGGGAAAAATATGGATAACAACCCCCAATGTAAGTTGGGCTAAAAGCACATGATAGAAATGAAGGAGAATATTTTTTTGTGAAAGGTGAAAAATGTGTCTACAAATATGGAAAACAAGTAATCTTATACACATGGATGTTCTTAACCAAGTAGAAGAATGATGTGAATGTAGATTATAATCCTCGTGATGAAGAAGTGATTTTCCAAAGGCACAAATCATGAGATAAGATATGGAATAGAGTAAGAGTCTGAACAAGGTCCAAAAAAAGACACTTGGTAACATACTAATCATGTTCACTCATAGAGATTCAATGTGTGCACATGGAATTTATTACCTCTTGAAGGGAATATTTAATAGACAACAAGTGAAGACACCCTAGCCAATGTGTAGGAATGATTTGTTTTGATAGGTGATTGTGTGAATGAAGAGCTGAAGGATAGTTGTACATTACTCTACTGTCAGCCAAGCATCCATAGCCCCGATGGAGATGCATTTGATTCTAATTACAACATTTCTCTACTGCTAGTCAGGAATCCATAGCCCCTATAGAGATTATTAGAAATACCCCAAGAGAGAGTAATATATCAATTTTATTTTTATTTTTAGCTTTTAGTTTTTGATTTTTTGATTGATTTTGATTCTTTTGCTTTCTGAAAAATTATTTAGTTTTCTTATTTGACAAGGGGTTAAGAACCACATATGGCTTGATGGAAGGAGGTGGAAGTGATCGTGAGGATGCCATTGGCTAGTTTCAACAAATATGTCCAAAAATTCTTTGCAACAATTTTAGTAGATGTTGAGTGTGATAGGATCTCTAAGAGATCAGTCGTTCTTTAATTTACCAAGGTGATGAAAGACCAAGGTCAAACAAATACCATAGAGATAAATATCACAAAATGCGTGTGAATAGGCTAACCAAAATATCACCGAAGGGATGAAAATGGTAGGAAGACTTATAGAGGAATGATAATAAAGGGAAGAAAGAATCATCCATGTGTACAAAATACTTGATTGCAATGTGTGATCTTTGTACCTTTGATTTTTCTTGTGTTTTCTCAATGTTTTTTGTATTTTTGAATTGTTTTTATTTTTAGGTTTTTGATAGTTTTAAGAGATTTGGACTGTAAAAATTCACTCCATGTGATTGGATCCAACAACAATGTTTACGAATTCCTTGATAAGGGAGACTAGGTGCATTTTTTTATCAAGAGTTATATTATCCTGATCTCGATGATCGTAGTGAGATCGTACTCAACAAATGATTGCGATTTATCCTAAAACATGGATTTCATATGTGGGATCTTGAGTTCCCTATCCATATTTTTATGTAGTTTGTGCCATACTTGATGGTTACATTGATGTGCATTCTTGAATCGTGCTTGATTTACAATTTTGAGATTGTTCGAGTTGTTGGGGGCTTTCAAGCTCTTGGAAGTTTTGACTTGAGCTTGATTAAGAAAATTTGTGGGTTTCTTATAAGCTGACGTGTGAATTTTCTAGCCCCGAGAAGTGGGATAAGAGAGAAAACATTTATGATTTATGATAGGAACGAGAGAAATGATGGTGGCCATGCCGCGTTTATTGGTAGAAGGATGATGTGATGGAAAAATATGATATGGTCTAAGAATTTAAGAGGATGGAATACTAGGAGGTGAGCCACTAATACAATATGATGAAGGGTTACTAGAATACAGCCCTAAGATGGAAGAATTTGGGATATGAGGACCTGGCCCAAGAATAGAAGAAGATGACAAAGGGCTACTAGGTTGTGGCCCAAGTATAGATAAGGAGGGACTACCAGGAGGTGACTCACAAGTAGAAAATGGAGGGCTACTAGGATGTGGCCCCATGATAGAAGAAGATGATGGGCTACTCAGCGATGACCCAAGGAAAGATTTTGATTGAGGAATGATGACAGATAAGGAATGATTGGGCAATGAGAAGATAGGCCATGGATCAATTCTAGACCCTGACATCTCATCATGCTTAGAAAAAGGTGAAGATGGAATAACAGAATAAGAATCAAGTTCCATGTCTTTAGGATCTTTCCCTATGTTCTGATAGTCATTCATTATTGGCATCATTCCTAAATTCCATGATAGTCATGGTCATTATTGGCGTCATTCAAGCAAAAATTTCTAAACCTAGCTAGTGTGATGGAAATCCTTCAAAGGAAAGGAAACATGTTAATTTGAGTACCATAACAGAAATCAACTAGACATCTCATAAGTATAGAGATACGTGTGTGATTTTTTGAAGAAGGTCTAAGGAAAATAGACATTATGATGATGTAATCTTGATGAGATCAAAAAGGATTGTCCTAGAAAATAATTTTTCTAGATGAATAATCATAAGGAACAATTATACAAGTGTGAAACACAAAGCCAATCAACAAGGACATACTCCCTATGCAAATGCGTGTGCAAAGTGATAGTTTGATGTAAAGATGATCAATACAATGTCAATATTTACATAAAGATTGAAATGAACAAGGCATAAATATTAACAATGGGTAGATTTGACTCCCAATCAAAGGATACAATGATGCGTTCAACAACCAACAAGGCCAAAATGTTAAAGGGTGAGGTTTACAAATGTAATCCATGTAACTAAACCAATTGGACATGTTAATCAAGCTTCACAAAGAAGTGAGATATTAGTGCCAATGTGGTATCACAATGCAACAAAAAAAGTAAGCGACACTCTTCAATATTTTGGACAATGTTTGAAGTAAAACCAAGTCAAGGTATATTGAGGATATGTTAAAATGTGTGCAATGTAATGCCACAATGTGGATACTTAGATCACATTTACGAAAAACATGACATAAGTATCTTAATTGTGTCGAAACAATATGAACTAGGTGACACGTCAAAGGGAGATCAAATGATGAATCAATCCTAACTATGATGATGATCTTGAAATCAAGATCAAGTGGCCATCAAAGATATAAGGACACATCCACGTACTTTAGACATTTAACAACCTAGCCACAAACATGGATGAGCGTAAATGGACAAAAAAGTGGTGAACACTATCTATGAAAACACTCCCGAAAGATGCCTTTTGTTGTCCCAAATGGGAAACAAGAACGCAAAGGTATAGATCAAAAGATGAAAAATAAAATAAGCTCCACTTGGGCAGAGCTTCACCTCGTCCGAAGGTGAGAAAGAAGCTAAACTAAGTGAAACGTCGTCTAATTTCCATGATGAAAGATACACTTAGATCCAACTTAAGTGGATTCTTTGCCTTGTTCAAAAAATAAGGCTTCTAGAATCCTAACAAGTTATCACTACGTGATGGCCAAGACGTGCGACAAAGGACTAGTAAAGTGGGCCTCAAGACAAAATTTCCTCCTTAATAAGATCTCTCAACTAGGTGTTACAAAGCCATCTAAGAGCGAGCACAATTTACCCAAAAAGTTACACTGACTTTTTTGGGAGTATCTCGACTTTGCCTCCTTCAAGTACAGTGGAAAATAAATGCATCCATTATGTACTCTTACCAAGGTAGCGATACAGACAAATTTGTAATGCTAACTCACAAGGAAAACTAGTCAAGTGGGTAAGTGAGAGTGCTTCTCGTTTCATCCACGAAGGTTACACAACGGTGGACTACTTTAGGGTTCATAGAACCACCCCCATTTTTATAGCTTAAGGTGTTATGCCAAAGGCATTACATTCCAGTTGAGCGGATAGGGATGTACCATTTTCTGAAACCTACAATACAATGTTTTGAATATGGTGTGTTTTTTGATCTTGCTTAACTTAATGTGGTTTTAAGTAGCACACAATTTGGAAACCTGTAAGAACACGTGTATTAGAAGGTTTTGTATTTTTGTCTTTGACACCTTTCTTTGACAAGTGTTTTAGGCCCTATAGAATTTTTTTTTTAGTAATTTTCCTAATTCGTAGATTGATGTTTAAGAAATAGAACTTTACACTTTACTTTTGATTCCTAAGATCACCAAAAGGTGTGAAGGAAGAGCATACACAATGTGAACAAGTCCTACTGAAATCACATGAAAGTTTACTTTTTCCTTTATAAAACAAGTGTTTTTGAGTGTTTGATATAAGTTTTGTATAAATTTTTCTGATCTCCAAGATCACTTTTTAAGGTGTGAGGAGAGAGCATACGCACTTTTACAAACTCAGTTTTGGGCTAAAAACAAAAACAAACACTTAACTATGGAAACTGAAAGATCAAAGAACTCTATTTTTAGCTTGTTAGTCTTATAAATTTTGCAGAAAAGATCAGAAAAAATATATTTTATAGAAAATTTTCCAATCTTTACATAGACACCTGCATGCTCAAATCAACAATAATACTCTCAAACCGATGTGTACGCACCCAACTCAATGGATACACCTGAAGACAAAAATTAGTGAAAGCCAGTATATCAAAACATAAACACTTGTAACCAGATAGGGACACTTGTATATTAACGTGGATGCTTAGGTTTTGACAAGTACGTGCCCAAGCATAAAATAGAATTTTAAAATTTTTACACAGTCAAACTATTTTACGCATACGCGTCTAAAGAGGCGGATATGCGATCCAAATGAAGGAGACGCATGCACGTCCCTATAAAGACAAAAATTTACAATTTTCACGTAGTCAAGCCCCTGATGTATACACGTCCCAGATGTCAGAGACATGTGTGTGTCCCTATAGAGGTGAAATTTTCAAATGATAAGAAATGTCAGATAGGTACATACCTATTCTAATGGAGACGTTTGGGTGTGAACGTGTATGCACCCCTTGTTAACACCTATGCACACCCTATGAAAAACCTGCAAAACTCACAAATTTTCAAATTATCAAGAGAAAATAGGTTAGTGTTTATTCAAAGTGTCCTATTTCTATATCAAACCCACAAAATGCATGTAAATGAAGGTCATTTATCTAGTGTTAGAAACAAAAATGAGGAAATAACAAGTGATTTGACCCAAAAACTTGAAAATGAACTTTGAAGAACTCAAAATACCTCCATTAATGGAGGATGGACATAATATTCCCATCGGGTGTGCCAAATTTGTTCAATGAAAAGTTGAAAAATCCATGGATTTGGGGTAAGAATCCTGAAAGAAACCTAAAAGGATTTTAGTAAACTGATCACTAGGGACCATCTGATAAGAAATGAGCAAGGTTTTCTTCTTTACATACATTAATTTGAAATAAACATGCTAAATTCAAGGGACTGTGACAACATTACATTAGTGCTTAGGCCCTGTTAGGGTTCTAACATGACCTACATATTGATACAATATTATCGATGTCTTTTTTTAGGGCATAGGCTTGGTAAAAACAAATTGAGTGATCATTACATTTAGGTTTGCATATATGTGTTCCTTAATAAAAATGACTACATAACACTCCATCTAGGATACACTATAGTGTAGTTAAAACATCATATTGAGTGGCTTGCAGAAACCATACACTTAGGGGTCACGCTAGCTACATACAAATTTTTGCTAGTAATGCCTAAAATCATAAAAATGGCAACCTAGGTGTGAAGGTGTAAGCATGATATGGGTAGGCTTAGCCTTTCGTATTTATACATTCCCATTTGGTTTGGCAAGAATTTGGAATTTGGGTGCATGTGGGACTAAATTCTAAAAAGATACTTTAGGAATTAGATTAGGATAAACATAGCTTTAGGCTTAGATTCAAGCTTGGTTTCAGGCTATTTAACATTGATTAGCAAGTGATTTGAGACTCATTAAGAGCTGCGGGGGGTCTGGATGAACTCAATTGTGACTGATAGATAAAGATACGAAGCCTACTCAGAAGATGGTCTTAACATTAGGAGCTAGGGAGGTTATTACATGAGCGCAAAAGGAGGAATTTTTAGCTAATAAGAGAGATCATTAGCCAAACAAATTGATTACCTAGGAGGAATTACGATCGAGAAGATGTCATAGATGGGCATCCAGAGAACCCTTTTGATGCGAAGATAGGATTCCACTTCTATGAAATGTCATCAAGGTCGATTGTCGATTGGAGGAACCATGCACGAAGTGTAAGCATCACTATTAAGCTGTCACGTACAAGCTAGGAATTGAGCATCAATCATTCCCCTCCTCCCATTGAAATTTGAAGATGCAATTTTTGATGCATTAGTATCACGAGGAGAATCCTCCAATTTCTTACATAAGTTTTACAATGTTGAGTTAGAGTACTGGGCATACACAAGGATGGTGAAGATGGATAATGATAGAAAGACAAAGTGCAACACAAATTTAACGAGTGATGGCAATTTGATTACGCAAATATTTCACGACTATGCCTTTAAGGTGACTATAGTATAATTTTATAATGACACATTGATTACCTACTAAGTGAAAGAATCACAATGTGTGCATGAAGTGATTCAAATATATGACATATGTGCTTAGGGGCTAAATTTATAAGGAGTAGAGAGACGATGTTGAGTCTCACAAAACAAGTGAATCTTTTCAAGGGTCATGAAGAACTACGCCATTGTAATAGCTTTGACAAGGATTTGTTGTAACATCCCAGTAGTGGGAGTAGTATTTTTACCATGTTGTCAAGGATTTTCAAATTAAGTATAAACATGTACATGTGTTCCTCGATTTGTTATGCATTATAAGGACATTTACATGAGTCTATGATCTTTGAGTAGTTGTCATTATCTTTGAGAGTTGTGAGGTTTGTAAAATACGAATTTTGACACACTTAACACTAGGGGTCGTGGGATTGGAATGGTTCTATAGTAAACAATCTAAAAGGCCCCAAAACCTAAACAATTTTATATTATTTTCCAAAACAGAAATTGATTGTAAGGCATTTAAACCCATAAAACCTGTGGAAGGTTGACATCACAATGAACAATCCTATGGTCGAATGCTAAAATCCTAAAAATTACCTATGTACTGACCATATTAGATTATTAAAAACTATTCTTACAATCTTGACTGGCATGGAGTTGTGAAACTAGTTCCATAAGCCAATCAACCCCAAGTGCATTACTAGCACATCATCCAGACTAGTCTAGTGAATCTCACTCGAGGTGCGCGTAGGTGCCGAGCCCCTCCTTTACTGTGAGCTTTATAATCATTTCCTTTCACTTACATAAGGGGGTGTTGCACAGACAGAGAAATAAATGCACCCATTCTTGAAAACAGGAAGTCATAATTCACTAACTCCTAATCTAATACACCAAAACATAGGATAGCACTGATCATACTATAATGGAAGTAGAACTAAATCATGATTATCCAAATCCACAGACAAACCTAGTAATACACCAATGAACATAAACATGGAAATGTTGATAGCAATAAAGACTCCATCACAGTCCAAGTGCTGTCAGACAGGCCCACTTTATTATATTTATTAGTCAAAGTACCTAGTAGCCAAGATTACATACAAAAGAGTTCCATGTATGGAGATATTTACAGTAGGAAAGTCTTCAACTACATTATGCTAAAACAATCACATGATGTGACACATTTTTACTATCTCCTCTACAATGTTACTCATACCCACCCAGGATGCACACACACACATCCTCTCTAAATATGGTCTCATAAAACCATGACATAAGAGCGAACTCTCAAGGAATCTCCTTTTAACCGCTCATCATTACATGATAAATCCTAAAAGAATACTTTCATGATTTCCAAGACCACTACCCAAGAACATGCAAAATGTCATCGGTGTGGATTCTCCTCAATCGAGTATCCCTTAGCATGCAAGTGCTAGCTAATCCATGAACAAACTCACCTCCTTATCCTTACATGATAACCATAGTGATAACCTTGTGGATAAACTTTCCTTGAGTTACAAGTCTCCATAGCTTAAACCTCCAACGATCTATATTTGGTCACTTGTTACTTATGTCATTACCCTATAAATGATAGTCCTTAATATTCCCTCACTGGATCCATTAACTCATCTAATGTCATAGAATCCATCACTGTTCAGGGTTTTAGAGAAGCCTTTGCAGCAGTAGGGACAAGAACTACTTCCTGCTGTAGTACCTTCACGCCCAGCTTCCACACGCCACCAAGCTTTGCGCCTCAGGTAGGTCAATATAGTTTAATAGAATAGTTAGAGTCCAACATCACCTGCTAGGACTATCTATTGATTGATCACCTCAAGCTATCTCTAATCGCACTTCCAAGAACAAAGTCTTGACGAAAAAAAATTGCTAAAACTAAGACTGTTTCTCCTTCAAATAATAAATAATAGAGGAATTGAAATAATATAAAGCTAAATAATTGAACGAATGGAAGTCAATGATCACTATGTGACCAATTGGAGGATTTTAGGGAATCTCACATGTCTATCTTGTCCAAAATATCAACTTACTCTTAGTGCCTTCAATTTGGTGATAAGTCCTTCCCTAGCACTTCTTCCACAGATTACTTGTAGATGGCTTAGTGGGGTCAAAATATTACTTCACCTTCCCCTTTAGCACATTGATAGTTACCAGCTGGCTCCATTCAGTAACAGAACCTATGAGCTAAGACTCATTACAATCCACTCAGCTGATGGAATCCCAAAGTTTGATAATCCTGAAGTCTAGCTTCTCGCGACTTTAGTTTTGATTTTATCCTTTTGAGATGTGGTGACCAACAAGTCATGACTATGCAACATTCCATGTCCTTGATTGGTGGGGATGGTCTCCATATAACATGCTCTTGAGGGCAGTCTCCTCTTCTATCACCTGTCACGTCAATGATGGGTTCCATCAAATTTTCAGTCAGTTGCATGAAGCCCCTATCATGCCAGTATCATTTGCTTACCATTTTGGGTGAGCAAGAACCATCCACACTTAGTGATCTAGGGCATTGCAATGGTGACTTTGTTTTTCGTGCTGCTTATGAATGTCCTTTTGTGAGATCTGCAATTTTCGGCCTCACGAACAAAAGCTATGATAAAATGTGTAGATCCAACAGTCCCCACACGGCCTTGCAATCAATAATTTCCTTCATTGGTCATCCCCATAGTCTACTCTCATGGCCTGGCAACATCAACAATGTCGGACATTTTCCCAGACAATGCTCATTCACTCTTGAATAGGCGTCATCTCGGTCATCAGACTTCCTTAGTATCACACCTAGGACAAGCCCCTTAATCCTTGGCGCATCTATCTAGTCTCAAGAGCGCTTTTCGCGAGAAATTCCGTAAACGAGGTTCCAAAAAGTGGCTTCTACATCCAAGCTGGTCGTACTATCACCTCTAGAAGACATATTTTGGAAGAACATTGCAGTAGCAGTATTCATCTATTAGGCAATTGGCTTCAGGCACCCAAGCACATAATATGTTTCATCAAAGGTCCTTTCTTGATGTTAGTCATAGACGGTCTTAATCACATGGATTATTGACCTGGCAAACTTAATTTTCAAGGCCAGTGGAAATGCTATGTTCCAGCCCTAAGCATCTTCCTAAGTTCTAGGATAAACACCCCCTTCTTGATCCATCAAATCCTCATACCATGTAGTTGTTGTTGCAAATCAGCAACACCCCCTAGATGCTGATCAGATTTCTAGTTTGAGCATACTAGCATCCAGTGTGATTGCACAACATTGAATCCTCTTCCCCAAGTGTGGGACTTGCAAAAATGAGAAGAGGAATCTCCATATTAGAGGATGGTTCCTCAACTCCTCTGATCAACTATTTTACTTGCACAATTGCAGAGGTTTAAACTCATAAATCTACTCTAAATTCCAAAGGAGACAAGAGATAGAGAATGCAAAAAAGAAAGAACTAATGCTAATAGGTGATGCACCAAAGGAGTTGTAGACACCTGATGCTACATGAAATACACAATCCACAAGGAAACACAACACAAAACAAGCACAAATGCTCAAAATGTAATGAAAGATCAAGAAAACAATGATAGATATATGAAAGGATTGAAGGATTTTAATCACAGAACATATATAAACATCTCAGATCCAATACAGTACATTACAGTGATCCAGAGGCAATAAAAGGTGCTGCATTACATGAAAAGGTAAAAAATTCTTCACAAATTCTGCTAAGGAGGAAGAAAAAGGAAGTTGCAGAGCTGAAAAAGTGTCTCTCCTTTGTAAAATGAATTCATTCTGGCTTTTACAGTGCAAACCACGACCCCAGGAGAGAGAAATACGGGAAAACGTGTAAGGGGTTCAAGCATTGACCAAAATTCCATCAAAATAGCATGGTCACTCTGACATACCCATTCCCTGACATTTTTAACCATGCTGGGAGAGAATGCGAGCTATTCTTCATTAAAAACGGTGGTTGAAACGTCATTTCTGCCCATGACAACGTGCCAGAGGCGTTTTTTGATTTTATCTCTCCAAACTCCATTAAAATGTAAAAATAACCCTGGAATCTTGTATAGAATTTCACCAGATTTCCATTGATATAAAGAACGCGAAAAACCGAGCTCTAGATCGAAAGATATGGAGATTTGAAGTTTTAGGGAAAAATAGGGCCAAATCGGGTCAGTGGGAATTTTTTTTGAATTTTTACCTTTTTGGACATGTGGCATGTTTCTATTGGCTGCGGGCCTTTCAGGGGAAAATTTCCCACAAAAACTTCGCTGAGCCATAACTTGAAAAATACATGCAGTTAGGAGGAAAACTTTACCTTTCTGGAAAGATGAGAAAGAGCTCTATCCAATGGTGCCATTTCCAAAAGGTTTTGAGTGCCTAAAAAGAAAATTTTTGTGACTGAGGAACAAGAGCGGGAAGAATGGGAGGAGTTAGCCACAAAATGAGTAGGGGGCACATTTTGGATAACAATTTTGGCAACTCCGAGGGGTCGTCTACCTGCTAAATGAAGATACCAGTTGCCTGAAGCAGCCCATTGGGCATGGAGTCATAAAATTTTCTATTCGGAACCCCAACTGACTTAGAATGTTGTAAGGAGGAAGATGGAATATTACCTAATGGAAGCAAGGTCTGCAAAACATCTCTAGGTATAGCAAGCCTGTGCCAAAGCACTTAGGGAGAGCAAAACATCCTACAGCAAAACAATGTGCACAAGAACTTGGAGGAATGAAAACCTCAGCTAATATTTACAAGGTGGAGAATTTCCCTTTAGTAGCAATGCTTTAGATAGATTCCATTGACTGGAATCTATAGTTCTTCGCCATCCAATGAAGACAATTAGAAGGCATTGTTGTCCTTACACTTTGTGACCATGTATGGGCCACTCCAAATGACATCAAATTTTGAATGCCTTCCCGGTTTTGCTCTATCTGCATCCCATTTTAACACTAGATCTCCAACTTGGAAAGATCTACTCATGGCCTTCCTATCAAAGGTCTTCTTGATCAAAGCTTGATCCTTCTCCAGTGCTTGGGATGCCTAATCTCTGATCTCTTGGAGCTCCATCAACTCTGCATATCTCACCTCCATGGACCCAAACTCTAGCAACTCTAACTGCTTCATGAGTTCTAATGTTGGCAACTCAACTGACATGGGCAAGATTGCCTCTCTTCCATAAACAAGCCTAAATGGAGAGTTACCTGTGGATCTCTTGGGAGTTATCCTATCAGCCCATAAGGCTAATTTCAGTTTGGTATGCCAAGACCTCTGATTCTCATCAAGATTCCTCCTAATGATCCTCAACAAGTTCTTGTTTGTAGATTCAGCCTGGCCATTACCCTGAGGGTAGTTTTTTGATGAAGTACTTAGGTAGATCCCATTCTTGACAGCCCACTTAGTCACCTTGGATCTAATGAATGCTAATGCATTATCTAAGATTATTGTAGCAGGTATGCCAAATCTGGTTACTATCCCCTCATAGAAGTCTAAGACGCTAGACTCATTTGCTTCCTTGAGTGCTACTGCTTCAGTCCACTTGGTGAAGTAGTCTGTGGCTATCAAAATCCACGTATGCCCTTGGCTTGAATTGGGATTAATGACTCTAATGAATTCCAAACCCCATTGCATGAATGGCTGGTCAACTGAAATTAGATGCAATGGAAGGGCAGTAAGCCTCTCTTTATCTGTGAAGAATGCACAATTCTTGCACCTTTTGATCCACGCAAAGCAATCACTGAAAATCTTGGGCCAATAATAACCATCCTTCATGATTTTTAGAGCTGTCACTCTTGGTGCAAAATTACCACCAGCTGGTCCACCATGGAACTCTTCCAACACCCTATGAATCTGATTTGTGCTAATGCATCTCAGCAGCACTCCATTCACATATTTCTTGAAAAAAACACCGTCTACTATGGCATATGGGACAGCCTACAATCTGAAGTGTCTTCTTTGGGTTTTGTTCATCTCTGGAGGGCATAGGCCTGTGCTTAGGAAGTGCATTATACCTTGGGTCCAAAAAGGAGTGGGGAAAGCATTATCCTCTTCTTGAGTGCTACCTTGCACATGGTTGTCTTGAACTATCAAAACAACCTCTTCTTTATTGCATACTCCTTTTTGCTTTCCCAGAATCAACTACTCACATAATCCTTTTCCTCTTACCAGCTTGGTGACCTTGATCTCAATGTAATACTCCATGAGACTAGTGATCCAACCTACCCTTTTCTCATTCAAATCCTTGTTGAGGAGGAATTCCTTTACTCCCGCATGAGAGACCAACAACTGAACCTTGTTGTTTGAGACTATATGCTTGAATTTCTTCAAGCTTCTGATTACTGTAAGTACATGCTTCTCAATAAAATAATATCTCACCTCATAGTCATCTAGGCTTTGGCTGAAGAAAGCAATTGGCTTCTCATCATTGTCCTTGTTCTGCTGTACCAAAATGGCAGAAATAGTATCATTACCTCCAAATGCATAGAGGATGAAATCCTTGGAGAAATCCGTGTTGATGAGAGTTGGTGCTTGGGAGATGGCTTCTTTGGTTGCTTCAAAACTCTCCTTGCCTTCTGCTGTCCACTTGAAAGCCATGTTTTTCTTTAACATTTTGGTGATAGGTTTGACAAGGGCTGCAAAATCTGGGACAAACCTCCGAATAAAGTTTATTCTCCCCAAGAAACTCTGAAGGGCCTTCTTGTGGCTTGGCAATGGTAGTGCTCTTATGGCTTCAACCCTCTCTGGATCAATTGCTAATCCTTCTTTGGAGACAATATGGCCAAGGAAATTTCCTTAATGTACTAGGAAGATACACTTCTTAGGTTTCAAAGACACTCCAAATCTCCTGCACCTTTGGAATACTTGTCTCAAATGAGAGAGGTGGTCTATTGCATTCTTTGAAAAAACAGTGATATCATCAAGGTATATTAGCACCACGTTGTTAATCAAACCTTTGAACGTCATGTCCATTGCTCTTTGGAAGGTAGCTCCAGTGTTGGAAAGCCCAAATGGCATTTTCCTGTATGCATAAGTTCCCCATTTGGTTATGAAGGTTGTCTTGAATTGATCTTCTTCCTTCACCATAATCTGATTGTAGCCTGAGTAGCCATCAAGTAGTGAAAACCTCTCAGAGCCAACCACAACTTGCAAAATTTTCTCCATAGAAGGGAGTGGGTAATGGTCCTTGAGAGATGCTCTATTCAAGTTTCTGAAGTCAACACACAATCTGATCTCTCCACTCTTCTTTCTGACTAGAACTAAGTTGGAAACCCAACTAGAATGCTTGATTGGGAATATGATTCTTGATTCAATCAACTTGTTCAATTCCTTCCTCATGAGAGGTTCCATGTGTGGATTGACTGGCCTTTGTTTCTGCCTGATGGGCTTAGTATTTGGGTCCAACTCAATGGTGTGCTGAGCTAACTTTGGATTAAAACCTTTCAAATCTTTGTAGCTCCAAGCAAACACATCAGGGAACTCTTGACATAGCTGTATGAACTCATACCTTTCTTGTTTAGTTGTCATCTTTCCAATTTGCAATGGTTTGTTCTCTTCCACCAAGATGGATACTGAATCTTCTCTCTTGACCTGAATATTTGCTTTCTCTTTCCTAAACTAATCATTGGGATTAAAAATGGACTCCAAAGTGATAAGTCCCTTGGGCATCTTGTTAGTTCTCATCTATACCACTTGGTCACCATACTGCTGTTCCAATTTTTCCTAATTTTTAGCTAAGAACTCAGCTTCTTCTTGTAAGAAATGGATGATTTGTTGGTCATTCTCAAACACTTGCCAACTGACATTGTTATCCAGCACTGAAGGCCTCACAATCACATGGATTTTTGGTTATACCTTGTCCTGTTGAATGCTTTCCACAATATCAAAGGCTGCCCCAACTGCTGCAAACCTGTTGGTAGCTTGGTTTTCTTTCCCAGGAATGGATTTGATGTCAAAACCCTCAAAATCTTCCATGAGGTCCCACACCCTGTTCTTGTAGCACTTAAGTAGATCATTCTTGGCAGCATGCTATCCCTTGACCTGATTTACAATCAACTCACTATCACCAAAGAATTGCAAGTTCTTTATTCCTCTCTTTATTGCCCAATGCATCCCTTGCACCAAGGCTTCATATTCAGCAGTGTTATTGGAGCATGCAAACTGAAATCTAAAATCTGAATAGTACTTTACTCCTTGAGGTGAAATAAGCATAGCTCCACCTCCTGCACCTTGTCT
The DNA here is from genome assembly GCA_019776745.2 of Taxus chinensis. NCBI lineage: Eukaryota > Viridiplantae > Streptophyta > Pinopsida > Cupressales > Taxaceae > Taxus > Taxus chinensis. The sequence goes on along the minus strand of CM034150.1, from coordinate 820,689,223 downwards.
ACTCCTTGATCCAACAAAAAACAGCTACCATACCTCATTTTCATCCTTATGGTTTGGCTTGGTGATGCTAGGAATGGGCTGATCTTCTTCATGTATGCAATAGACTCCTAGCTCAGATTCTTATACTTCTTGTTAAGGATCACAAGCATGTACCTTGTTTACCCATTCATCAAGAGTTAGATCCGGGATGCTTCCAACCTTGGTGTCAGCTTCATCAGTGCTTGGGTGATCTTCTTGATCAAATGCTAAAAAATTGGTATTGATCTGACTTGGAGTGTAGGGCTCAATGTGGAAGTTTGCAATAGGTTCAGACCTGATTGTAGCTTTGGTTCCGTACCTCATTCTGAATAGCATGTGTGACCAATCAGCAGAAAAATATCCTCTAATCTTGGCTGTGAAGTCCCTTGACAAGCATAGGGAAAAGAGTGGTGGAAGGTCTATAACTAATACATCTTGTAAGACAACAACATTTGGACATGCATGCAAGGTAAGACTCAAGTTTCTAATCACTCCAACTATTGTTACTGCTGTCCCATCCAGCTGCACTACCCATTTGGATATGGTTTCATACTGGAGCCCTAACTAATCAGCTATTTGCTTGGGCATCACTAAGCTGCTTGCCCCGGAATCAATCATGCAATTGTGCACCAATTGGTTTCCAATGATTAATGAGACATAAAAAGGAGGGGGCTTCAACATTTTACCTTGTTGTCCTCCATGATTCCCTTCAGGCTAGGCAATATTTGTGAGCACTTTCTTTTGCATCTGAGCTTGTTGATTCGAAGTTGGCCAGTCCTTCATGGCAGCTTGTAGCAAATCTCTTTGGCCAGGGATAGATAGGGATTCCCACATTGATATATTTACATTTGTCTTCTTCATCTGATCAATGATACTAAATGGTGATGAAGGATCTCTTTGTTATCCCTTGGTTTTCATATTCATCCCTTGAATGTGGGTAGTAACAACTGGTATTTGAGTTGGTCTAGGAGCTATTCTTGGCTGCCCTTGTGCATTTACAATTGGATTTTTCTTGCCAACCATTTTGGAGCCATAAAAGGTTGTGGATTGGTTGGAGCTAATGGTTGTTCTTCACCCAAATTCCTTCTTTTTGACCTTGTGTTGGCTGCAACACCTTGAGAGACTGTTTGATTTATGCCACAAAAATCCTCTACCTACCAGTTCACAAGTGTGGTGTCATTTGGAGCTGATTGCTATTGGAATGTTTGTTGTTGTTGGTTTTTTCCTTGACTACCCTCACCCTCCACACTAGTAGTTGTCACCATTAATGCTTGATTCAAGGCACCGTTGAACACATAGATTGGTCATGAGGTTCATTGCATGGAAAACACCAATCATACTCTTGAGCAATGTTGTTTTATGTTGGCACCAATACCTTAGAGGCAGATATAGCATTTGGATTATAGGGCTGAAATGGTCTGTTGTCAGGAGGCCTTGCTTGATTTAGATTTGCAGCTGGATTGGGTGGTCTATGAGGTTGATATGACTGCCTGTTAGGCTGAGCTTGAGGCTGGAAGAAAGGTCTAAAACTTTGGGCTTGTTGCCTCTTGAGAGTAACCAGCTCATTACCTAAATTTTGCAATTGCTTCATGAATTATTGAAGTTCCTTTGAGGCACTAGAAGATGAAGTGGAAGCTTCACTTGAATTCTGATTTCTAGGAGTGGGAGAAGGAGCCAAATTAGGTGCTTGATTAGTGTTTGGGCTCTCTAAACTTGGAAACAATGGCACGGGAGGTCTCGAGGCTAGTTTGCCAGCTTGGATCAAAAAAATTTCACCTCTAATGGAAATGCTATAAGCAATAGGGATAGTTGTGCCTCCCATGGACTGAACTAACATAGAAATATTAGAATTTAGAGCTTTGAGATAGTAAACAAAAGAACCTTCTATTGTTTTCCTGACTGCCACTGGAATTCTCTCCCAAGTCCTTTGAAATCTGAAGTTGAAATCAGTCAACTGCTCATTGGGAGCTCTCTTGATGGTTGTCAGCTGCTCCAAAAGAGACAAGTTGTCTTCCTTCTCTCCAAATTACTCATGAAGTGCTACACATAGCTGGTTCCAATTCTGAATAGAACATGAGGCAAGACTTCTAAACCATTACAATGCTTTCCCCTTGAATGAAGATGTCAGCAATTTGATAGCCACTTGCATCTCATTGATTTCATGAATTACACAAAGGTTGGCAATGTCTTTAACATGATCACCTGGAGTAGTTTAATTCTCTCCAGTGAAGTATGGAATGTTCTTCAAGGCTGCAATTGGAATTGGATGTTGTGTATTGAGGGCAAGTGGGCTGCTGCCTATGAAATTGACATAGGGGTTGTTTTGTGCCATTCTAATTGGTCTTTAAACCCTTATTGACTGAATGAAAGGCCTACCAGGTGGAGGAGTTGAGAGAGTTCTGCTTGGTGGAGATGGAGACCTTTGAATCCTTCTTCCTCTTTGCCTTCTTCTTGGAGATAACTGCAGGTATTCAAACAACACCTCTTCTTCTCCAGCTCTTGACCTTGTGGTTACTCTTCTCATGAGTTTTCAAGCTTGCACTGATGAAACCAGTTGATTCTTCCCCTTGGAGTCACCAGATGTGCAATTTATAGCTCTTTTGAAGCAAGAAAATTGTAGCAGATGCACATCAACTTTGTTGCAATAAAAATGAGACCTCTAAGGTCCCACCGGGGGCGCCAAAACTATTGTTGCAAATCAGCAACACCCCCTAGATGTTGATCAGATTTCTATTTTGATCATACTAGCATCTAGTGTGATTGCACAACATTGAATCCTCTTCCCAAGTGTGGGACTTACAAAAATGGAAGAGGAATCTCCAGATTAGAGGCTAGTTCCTCAACTCCTCTGATCAACTATTTGCTTGCACAATTGCAGAGGTTTAAACTCCTAAATCTACTCTAAATTCCAAAGGGACAAGGATAGAAAATGCAAAAAAGAAAGAACTAATGCTAATAGGTTGTTATCCAATTTTACGCACATGGAAAAATTGGAAAACAGGGCCTTATTACGATCAAATCACGACGTTGGTCCCAAGGACCCACTTCTGGTCATCATGTGAGATCACTCAATTTTTTTTTGGTATGCGAGCCATCAAGGAGTTCGATAAGCTTATCTCACTCGGTCGAGCTAAAACAGTGTCAAATCAGGAATAAAGAGACGATTCATCAAAGGAGTTCGTGTCTTGTCCTAACTTGGTCATAACTCAAATCACAAGCCTTAGACGAGTTCATGAGTAGGAAATGTAAGTTCAGTTGTCCAACTTTGGCTTGTCATAAAAGAGTCTCGATAGGAGCAGAGGATGTTTCGATGGTTGGCTCATTGAGGCAAAGAAATGACGAGCTCGACTCAGTTTAATTCAACATGAAGAGATTGATGCTTCCTTGTTGGAATATGAATTTAGTTTTAATGACTCGATGGAGACAATAGCTGCCTCAATATTTGGTCGAGCTTCTTCCATGGAAGAGAGTTTCCAAAATGAAAAGGTGAGACAACTCAACTAAAACTTTATTTCATTCTTCTACTACAGTGGAAAGATTTTACAACAACTGATCACGACTGTGGTCGCATACAACCAGAACATCAGGATCAACACCAACGGTTCCTTGGGATCACCCTGCGGTAGCTGTCACAATCAACTCTCTCTGGAGGCCACTCATTTTCTGAGATAAGTTTACTTCTCTACCCTATAGCTGCCGTGTATAGCCAATTAATTCCTCACGGCACTTTCCTAGGAGAATTTCAGTTCTACGCTCAAAGCGGCTGAGCATTCGATGCACAGGCATGTTGCAGTATAGTAGAAGCTTTTTTGAGCAAGTAGGTTGTCCAACTATGTTGTTATTTGATCAGCATTGAATGCATCCTCAAATTCAGGATTTTCCTTCAAGATGTTTTTATGAAAATCAATTAAGTGACAGTGAGAGTGTTACCGGGAGACTTGATGAAATTGATTACAAAGATTCTCTATCGAGATCTTACTTGTTTTGCGATGTAACTCATGTAAGTGGATCTCATAGAGGTGGAACTGTTTCATATCAGAATATTCATGGAGCATAATTTTCTTTGCAATTATATGAGCATCTTCAATGAGTCACTAAGTTGGTGAGCATAAAGGATTCTGTCGGGATTATCACACCTTACAAGCTATAGCTGAAATGTTTGCACCGAGAAAATGATGTCTCCTCACGCTGATTGGAAAGGTGGAAGTCGATGGCCATCTATCCAAAATGAAATATGGCCAAATGATAACAAAACCCTGCACTCCAATCCTAGACGTCGAAAATAAGGTGAGTAATGCCAAGTGGGTTTTCTTGGATGGCAAGCCAAGGAAGAAATTCCAGGCGGGGGAGATTCAGGCAAGAACCACCAAGTGGAAATTTTGGGTTGGTAAACCATGCTGTCCACTCCACGTAGGGGAGAAATTGGATCAGATTGCCAAGTGGAAAAATTACGATGGCTATCCATCATGAAAACCCCACACAGCTTGGAGTGGTCTGAGTCTTTTTGTGAGTTACCAGGAGAATTAAAGTGGCAGTTACAAATTGGGCATTGAGAAATCTTCCGATCGATAAGGGAGGATGATGGTGAGATGGTTGAAGATGGGTCAACGTTGGAAACAGTATCTAGTTTTAGGATTTCACATGAAAGAGACACCTTCTCATGGAATACCATAATTGTAGCTTACAGAAGACACGTATTTCCTCATGAAGCGTTGATACTGTTTCACCGAATGCAACAAACAGATGTCCGACCTGATCAATTCGCATATGCCAGCATACTTCTCCCAGCTGCCACAACCTTCTCCTCATCCTCTGTACAGTTCTGAGCATTCGGTGGTCGCGGCAAAATCCCACGCACAGGCACAGGCATGTTGCAGTATAGTAGAAGCCATTTTTAGCGCTTCAAGCAGACAGCTAGGAAACAATTATTCACTGCCGTATACGATGGATTGGAGTCACACTATTCAAGGCTTCATAAAGTTTTCCCAAGTTAGGAGATGGAAGTTTATTACCATGCAGAATGAAATGATTCATATTGCTCAACATGTTTTCTTCTAAAACGAATTGAATGTGAAGGTCAACTCTGAAATACCTGGTTGGCCGTTTTGCATGCTACATCCTTATCACTTGTAGATGGTCTCTTTGAGAAACTCTGTGGGCAGTAGGCAATATTTATACCCTTCCATTATGTGCATCCAATCAGACAATAAAAGTATTCCTTTACCAGGTTCAGAGAAAATTGTTTTTAACAAATGGACGATTATACTGTAGTTTCAAGCTAATTTTATCTAGCTTTATTTCTATTATCTTTGATCCATGACTAAGGAAGAATTCATATGGTTGTTACCTATACATTTTTCCAAGGTCCTCTCGGTTTCCCCAGTTGTTCAATGTATTTTTTGAAGGGCTTCTTTTATGTCTTGCAGATTGTAACATAAAGGATCTTTTTAGTTTCTGGAAAAATGAGTATATGGTGTAGCTCACAGCTACCTATGCCCTACTAAGATTCCAATAGTGGCATAATTGTTGATTGGAGCCAAGATTGCCGAATTCACTGCTAAAATACCGAAGGGTTCTTTGACCAAAAATCAGTCTTAAGGGTGTCTATCGACATGTTACAGGCATGAGCCTGGGTCATCATCATGGCAGCACTAGGTCTTTATTGATAATGGCATTTTCTCATCGTTTGGAAGGTACAAATTGTGCTTATTATGGCAAAGCCAAAACATTCTTACTACAAGTGTTATATGATGAGGAAGAATCCTGAGCATTGTGGTAAAACCATTCTTTTTAGAAATATTGGGTTAAGCTCGGTATTCAAGTGAGTTTGAGCCCAGGAAAGGTAAGATCGTTTGCTGGATGAAGATCTCGGTGACTTCGCAGGGAGCTCATGGTGATGTTTCATGAAGTTTGAATGTGGAATGCATAAATGGCTTCTAGTTAACAGAGGAAAATGATAAGAATCGAGTTTGATAGCTCACCATTCGAAGGACTCAATGCAAAAGAGCCCGATTGCCAAGACAAGGAAAGAGTTGGTGTGGGGTTGAAAATCAATTTTAACACCGAGTTAGAGGATTCAAAGCTCATCGAGTTGAGATTTGTGCAGACTCTATCCACATGGACCCCCCTCCTATTCAAGTCAAACGGGTCAACGAGGGGGTCCCAACATTATGTTAATTAAATTAATATTTTTATTTAAATATTTTAATAATAATATTTATTATTATTATTTAAATATTTTATTTAAATATTCTTTTAATTAATTGAGAAGACTAGGTCATCAGGTAATTAATGACCCATGATGGAACCTTCTCAGGTGGTTCAACTAACTGCAATAAATACATCATGGGCCTTCAATTTAGGAATGTAATTATGACCTTTCCTCTTCTTTCTCACATATTCTTCTATAAATGTAAGTTGGAAGCTCATTTCAAAGGGTTCCAACAATTCAGACAAGTTGGACAGTTAGATATCTCAGGTGAGTGTATACTTTTCAAGAATCCTCTCTCTTCTACAAGTTGTTCTTGTGTGTTGAGAGAACTTTCAAGCCTCCTCTTCAAGACTATAATGGCAACTATTGCCTCTTCTAAATGTATGATGCATTGTGCATGTTATTGAAGCAATAAAAGTGTGTTTTTTGTGACTAATCTTGGTCTTTTCATCCTTCTGTGCTTCTTTGTGCCTTTCTCATACTTGCAGGTACACTGTGCAAGTTTAAGTTCTATTGCAGGTTCTTGGAGTTCTGTGCTTATCGAGTGGTGAAGTATTGCATGCAGTTGAGTTGTGGTGTTTGTTCACCCTTCTTGAGTTCATCCTTCTTCACTGGGAAACTGGTATATTTCTTGGTCTGATAAAGTTTAACAAAGGGAAAGCGTGTCTTTTAGTTTGTGGTATCCTGTACCCTCTCTAAGTTGCAGTAGGTGAAGTTGACCTGTGGTGCACACACCCTCTTCAAATTAACACTTCCTGAATCTGAAGACACCCTTTATTTGGTGCATCACCATCCCTTGTATAGTTTCATTTATGTAAATCTCTTTCCCTAAAACCCCATGAAAATGTTAGCATAGGACTAGATAATCATTTTTGTTACACTAGGAGTAGTATAACACTTATTTTAGGAAGAGGAAGCCGGCCTTCTCCGGAGGTTCACCTCGAGCCCAAGTCCCACAGCTTGACAGGTGATCCCATGTGTCCCAATCACACCAAACGTCCTATTCACATCCTGGCCATTCAGAGGGTGCAGTGATTTGGTGACAACATAGGTGATAGATATATACACAATCCACAAGGAAACATAGCACAAAACATGCACAAATGCTCAAAATGTAATGAAAGATCAAGAAAGCAAGGATAGATATATGAAAGGATTGAGGGATTTTAATCACAAAACATATATCAACATCTCAGATCCAATACAGTACATTACAGTGATCTAGAGGCAAGAAAAGGTGCTGCATTACATGGAAAGGTAAATTTTTTTCACAAATTCAGCCAAGGAGGAAGAAAAAGGAAGTTACAGAGCTGAAAAAGTGTCTCCCCTTTGCAAAATGAACTCATTCTGGCTTTTACAGTGCAAACCACGACCCCAGGAGAGAGAAACGTGGGAAAACATGCAAGGGGTTCAACCATTGACCAAAATGCCATCAAAACATCATGGGCACCCTGACAGACCCATTCCCTAACATTTTTAACCATGCTGGGAGAGAATGCGAGCCATTCTTCATTAAAAATGGTGGTTGAAACATCATTTCTGTCCATGACCACGTGCCAGAGGTGTTTCTTGATTTTCTCTCTCCAAAATCCACCAAAATGCAAAAATATCCCTATAATCTTGTAGATAATTTCACCAGCTTTCCATTGATATAAATAACGTGAAAAATTGAGCTCTGGATCGAAATATATGGCGATTTGAAGTTTTAGGGAAAAATAGGGCCAAATAGGGTCAGTGGGAATTTTTTTTGATTTTTTACCTTTTTGGACATGTGGCATGTTTCTATTGGCTGCGGGCCTTTCAAGGGAAAATTTCCCACAAAAACTCTGCCGAGCCATAACTTGAAAAATACATGGAGTTAGGTGGAAAAATTTACCTTTCTGGAAAGCTGAGAAAGAGCTCTATCCAATGGTGCCATTTCCAAAAGGTTTTGAGTGCCTGAAAAGCAAAATATTATGTCTGAGGCACAAGAGAAGGAAAGATGAAAGGGAGTTAGCCACAAAATGAGCAGGGGGCACATTTTGGATAACAGTTCTACCTTCTGAGAATGATGCCACCTCTTTTGAACGTGAGGACATTTCATCTCATTTTGATAGTGATGCAGATTCCCAGTATAGCCTCTACGAGGATCTTTCCTCCACAAACCTATTCCCAAATTCATCGATCCTTACCTTATCCAAGTCCATCCCCTTAAAAAAATATCCAATAGCCCTTGTATATCCTGAAATCATAGATTGGGATCAACAACTTCACGTGCCCTTGGATTTTGTTAAAAATGAGGAGGCATTCACAGAGTTCATGGGTCTCAGGGATTTTATTCCGGCTGGAGACCACAAGAAAGGATTTAAGATTCAATTAGACATCGGTGCGTACTTTAGGGAAGAAGCTAAGATGTGTGGATAGTTGAATAGGAAGGCAATAAATAAAGGTACGACCACTTTTGAGAAACCTAGCAAAAAGGATAAACAGAAATCACATAGCGACCAACTCTTTGATAAAATCATAGACAAACGGAATGAAGACTCTAAATATAAATTGATTTATCCATTTAAATATGATCATGAACTATTGGATGAGGTTGATCTTACTCTTCCCCTAATCCTACACAAATGGAAGATACTTTTAAAATTCTTGTTGAGGAAACAATCAACATCAACATTGGCTAAGAGGAGCAACATAGAATACTAAAGTTGGGAGCTTCACTCTCAGCTTAGGAACAAAATATCTTTGTAGAGCTCTTAAAAGAATATGCGGACATATTCCCATGGACATATGTAGATATGTCTAGTTTAGACCAAGAGCTAGTTGTGCACAACCTCATTATACACCCAGATGCCAAGCCAATCAAGAAAAAGTTGAGAAAGATGCATCCTAAAGTGGCACTCCTTGTTAAAGAAGAATTGTAAAAGTTGTTAGCTACTGATTTTATTAAACCTATTGACTATTCGGAATGGATCTCTAACATAGTCCCAGTACAAAAAAATCACGTTGACATAAGAATCTGTATTGATTTCCATGACATTAACAAGGCGTGCCCAAAGGATAATTTTCCCCTATCTAACATTGACATGATAGTTGATTCTATAGCTGGTTATGAAATGTTGTCCTTAATGGATGGCTTTTTAGGTTATAACTAGATATGAATTGCAGAGGAATATTAGCATAAAACAACATTCGTCACCCCTTTGGGAACATTTTTCTACAAAGTTATGCCCTTCGAGCTCAAGAAATATGGGGCTACTTACCAGGAGGCCATGACAGTTATATTCCATGATATGAAAGTGACATCATGGAAGACTATGTTGATGACATCCTAGCGAAATCCAAAAGTAGAAAGGAACACCCTGGAGTATTGAGGCGTATTTTTCAGCATCTACGAGACTATAAGGTTCACTTGAACCCTAAGAAATGTGTCTTTAGTGTCTTATCAGGAAAAATCCTAGGGTTAATTGTTTCATAAAAAGGGATTGAAGTGGACCTTGCTAAGGGTACAACTATCATAGAAATGCCACCAACTACCACTCTCAAGCAACTAAGGAGTCTCCAAGGAAAAATTTAGGCAATCCGTCACTTTATTTCACAACTTTTAGATAAGTATCACCCCTTTACCCATTTTCTCAATAAAGATGTCACATTCAATTGGGGACATGACTATCAGGAATCCTTTTCTTTACTCAAACAGTACTTGGCCAGCCCACCTATACTCATGCCACCTACCCCAGGTGAACCTCTCCTCTTATACATTTTGGCTACCCAGTTTGCTATTGGTGCATTAATTTCCCAATACAACTTAGACCATAAGGAGAGAGTATTTTACTATCTCAGCCGCACCTTGATCGCATACAAGTTGAATTACCCCAAAATAGAAAATGCCTACTTGACAATTATTTTCACATTCCAAAAGCTTCGACATTATCTCCTGAACAATAAAACCAAACTCATATCAAAATTTGACCCTCTCAAGTACCTTTTATCCAAACCCACCTTAACAGGCTAAATGGCTAATTAAATCATTCTCCTGAGTGAATTTGATATCAAGTTTGTGAATCAGAAGTCTTTAAAAGGATAGGTATTGGTTGATTAGTTGGCAGAAGCTCCTCTCCTAGGAATGGAACCTTTGTGCTTATATTTACCATTTGCTTCTATGATGTATATTAAACAATCCGTAGAATGGCAAGTCCATTTTGATGTATCTTTCACCTTCCATGGATCTAGAGTAGGAGTGATCCTCATCACTCCAACCGATGATTTCATACAATGGGCATTCTGGCTGGGATTCCCATGCACAAATAACATTACAGAGTACAAGGCACTCATCATTGGCCTCAAGCTAGCTATTACATGGAACATCAGACAACTACGATTCATTGGGGACTCTCAACTCATCATAAATTAGGTTAATGATGAGTACAAGGTTAAAGATGAAAAGCTTATTATTTATAAAAATATGGTTGAAACATTAAAGGAATATTTCACACAGGTCATATTTGAGAAAAAACTGAGGTCACATAATAGATCCACAGATGTTATGGCTACTATTAGGTCTCTCTTACGAATAGCACCTGAAGAAAGTAAGATGTCATTATTCATAGAGAATTTACAAGTTCCTACATATGATATGCTAGAGTTATGTTTGGAATGTGAAGTTGTTGGTCCTTTATCCCCTTAGTATGACCCTATCTTTCAATACCTACAAGATAGAACTCTTCCACCAAACATCACCCATTCTGAAAAGAAATCCCTTATCCACCACATAGCCTGTTATACCCTCCTAGGAGGCACCCTTTATCATCATGGCTATGACAGGAATATACTTCATTGTTTGGATGTTACTGTTTTTATCCAGGCCATTAAAGAAGTACATGGCGGTATTTGTGGCGTGCATACTAGCAGCTTGGTCTTAGCTAAAAATCTATTGAGGGTAGGATATTATTGGCCTACCATGGAATTTGACTGTTGCAACTTCGTAAATAAGTGTGAACTATGCCAAAAATATGGGAACTTAATACATGCGACAGCATAGGCCTTACAACCTATTGCAATGCCTTGGCCATTCTCTAAATTGTGCCTGGATCTCATAGGGAAGATCCATCCTTCTTTTTTAGATGGTCATACTCACATCATCACTGCCACCGAATACTTTACCAAATGGGTAGAGGATATCCCTCTTACCTATGTCACCGGTGTGTAAATTTCAAAATTCATCATGAACCATCGTATATGTCATTACGGGATCCATTCGTCCATTATCATTGATAATGGTAAATCCTTCAAAAACAAAATTGTTAAAATGTTGTGTCAACTCTTCCATATCTAGCTCAAGTGGTCTACCCCCTATTACCCTCAAGGTAATGGACAAGAAGAAGCCACTAATAAAACCCTTATATGGATTATGGAGAAAATGGTCAGTAAAACAGGCTATAATTGGCATCTACAGATACATCCCACCCTTTGGGCCTATTGTACCTCCATTCGCACTCCTACTAGTGTGACCCCATATTCACTTTTCTATGGTACTAAAGTCATCATACCTTTGGAAGTGGAGCTTCCCTCCCTGAGAATATCTCTCAGAGAGTATCTTGATAAAGATGAAGACTACAGAGTTTCTCACCTGGCGGAGTTAGAACTATTAGATGAAAATCATATCAGAGCACTCAATCACCTAAAATTCTATTAGAAAAAATTGTCCAGAGGATATAACAAATGCATCATTCATCAGGAATTTGATATAGGGGATCTAGTTCTCAAAGAAAATTAGAATAACACCGTCAAAGACAGAGAAAAGAAAGGAAAGTTCGAGGTTAACTGGTTAGGTCCTTATGTAGTGATTGAAAAATATGGATTAGAAGCCTACAAACTTGCATATTCAAAATGTGAAGAGCTTCTAGAACCTATGAATGCCATGCACCTCAAGCGATTCTACACTTAGGCATGACAAGAATATTAGATAAGAACTAAAAATTGGAAAAACAAAGAAAAAAACAAGAAAAAAATGGAAAACTGAGAAAATAGTAAAGAAAAAATAGGTCATCCTCATGTGAAAACCACTTAATTGTGGTGCAATGGACAAGTATTTGAGTGAAAACTAGTTTTTAGCACTCAAGTAAGATTCACCAGATGTAAGTTACTCTTACAGCAAGATGGGTAATCGTCACCACTTTCTAGGTATGACTTCTTCTGTTAGGTCTACGGATCCTGCTAGAGCCACCTTTGTCGTACCATGATCTAGTTTATTTGCTCTTATATCTGCATGGAGGACATTACCTTTGTATACTCCCATCTAATGCTAAACATGAAAACACAATTGCCACTTTCTCATACATACGCGCGTGGAATTATACCTTTTGTATATTCCCACATCATGCTGGGGGCATCCACACAAATTTGTTCTTGTACATTTCTTTCAGAACGTGACCTTGGAAAATACAAAAACATTTTGAAAAAGATACACAAAAATCTAAACATCTTGAAAATTTCCCTTTTTAGCGATAAATCTACTTTCGTTTCAAAACGTTATCTTAGGGAAACCTAGACAACAATGAACACCGTAGCTGTGAAAACTTATCTTTTTAGATAAACCCAAAAACATTAGAAAATATGTCAATGTTGTCCCGCAAAAACAAGGTAATGCTTTAATTGATTTTAGTTGTCGGTTTGTATAGTTTTGATGTTCCTAGCCTGTTGAATTGTTTGTTATTTGAGTGGTTCATTTGCTTACCTTATATTGGATCTTGTTTGATTTGATTGTGTATGGAATTACATTCATTTAGGAACTCTCATGCTTGTAAAAAATTGTTGTAGATTTCTTTGTTTGTTATATGCATCTATTAGAATTTGTTTTACTTGCTTAGATTAGATACCATTTTTAGTCTCTTGTTGGCATGTGCATGTGTTTGTTTAATTGTATTTTGTGGTGTTGTTTGAATGTGTATATTTGTTTAGTTTTGTTAACTTTTGCTTGTGTATTTAACACAGTTGTTTGTTATCAAATCTATCATCTATCATTTCATCACATTTTTAACATCATTCACTACATCATATATATCAAGAAAATGCTAAGTATTACATCATGCATGTATTCTAAGATAATCATCACATATCGTATCATCAATGGGGGCAAGAGGGGTTACGCATAATCACAAATCTATCCCCCCACACTAATATCATCTAGTATCATCCCACGTGCTAGAGTAAAAACTCATAAACAACTCATAAATCTAAAAATACATGTAGTGCTATCTGCAAATACATCATCAATATGAAAGCATGAAACAAACACATCTTTAAATCTAAGGTATGTCGCATACATAAAGGAAAGAGAAACAATAAATCATAATCAATGCTCGTACAAATCATAATCATAGTATAGTACATCAAAATGTCCATATATACATTTATAATTTTCCAAGTCAGTGCTCAAAATATACATCATCAATATAATATGCCATCTAAAAAGGGCATGCATCAAAAAGAATCAAGCCTTCATCAAGAGGAATCATCAAAAAAATGGTACATAAAACTATACATCAAAATATTCCTTCATAAGAGACATGTATACAATACATCAGTACAAAGAAAAGATAAGGATATCAACCACAGCTCTCACCCTCGTCGGGGCTCCCTATTCCATGACTTGGTCGATGGAAGAGTAGTGGATAGGATGGACCTACACCAAGGGTATCACCCTACTATCTGGATGGTTGTTGTCTAGCCAGCTACGCTGCAGTGGGCTGCCTAACTAATCTCACTGAATGAACTGATCACCATGACTTGGAGCCTATCGTACTTAATTCTAAATGTTGGAACGGAGCCACTCATTGCTCTGCCAGGACTACCCTGAAGTAGGTAGTCCTATAGTACAAATACTCACCACCGAATCTCATATCAAATCTACATCTCTTGAGGCAAGGGCTTGGGAAGCATCACGCTCACCTGTCACCCTGCCTATATCAGCCTGAGCCTGTCCAGAGGCAGCAACCTCTTGGAGTCTATCTGCTATGATAGCCTGCATCTAGGACTGGGCCTGATCCCTCTGTATAATGTAGCCCTGTGACTGTGCATGTTTTTGGTCCCTCTGGGAGATAACTGTCTATATTTGATTCTAAGACTAGTGTAAAAGGATAAATATCTGAGCCCCCTTATGTAGCCATCTCACGAATTTGACTTTGTCATAGAGTATTGTAGCTTCCCTGTGTGTCCTGTGCTTTGACCTGATCTCTCTCAGCTATTATAATATACACCTGAGTATGTGTCTGATCTCACTCTGTTGTAAGGGCATGTACCTGTGCCCTAGCTTCATCTCTCTCTCCAACCACCTGTAACTACACATCAATCATTTCCTATAGATGTTACTGAAGGAAAACTAACTGTCCACCACCACCCTCTGGAACATCAAGTGGTGGGCCCTGCTCTAGAAGTATCTACTGGAGAGGGGTGTAGATCCCTCCTAGAATGCCTACTAGGGATAACTCTATATAAACTACCCTGTAAACTTGTCTCGGCCTAGGTTTGGTATCCTATCCCTGAGGATGTTGTGATGTTAGACCCTGTCTCCTACCCCTGACATACTTGGGTGTGTTAGGCCCACCATCATCATCGTCATTATCAGCTCCACCAATAGCTCCACCCTAGTCACCACTAGGAGGCCCCACTAGAGGGGCTCTTAGGTCGGTGTTATATACCACCCTGGAAAAAGTCAAATGGCATGGAAGCACACCATGATACCATGGCCCACACTTAAGTGCAGTGCCTAGATCTCTAATCTGTCTCAGTGGCACCCACATAGTAGATACCACCTGTCAAAAATTGGCCAATGCTCTATCACGAGTAATCTGTGGACCCATATCAAAATGCTCTCGGGCCCTGTGAGCATACCACCTATCTGTCCTAGGACCATTCTGGGTAATTCCAAACTACCTCTGGCACCGATCCACCCTATATAGCTCTCACATATAGCTACGACTACCTAAGATAAATTGCTCTATGGTGGTATTACTGATCTCTAAACCATTGTCGGGATACTGGACGTGTCTGTAGGGTCTCCAAACCATGGAAATCTATTGTAGCTCATCTACCACACACCGATAGTGATAAGAATCTCCCATGTAAGGCTACATGTCATCCCCTGCTGGGACCCAACCCATCGTAGAAGGATCCTCGGGAGCCTGAACTATCAAAACACCTAAGGGGCAACCAATATCAATGTGGTCTCACACCCAAATCTGTAGCAAGCGCACTGGTCCTACCATCTTCTAACGGTAGTAGGTAATCAAGAGGAGGTCCAATATAGATGCACTAAAATACACTGACCCTAGCAGTAAGTCTTTCCCTCTGCCAAACACGTATCACCCCAAGGAGGCTGAGCAAAAAAGAAGCACCAGTCTTGTCAGGGATCAAGACTTCACTGACAAAGGCCATCATATAGACCACTACTTGTTCTAGCTCTGGGTCATCAATACATCATGATAATCTAATAGAAATCCCGTGTCGTGGTATCATCGGGATGCTAAATAACTCTACGATATAGCATTGAATGTCAGTCTAGCGGCTCGTAGTCTCGATAAGTTACCCCTGAATCAGGACCCGTATAATGCGCCATATTTCCTCTAGTGTAAAGGTAATCTCCCTAGTTGGGAGGTGAAAGAACTGACTCTCGTTGTGCCATCACTCTACTATATTTGTCAAGAGGCCATGGTCTAATGTAATCTGTGGCATCTCGGCCACATGAGTCAATCCTGTCACATATATGAGGCTCTCTAGGGTCACTCTATCGTCCTCGTCAAACTGAGCCTCTATCGTTGTTAACCTCCCATAGCACTCACGAGTCTAAAGGATAGGTAATATACGCTGCAAAATCAACACACATGTTAGGCACTTACTTATTTTTATCTATTTTTCTAAGGTAAAATGCTTCTTTAAAATCATCTAACTTACTAATTATTCTTTTCTTCTAAAATCTAGGCTCACCTATTTTTCTCTATACTTGGCTATTTTATCTAGGCCCCCTAGTTTGACACACACATACGCATCTGCAACTTTCCCTCCCAATGTGTGTGTGTGTGTGTGTGTGTGTGTTCACTATCAATGGATGTGCATGTGCATCCCTATTTGTTTTGACGCATACACATACGCGTACCCATCAAATCGATGCATACACCCACGTACATGCATCAAATTGGTCCTACTTACCCTAGAAAATCCTTAAAAGTACAATAAATGTGTAAATTAACTAGGAGGGATAAGCCAATCACGTAAGGTCCATCCACTTGGTCCCACATGAACTCTTGGATGTGATCCGTGTATCTCCTCCTGCTCGGTATTCTCACCATCTCACTCCAAGGTTTCCACTCTCACTCATGGTAAAAATTTGCAAGAGCTTTGATAGAAATGAATTGTTTTTGATTTTTTTACCGACCCCAAATGGGTATATTAACCCATCGCAATGCCCCCTGGGGCATGTTTCCTCCGTCGTGATCATTCTAACCTTCTTCTATCCGCTGTGATAATTATTTTTTTATTAAAATAATTATTTTTACTAATTTTCACATGCTGGGGCACTTCGTGCCACCCTACAGTCAATTCTCTGTCGCATTGAAATAATTTACGAACCTTTCAGGCACCTTTTCCCGCCTTTTCCTATATTTTTCATTTATTTTCCCCCATCATGATAATTATTTATTAATTTATTTTAAATAAATTATTCTCGACCCATCTTTCTTGTTATGGGAATATATTCCAGATTTCTGATAGCCCTACCTTCCCACTATCATGCATACATGTACTTTTAGAAGATCTTGGATCTTTTAAAATTCTTTTGACTGATCAAAAATTCAGAAAATTAAAAAATAAAAAATAAAACATTTAAAAAACCAAAAACATTGAAATACTTCGAAAATGGCTCAAAATCGGTTAAACTGATCATCTACGGCTGAAATCTGTGTCTATTGCATGGCACTCATCCTAGATCTCACTGACATTTTCAGATATTTTGAAGCAACGACTCATGCACCATCTAAATCTTCAATCACCTACACAAGCTATGTTACTTACTTCGTCTGTACTTTGGGGCACTATCAGTTGCCTAGTACTATTTTTCGTCATGCACATTGCTTTTTCACTGGACCTAAGTGTCCTTCGTCTTCCCCCTTACATAATACAGCTTGCTTGGGGAATCATTCTTCACACTTGTCATTTATCATAACATTTGGGACTTCATCTTGATAACAAAATATTTGTGCAACTATCTTGAACGTTGTTGGTTTAAGTGTGTGTGATTGTACTTATTTCCCTTTTAGGTGATATTTTTTATTTCTCGTATTGCATTGCATTCATGTATGTTACATGGAGTTGATATTTAGCACAAGACATTTATTTGTATCTGGGCTTTTCATGTCATTTTATGCTTCCATCGCATGATCACATTTTAATAAGGCCCATGAGGAGGATTCAAAGCATTATGATGATTATATATTAATAGTAATTGATTTTTGGATAGCTCAATATCCCTCTTTCTTCTTGATTCTCATCTTCTCGGTACACTTCTCTTTCTCTTGTTTTATTTTTCAATCGCCGATTGAATTTCTTTGTCATGCCATCAACACTTGAGGTGGAATTCATCATCCTTTATCCTATTAATTTTTCTTCTACCCATTCAAAAAAATTCTACTCGGTTACATTTGTCTACTTTCTTTGAAGTGACATAGCTTACGTCACCCCAAAGAGGGGAAAATGCAAACACTTGTAGTTTGGTCAATGCACTATTATTCCTAATATTGCACCCCCTATTCTTCCCTTGGAAAGTTGACGGCACACCGCCAATTAGACCTATCTAACTCCCTTTTCACGACATCTTTTTGGTCATATTTCCTCTTATAAACCACTTAAACAGGTTGTCATAGCCTCATTCTTACTACATTAGCTTCTTATTCCTTTCCATTTTTCTTCTTTTATCTCCCTAGACTATCAATCCATTTCATTGGATTGATTAGACCCTCCAAAACCCCTCTGGAACCCTTCTAAAAACCTAATTACTCTCTAAACGGGATTAATTAGTCTAGCCTAGGTTGATTACCCTAAACATAGTCAAAACACACTTTGACTTGCTAAAAGTGATTTTTGGACTTTAGCATTTTTCCCACATGCACCCAAATCTCCCATTTTCCCAAATAGAAAACTATAAATAGGGCTATACCCCCTCCCTCATTTCCTAATATTTTTTTCTTCTTCCTAGAACAGATTATAGTATTTTGTTTAGGCTTTAGATTATATTTCATATTTTTCCATTGAGCTAGTAGCATTTGCTTTTGTATTTCATAGCACCAATATGGAGTAAAAGGGAAGATCCATTAACCTAGAAGCCATTAATGGGGAGATATCTTTCTCTTAAACACATAATTGAATGCTTAGATCCTCTTAGGTTCATTATTTCTCTCTTTCAAAGAATAGAGGTTAGCTTCATTTGTTTAGTTTTCATGTTTATTTCAAATTAATGTATGTAAAGAAGAAAACCTTGCTCATTTCTTATCATATGGTCTCTTGATCAGTTTACTAAAAGCCTTTGGGGTTTCTTTAGAGATTCTTACCCCAAATCCATGGCTTTTACAACTTTTCATTTAACACAATATTTTTTAGGGATGAAATATGGATGAGTTGGAGATAAGGATAAGTTAGAAAAAAGTGTAGGATAAGGATTTAGAATGAAAACATCTAAATGGAAAGTCCACGAGGGCATGATTAGGGAAAGTTAAATAATGGTTATTAACTAATTAATAGGAATTAATTAATAAGGATTTAATAATGATTAATATGGATGGATAAGAGGGAATTAAATTAAATTAAAGGAGGTGGATTTAATAAATATGCATATGTGGGTAGACAAGGGTAGAGATACTGAATCTAGGTGTCTACATACGGGGCCGGTATGGTTATGATTTTCCCATCGGGTGAGTTGTTTTATTTTACTTTTAAGCTTCAATTTAAAAATACCAACAATACTACAAAAGATGAAGCTCTTCTCTTAGGAATGGATGCATTTGATTCCATGGGAATTAAGTAATTTAAATTACTAATGGATGTAGAGGTAATTGTGAAACAAGTCTGAAATCAATACCAAGGGAAGAATCAATAGCTCAAAAATTATAGGAACATAGTGCAAGTTTGTAATGAATCCTTTGATGTTTTATCTATACAAGTTGTTCTCTAGGAAAAAATGAAAAATTTGATTCTCTTATTGTATCAAATTCCTTATTAATACATCACCCTTCCTTTGATAAAGATAAATATTGCATGAGATGATTTACAAGCCACGTGTGCCTAATAATGTCAATCATTAGTAAGTGTTCAATGATGATAAAAATATCATCTCTTTCCTCAAGCAGAAAGAAAATTTTAATAACCTTTTCTTTGAAGGAATTACTTCTTCACCCCAAGAGGTAATGTTAGACCCTAAAGTATTGGCGAAGTACTAAGAGGAAAACACACATAGGTTTAGTAAATAAAAGGGTGCTCAGGGAAAAGTGCGTAGGAAAAAGGGGTTTAAAAAGGTTTTAAGTGAAATCAGGGCACGCGGGGGAGGCAGAACAAGGGTTTAAAATACTTAGTCATATTTAGCATCATGGAGTCACTTGAGGAAAAATGTGAGGACACAACTAGGCGTGATAAGTGGATAAGGTGTCATCCTAGAATCTTGGAGGTCAAGAAAATCATATTCTATACAGGGAATATTCCGAGAGGCATCAGTACAATTAGTGGAAGGTTTGCAAAGAGGATAAGAATTCACTAATAGAGGAACACTTCAACACATAGAACATGATCTAATTAGGAGAGAAGACATGGTGGTGGTCGATGGTCCTATTTTAAAAAGTGCTTGGGATAGGAATAGAGACATAGACAGATAGAGAGATATACAGGTGGAGAGTGCAAATGGGAGAAGAAGAAGATAAAGAGAGTAACGAAGTAGTACAGAAATGTTAGGAAATGTGAAGGTTTTAGAGTTCATGGTGCTAGGGTTAAGAGTACTTAGTGCTAGAGGGTTTTAAGGGATACCATTAAGCATATATATGGATACTGGGATCTGTAATAAGGGATATAATGGGAAAAATCATTGTTATGATCTCTGATCATACAGGTTTGTGGGATTTTAGTCTCTTCCATTTGATGTATATGGTCTAAGATGACCCTTTTGAATGTAATATGGCTATCACAACTCTGTTAAATCAATATACATAGATCTATTCTATACAACTTGCTTACAGGTGTAAACCCTCATGTTATATGGCTTATCATGACTCAGGTCTAGCTTCTTGTACTTCTTGTAATGTTTATTACTTTTTGAGCTGCATTAATTTGTAGGCATGTTAGTTATATATTTTTCCTTTTTAAAAGTAGATGAATATACTTTTATTTCTACAAATAATCCTCCAATAATGGCAGAACTCTCTTGCAAAGCTCAGATAAAGAAGGGGCTCAGTGCCCGTGCATGCCTTAAGTGAATGCCTAGGGTATGATGGATGATAGGATTATGCGTTTGGGGTTAGAAAGAAGTATTGAGGGTAAATTAATGACTACATATTGGTTTCATTTCTGGGAACTCTTTTGAAGCTATTGTGAGAGAAATGTGTAACGATGGAGCACTTGACCTTGGATAATGTTGAAGTGTGGCTCAAAATCATAGAGGATGAGTTTTCTCATAGGTTTAGTACTGGATCTGAGCTAGATGCATGAAAATGGGTGGAGAAGAACTTATATCATGAACTCTATGAGACATTCTTATGTTGTTTCCCAGTAGATTTGTATGAATGGCTATCATCATATGCATAAAGGATGAGTTGGTACTATAGACCTCGTGGTTGGACCCAGGAGCAATATTAGCAGTTGTATGATGTTGATCCAACATAGACCTATGTTTTTGATCACTAGTGGAGTGTAACATTCCCATTTTAAAGCTTTAGAAACAAGGGAAAAAAAATTGAATAGCATTCTCTGTTCTAAATTATCATAATTTAGAACACACGTTTCAAGTTTTTAAATAATGTTTTCTGTTCTAAATGATCATGATTTAGAACACACATTCCATGCCAATCAATATCATAACAAATAACCATATGCAGTTGTAATGACTCGATGAATTGTCGATATCTCATTTCATGACTCGGCTTCTTACTGATCCTTCATGTTAACTCAATGTATTGTATACTAATTATACTTGGTTCTCTTACATTTTTTTGTGTATTGAAGTGTTTTGTTTAAGTGGCCTATCTAAATATTTGTTACCAATATTCATCTAAAATCCTACTTCTTAAATTAGGTGATATAGGACAATGTAACCAGCAGTTTGCAATACTTTGGCCAAATATTTTCACATTCTTTGCATGATCATATTCTTAGATGGCATACTCATCAATGGAATACATCCTTCACCCCACTACATATATTATCTAGAATGGTCTTCACTGACTCCTATCAGTCCTCTTATCCAAGGCTTTACCATAACCCATATTAGCAACATAGAAAGGTATAGAGCATCACTCGCGGTGACTAAGGGTACATAGACATACTCAATCGACCCAAGTTGATTGCATGTGTCTAATTACCTTTATTCATCATGAGTTGATCCCTATACAAAGGCATGTCCATAACCTGACTGTAGGTAAAATTAGTTTCAATTCTGAGTTTATGTAGATCTAGATGATCCAATTCAGAAGGGTGATATGACATGTCACTGCAATGTTGTGCCATTATGAAGACCCCAGTCTTCATGATGTCATAATACTGTAGTTGGCATGTACCAACATCCTACAAAATCACCTCATCTACAAGTACATATCTAATTAAGAAGTTAAACACTTACTTATCTTCTTAATTAAGGTTTAATTTCAAAAACCCTATTGAATCCTTAATTTCTTTGTTCATTAAGGTTGCTAACCACAATGATTGATAGTTACCATGCAAATAAATCTGCAATCAATCCCTCTTCCCAAAGGTATTTATTTCATTCCACGGTATCTTATCATAAAATGAGAGGTCATAAACAGAATTAGTATACCATAGTAAGATTATCTTACTTTTATTAACCAAGTTTAAGCATGATTAAATTTAGATTCTGGTTCCTTATTAATAGACTTCATTAAGATGAAGTCTATTCATTATGTATGTATTTATTTCATTTTGGTTACCTTATTCTGATTTTGATTTAACAAGCGGGAGTATGTTTTCTTTCTTTCGAACTTCATTTGAGTATGATTCTCAAAAGGTACTAACAAAATGCTTATCCCCTTAGAATGATTGTCTTTCTTTTAAATTTATATTCTTTTAGGGTTCATTGCTTCCATTTACTTTATACTTGAGTCATAAGTAAATTTCTCTTTTATTTATGTCATCTAGTAAACCATAATGACCTAGTTGTATTTTCATCTATTCATACCAACTTAGAAGTTACATTCGATAAAGGAATAAAGTATCAATTCCCTTCCTATCAGTTTCATTTGAGTTCAACTGAAATGATTCAAAATAGATAGGTTCATGAGAGAATAATGAAAAGTTTACAAAATTTCCTTTATAGTAAACCCAAAGTGAGTGATACATCAAATATAAATAACAATCAATCCTTTTTCCCATTCCTCAACTAAATTATGCATTTTACAAATCTTAACATTTCATACTTCATTCCTGCTAATAAGCATTGATAAACTAAAACTAGAATACAAATTTTCCCTTTTTCAATTACATTACAATAATAATAATAATTCCTCATAAACGATGCAGCCTTTAGGTAAACACAAGAAGCATCATAAAATAACTTGTCTTCTTTTATCACTTACGGAATCCATCTGCAAAAATTTATAGCATGAGTCAGTTCATCAAACTAAGCATGATAAGCACTAAACATTAAAATGATGTGATTTCAACTAACTATCTCATAAAAATAACTCTCCTTTTATGAAACATTAAAGCAATTCAGATAGATATCTCATAAAGGAATAAGGATCTTAGCAAGAAGGTCAAAATGAGCAATCCACAATACATTATGTAAGGATCATGATCAAAGCAACACTCTTCAATTAGTAATTTCACAAGAAGGATTACAACAGATAAGTGATAATACATCTCAATTACTTATTGGACTCATATTATAGATCCATATAATTCGTTCTTGATTCAAATAAGTGTTCAAGAAGGGTACCAACCCTACAGTTCTCAAAAATGAACTATTTTAAAGAAGCAATTAATCATAATCCACAGTACTAATATAATTCTTCATGCAATATCAGAATCCAAATTTATTCTATATAAAATGATGGAATTTAGGATGAACCAATAATATTCTACACAAGAATTCCCTTCTTTCCAACATTGAATCAATATCAATCCAAATCCAATTTATTGATTCAAGGGAATAAGAACTGTAGGATTCCACCTAATTACCCATTCAACCTCATCCTGGTTAATATAGAAGAAAGGAATCAAACAGTTGACAAGCAAACAACTTAAGTCATCCTTCAGTATTCAATGAACAACATTGCAGTCAATAATTTAGAGAATAGAAACAACCGAATGTAAATTTTTTTTTACATTTTGAAGAAAAAAAAAATGGATACCTAACTCAAAAATAGAGAGAAGATCCCAATAATCCATCCTATTAAAATGTTAAACATAGTCAACATCCCAAGAAGACCAGACTGATCCTTACCTAACAGCATCCAAATTCAATAACCACTACCACACAAACAACCTACAAAAGGTTGAATAAGGCCACACCCTTTCAGTTGGTGATTGACGTAGAAGTAGTTCTTCCCATAGAATTTATGTTACCT
The DNA here is from genome assembly GCA_019776745.2 of Taxus chinensis. Lineage (NCBI taxonomy): Eukaryota > Viridiplantae > Streptophyta > Pinopsida > Cupressales > Taxaceae > Taxus > Taxus chinensis. The sequence continues at coordinate 820,665,184 of CM034150.1, read as the reverse complement.
TCTTTGCATATTGCGTGCACTGGAGGTCTAGCTAATGAGCAAGCATTGGAAGAAAGAATTGACAAATTAATACAACTTGATGAGAGGTGTGCCATAAGAAGTTGGAGTCAGAGGCAAGAAAAGGCCAGAAAAAAGGCATGACATGACAAACATATCAAGGACAAGAAGTTTGATGTTGGGAAGATGGTGCTTCTTTATGATTCAAAGTTTATGTGCCACCCAGACAAGCTTAAGGTGCATTGGTTGGGACTGTATGTTATCACTCACATACTTGAGTCAGGTGCTTGCCAGTTAGAGGTTCTTGATGGAACATGGTTACCTGATTATTTCAATGGGAGTAGGCTAAAAACCTACTATAAATAATACTTCTTGGTGTTTGTAATAAGGTAGTATTTCCATTTAGTATATATTTTCCTTACTATATTTCCTTTAGTGGGTTTCCTTCTTCGTCGCTATGCTTTGTCAATTTAGTTTAGATTTTTGTGTAATAAGCGCATTTGCATGCTAGAAGATGATTCAAATCTGAAGTTTTTTTATGTGCAGAGGACTACACGCACCCTTGGTGTGGGGTGGCTATCATTCAAATATGGGTACACATAAGAAAATACTATTACAGGTGATTTCTCTTGTTAAAAAGTGCAAATACTATGAAAAGGTGCTGCTAGAAAGAAACTTTCTCATAAGGAACTATTATCCAAATGTGCCCCTTGCTCATTTTGTGGCTAACTCCATTCATTCTTCCCTCTCTTGTGCCTCATTCATAATTTTTTGCTTTCTAGGCACTCAAAACTTTCTAGAAATGACACCATTGGATAGAGCTCTCTCTCATCTTTCCAGAAAGGTAAAGTTTTCCTCCTAACTCCATGTATTTTTAAAGTTATGGCTCGGTGGAGTTTTTGTGGGAAATTTTCCCCTGAAAGGCCCCCAGCCAATGAGATGCCGCCACGTGTCCAAGGAAGTGGCGAGGGTCGGAGAAAATTTTTATTTTTTACCGAGTGTTTTGGTGAAATTTAAAAAGGAATATTTTTCCCCTTAGGCCAACCGACGAATCAGATGATGCCACTTGTCCAGGGGAGAAATTTGAAAAATTTGGCTAAGTGTTGTGCATGGAAAATTTTGGAGGGAAGGTTTGTGCCCAATCATATTGTGCCACGTGTCCTATGGTGTGGGAGTTTCGAAGGGCAGAGGAGAAGTTGGATTTTTGGCGAAGTGTTTTGTCAAATTTCAAAGAAGGATTTTTGGGCCCCCTACCCCCGCGCTCAATCATGTTTCGACACGTGTCCTCAGGTGTCAGAGCCATGGAGCGCGGGAGGAATTTGAGATTTTTTCCCAAAGCATTGGTGCAGAAGTAAAAATGGAGCAGGATGGGCCCACGACCAATAAAAATGTGCCACATGGCACCTGGAAAGGTGGAGCGTGGAGAGAATTTTGAAATTTTCCAAAAGGAAATAACAAAGGAATTTTCAAAGGAAAAATCTTGCCCCCTAAATGCGAGCCAATGGGATCTCGCCACATGTCGGGTGGCGGTAGAAAACAAAGGAAAAGCTCACAAGTAAAATTCGAAGGGGAAAACCCACATCCAATGGGGTTTCGCCACATGTCTAAAAGGGAAAATGGTCAAAATGACCCGCAAAAAATTTAGGGAGGAAAGGCCCGCACCTAATCAGCACGTGCCATGTGTCCTCAACTCACCGGCCTGGTGGGGATTTTTTGGGAAATTTTTCAAAGGTGAAACTAAAGGAAAATGGAGCAAGATGGGACTGCACCTAATAAAAACATGCCACGTGGCACCTAGAAAGGTGGAGCATGGGGAAATTTTGGAAAAAATTCCAAATGACCAAAAAGGTAAAAATTCAAATTTTTGCCCACCAACCCAATTTGGCCCTGTTTTGCCCTAAAACTTCAAATGGCCATATCTTTCGATCTAGAGCTCTATTTTTTACGTTCTTGATATTAATGGAAAGCTGGTGAAATTATCTACAAGATTCTAGGGTCATTTTTGAATTTTGATGGAGTTTGGAGAGATAAAATTGAAAAATGCCTCTAGCACGTGGTCATGGACAGAAATGACATTTCAACCACCGTTTTAATGAAGAATGGCTCGCATTCTCTCCCAGTATGGCAAAAAATGTTAGGGGATGGGTCTGTAAGGATGCCCATGCTATTTTGATTTCATTTTGGTCAATGGTTGAATCCCTTCCATGTTTTCCCATGTTTCTCTCTCCTGGGCTCGTCCCTTGCACTGTAAAAGCCAAATTTGGCTCATTTTCAAAGGGTTGAACATTTTTTCCATGTATTGCAAGCTCCCTTTGTCACTTAAAGTGATTTTTTGTGAAAAACCAGACCTCTTCCAAGACTGCAACTTGTTTTCCTCTCAGGTGTTGTAATGCAAGTGATTTTTGATGTAAAATGACAATACATGCTCTATGAATGAGTTTTAATCCTTTGTCTGTGTTGTTTGATTCATTTCTAACCCTCCATTACAGTTATCAGTTTGTGCATGAAGTTTTTGTTGTATTTTTGTGAACTGTGTCAATTTGTAGAAGTAAAAAAATGCTCACCACTCCTTTGGTGTATCACCTTCATTAGCATTAGTTTCAATTTTTTTTTTTTTACATCCTCTATCTCTGTCTACTTTGGAATTTAGAGTAGGATTTTGAGTTTTAAACCTCTGCAACTTGTAAGTGATAAATATGATCAGAGGAGTTGAGGAACTAGCCTCTAATTTGGAGATTCCTTTCCCATTTTACAAGTCCCACACTTGGGGAAATGATTCAATGTTGTGCAATCACACTCAATGCTTAGGATGATCAAACTAGAAATATGATCAACATCTAGGGGTGCTGCTGATTTTCCACAACAGTAACACCATAACTGGAAATGAATGAATGAAAAGTATAACATGAGGTAAGATGTTGTTGTAAACAATAATAGAGGAAGGAAAAATGGTGAGATACTTTAGTGTATGGAAGCATGTAGAAGGAGGTCTATAGCCAAAAGGTAGGAAGGTGTGCTAGAAGGTTATAGTTGTGGTGCGTAGGTGTATTGCTTGGAAATTAGGAAAATTGTCAATTAATAAGAGGATCAATGGTAGGTAAAGGATAAATAAATGCATTAAATTTTATCAACTCGATATAAAGATGCGATGCATGTTCATTCCTACCTTTACGATAAAAATTATTCGAGCAAGCTATTTGCAACCAAATTGAGAAAAATGGTTGAGGTGTAGAGACTTATGAAACTAGGCGAGGAGTGTAGATTGGTGTGCAAAATTGGCTTATGTACCCATTTGAGAATGGTTTGAGTGAAGTTGAAGCATTGAGAAGAAGCTAGGGCACATGGTTTCGAGCTAAGGCATGAGATATTTCTTGACAGAGGAAAAAGGCACAACTTTTATCATGGAACTGAGGAAAGCACCTGATGCAAGAAAAAAGGGGAAGAAGAAGGTGGAAACCAAGGTTGAGGATGCTCCTGAGAGATTTTCTTGGAAATATGGATACCTCTTCTGGATACTACATTTCCAAGAAAAATCTCTCAGGAGCATCCTCGACCTTGGTTTCCACCTTCTTTTTTCCCCTTTTTTCCTACATCAATTGCTTTCCTCAGTTCCATGATAAAAGTTGCACCTTTTTCCTCTATCAAGAAATATCTCATGCCCTAGCTTGAAACCATGTGCCCTAGCTTCTTCTCAATGCTTCAGCTTCACTCAAACCCTTCTCAAATGGGTACATGAGACAATTTTGTGCACCAATCTACACTCCTCGCCTAGTTTCATAACTCTCTACACCTCAACCATTTTTCTCAATTTGGTTGCAAATAGCTTGCTCAAATAATTTTTATCGTAAAGGTAGGAATGAACATGCATCACGTCTTTATATCGAGTTGATAAAATTTAATGCATTTATTTATCCTTTACCTATCATTGATCCTCTTAATAATTGACAATTTTCCTAATTTCCAAGCAATACACCTACGCACCACAACTATAAACTTCTAGCACGCCTTCCTACCTTTTGGCTATAGACCTCCTTCTACATGCTTCCATACACTAAAGTATCTCACCATTTTTCCTTCCTCTAGTATTGTTTATAGCAACATCTTACCTCATGTTATACTTTTCATTCATTCATTTCCACTTATGGTGTTCTTGTTGTGGAAAATCAGCAGCACCCCTGGATGTTGATCAGATTTCTAGTTTGATCATCCTAAGCATCGAGTGTGATTACACAACATTGAATCCTCTCCCCAAGTGTGGGACTTGTAAAATGGGAAAGGAATCTCTAGATTAGAGGCTGGTTCCTCAACTCCTCTGATCATATTTATCACTTACAAGTTGCAGAGGTTTAAAACTCAAAATCCTACTCTAAATTCCAAAGTAGACAGAGATAGAGGATGCAAAAAAAAGAAAACTGAAACTAATGCTAATGAAGGTGATATACCAAAGGAGGAGTGGTCAGCATTTTTTTACTTCTGAAAATTGACACAGTTCACAAAAATGTAACAAAAAATTCATGCACAAACTGATAACTGTAATGTAGGGTTAGAAATGAATCAAACAACACAAACAAAGGATTAAAACTCATTCATAGAGCATGTATTGTCATTTTACATCAAAAATCACTTGCATTACAACACCTGAGAGGAAAACAAGTTGCAGTCTTGGAAGAGGTATGGTTTTCCATAAAAAATCACTTTAAGTGACAAAGGGAGCTTGCAATACATGGAAAAAATGTTCAACCCTTCGAAAATGAGCCAAATTTGGCTTTTACAGTGCAAGGGACGAGCCCAGGAGAGAGAAATGCGGGAAAACGTGGAAGGGATTCAACCATTGACCAAAATGAAATCAAAACAACATGGGCATCCTTACAGACCCATCCCCTGACATTTTTTAGCCATGCTGGGAGAAAATGCGAGCCATTCTTCATTAAAAATGGTGGTTGAAACGTCATTTCTATCCATAACCACGTGCCAAAGGCATTTTTTAATTTTCTCTCTCCAAACTCCATAAAAATTAAAAAATGACCCCATAATCTTGTATATAATTTCACCAGATTTCCATTGATATCAAGAACATGAAAAACCAAGCTTTGGATCAAAAGATATGGCCATTTGAAGATTTAGAGCAAAACAGGGCCAAATCGGGTTGGCGGGCAAAAATTTGAAATTTTTACCTTTTTGGTCATTTGGAATTTTTTCCAAAATTTCCCTGTGCTCCTCCTTTCCAGGTGCCATGTGGCACATTTTTATTGGGTGCGGGACCATCCTGCTCCATTTTCCTTTAGTTTCACCTTTGGAAAATTTCCCAAAAATTCCCTGCCAAGCTGGTGAGTTGAGGACACGTGGCCTGTGCTAATTAGGCACGGGGCTTTCCTCCCTGAATTTTCTACGGGCCATTTTGACCATTTTCCCTTTTGGACACATGGTAAAACCCCATTGGATGTGGGTTTTCCCCTTTGAATTTTACTTGCGGGATTTTCCTTTGTTTTCTGCCGCCACTCAACACGTGGCGAGATCCCATTGGCTCGCATTTAGGGGGTGGGCTTTTTCCTTTGAAAATTCCTTCGTTATTTCCTTTGGGAAAATTTCCAAATTCTCTCCACGCTCCACCTTTCTAGGTGCCATGTGGCACATTTTTATTGGTCGCCGGGCCCATCCTGCTCCATTTTTACTTCTGCGCCAATGCTTTGGGAAAAATTCTCAAATTATTCCTGTGCTCCACGGCTCCGACACCCAAGGACACGTATCGAAACATGATTGAGCACGGGGGGCAGTGGGCCCAAAACTCCTTATTTTAAATTTGATGAAACACTTTGCCAAAAATCCAACTTCTCCTCCACCCTCTGAAACTCCCATGCCATAGGACACGTGGTGCAATATGATTGGGTGTGGACCTTCCCTCCAAAATTTTCCATGTGTAACACTTCGAATTTTTTTTCAAATTTCTCCCCTGGACACGTGGCATCATCTGATTCGTCAGCGGGCCTACATGGAAAAATATTCCTTTTGAAATTTCACCAAAATGCTTGGTAAAAAACCAAGTTTTCCTCCGACCCCCCCGCCACTTCCTTGGACACGTTGGCGGCATCTCATTGGCTGCGGACCTTTCAAGGGAAAATTTCCCACAAAAACTCCACCGAGCCATAACTTTAAAAATACGTGGAGTTAGGAGGAAAATTTTACCTTTATGGAAAGCTGAGAGAGAGCTCTATCCAATGGTGTCATTTCCAAAAAGTTTTGAGTGCCTAAAAAGAAAAAAATTATGACTGAGGCACAAGAGAGGGAAGAATGAATGGAGTTAGCCACAAAATGAGCAAGGGGCACATTTGGATAACAATTTTTGCCACTCAGAGGGGTCATCTGCCTGCTGGATGAAGTTACCAGTTGCTTGAAGCAATCCATTGGGCATGGAGTCACCAAATTCTTAGTTTGATACCCCGTCTGACTAGAACACTGCAAGGAGGAAGATGGAATATCACCTAATGGGGCAAGGCCTGTGTTGTCACCAAATCACTGCACCCTCCGAATGGTCAGGATGTGAATAGGATGTTCGGTGTGATTGGGACACATGGGATCACCTCTCAAGCTGTGGGACTTGGGCTCGAGGTGAACCTCCAGAGAAGGTCGGCTTCCTCTTCCTAAACTAAGTGTTGTACTACTCCTAGTGTAACAAAAATGATTATCTAGTCCTATGCTAACATTTTCATGGGGTTTTAGGGAAAGAGATTTACAGAAATGAAACTATACTAGGGATGGTGATGCACCAAATAAAGGGTGTCTTCAAATTCAGGAAGGGTTAATTTGAAGAGGGTGTGTGCACCACAGGTCAACTTCACCTACTGCAACTTAGAGAGGGTACAGGATACCACAAACTAAGAGACACACGTTCCCTTTGTTAAACTTTATCAGACTGAGAAATATACCAGTTTCTGAGTGAAGAAGGATGAACTAAAGAAGGGTGAACAGACACCACAACTCAACTGCATGCAATACTTCACCACTCGATAAGCACAGAACTCCAAGAACCTGCAATAGAACTTAAACTTGCACAATGTACCTGCAAGTATGAGAAAGGCACAAAGAAGCAAAAAACGATGAAAGGAATGAGATTAGTCACAAAACACACACTTTTATTGCTTCAATAACATGCACAATGCATCATACATTTAGAAGAGGCAATAGTTGCCATTATAGTCTTGAAGAGGAGGCTTGAAAGTTCTCTCAACACACAAGAACAACTTGCACAAGAGAGAGGATTCTTGAAAAGTATACACTCACCTGAGATATCTAACTTTCCAGCTTGTCTGAAATGTTGGAACCCTTTGAAATGAGCTTCCAACTTACATTTATAGAAGAATATGTGAGAAAGAAGAGGAAAGGTCATAATTACATTCCTAAATTGAAGGCCCATGATGTATTTATTGCAGTTAGTTGAACCACCTGAGAAGGTTCCATCATGGGTCATTAATTGCCTGATGACCTAGTCTTCTCAATTAATTAAAAGAATATTTAAATAATAATAATAAATATTATTATTAAAATATTTAAATAAAAATATTAATTTAATTAACATAATGTTGGGACCCCCCCTGTTGACCTGTTTGACTTGAAGAGGAGGGGGGTCCATGTGGATAGAGTCTGCACAAATCTCAACTCGGTGAGCTTCGAATCCTCTAACTTAGTGTTGTAATTGATTTTGAACCCCACACCAACTCTTTCCTCGTCTTGGCAATCGGGCTCTTTTGCATTGAGTCCTTTGAATGGTGAGCTATCAAACTTGATTCTTATCATTTTCCTCTGTTAACTAGAAGCCATTTATGCATTCCACGTTCAAACTTCATGAAACATCACCACGAGCTCCCTGTGAAGTCACCGAGATCTTCATCCAGCAAACGATCTTACCTTTCCTGGGCTCAAACTCACTTGAATGCCGAGCTTAACACAATATTTCTAAAAAGAATGGTTTTACCACAATGCTCAGGATTCTTCCTCATCATATAACACTTGTAGTAAGAATGTTTTGGCTTTGCCATAATAAGCACAATTTGTACCTTCCAAATGATGAGAAAATGCCATTATCAATAAAGACCTAGTGCTGCCATGATGATGACCCAGGCTCATGCCTGTAACATGTCGATAGACACCCTTAAGACTAATTTTTGGTCAAAGAACCCTTCGGTATTTTGGCAGTGCATTTGGAAATCTCGGCTCCAATCAACAACTATGCCACTATTGGAATCTTAGTATGGCATAGGTAGCTATGAGCTACACCATATACTCATTTTTCCAGAAACTAAAAAGATCCTTTATGTTATAATCTACATCACATAAAATAAGCCCTTCAAAAAATACATTAAACAACTAGGAAAACCGAGAGGACCTTGGAAAAATGTATAGGTAACAACCATATGAATTCCTCCTTAGTCGTGGATCAAAGCTAATAGAAATAAAGCTAGATAAAATTAGCTTGAAACTACAGTATAATCATCCATTTGTTAAAAACAAGTTTCTCTGAACCTGGTAAAGGAATACTTCTATTATCTGATTGGACGCATATAATGGAAGGGTATAAATATTTCCTACTGCCCACAGAGTTTCTCAAAGAGACCATTTACAAGTGATAAGGATGTAGCATGTAAAATGGCCAACCAGGTATTTCAGAGTTGACCTTCACATTCAATTCATTTCAGGAGAAAACATGCTGAGCAATATGAATCATTTCATTCTGCATGGTAATAAACTTCCATCTCCTGACTTGGGAAAACTTTATGAAGCCTTGAATAGTGTGACTCCAATCCATCATATACAACAGTGAATATTTGTTTCCTAGTTGTCTGCTTGAAGCGCTAAAAACGGCTTCTACTATAATGCAACATGCCTGTGCCTGTGCGTGGGATTTTTCCGTGACCACCGAATGCTCAGAACTATACAGAGGATGAGGAGAAGGTCGTGGCTGCTGGGAGAAGTATGCCAGCATATGTGAACTTATCAGGTCGGACATATATTTGTTGTATTCGGTGAAACATTATCAACACTTCGTGAGGAAACGCGTGTCTTCTGTAAGCTGCAATTATGGTATTCCATGAGAAGGTGTCTCTTTCATGTGAAATCTTGAAACTAGATACTGTTTCAAACATCGAACCATCTTCAACCATCTCGCCATCATCCTCCCTTATCGATCGAAAGATTACTCAACGCCCAATTTATAACTGCCACTTTAATTCTCCTGGTAACTAGCAAAAAGACTCGGACCACTCCAAGTTGCGCGGGGTTTTCATGATGGATAGCCATCGTAATTTTTCCACTTGGCAATCTGATCCAATTTCTCCCCTACGCGGAGTGGATAGCATGGTTTACCAACCCAAAATTTCCACTTGGCGGTGCTTGCCTGAATCTCCTTTGCGTGGAATTTCTTCCTTGGCTTGCCATCCACGAAAACCCACTTGGCATTGCTCGCCTTATTTCCCATGTCCGGGATTAGAGTGCGGGGTTTTGTTATCATTTGGCCATATTTCATTTTGGATAGATGGCCACCAACTTCCACCTTTCCGCTCAGCGTGAGGAGACATCATTTTCTCAGTGCAAACATTTCAGTTGTAGCTTGTAAGGTGTGATAATCCCGACAAAATCCTTTATGCTCGCCAACTTAGTGACTCGTTGAAGATGCTCATATAATTACAAAGAAAATTATGCTCCATGAATATTCTGATATGAAACAATTCCACCTCTATGAGATCCACTTCCATGAGTTACATCACAAAACAAGTAAGATCTCGATAGAGAATCTTTGTAATAAATTTCATCAATTCTCCTGGTAACACTCTCACTGTCACTTAATCGATTTTCATAAAAATATCTTGAAGGAAAATCCCGAATTTGAGGATGCATTCGATGCTAATTAGATAACAACATAGTTGGACAACCTACTTGCTCAAAAAAGCTTCTACTATACTGCGACATGCCTGTGCATCGAATGCTCAGCTGCTTTGAGCATAGAACTGAAATTCTCCTAGGAAAGTTCCGTGAGGAAGTGATTGGCTATACGCAGCAGCTACAGGGTAGAGAAGTAAGCTTATCTAAGAAAATGAGTGGCCTCTAGAGAGATTTGATTGTGATAGCTGCTGCAGGGTGATCCCAAGGAACCGTTGGTGTTGATCTTGATGTTTTGGTTGCATGCGACCACAGTTGTGATCAGTTGTTGTAAAATATTGCTGCTGTAGTAGAAGAACGAGATAAATTTTTAGTTGAGTTGTCTTACCTTTTCATTTTGGAAACTCTCTTCCATGGAAGAAGCTCGAACAAATCTTGAGGCAGCTATTGTCTCGGTCGAGTCATTAAAACTAAATTCATATTCCAACAAGGAAGCATCAATCTCTTCATGTTGAATTAAACCGAGTCGAGCTCGTCATTTCTCTGCCTCAATGAGCCAACCATCGAAACATCCTCCACTCCTATTGAGACTCTTTTATGACAAGCCAAAGTTGGACAACCGAACTTACATTTCCTACTCATGAACTCGTCTAAGGCTTGTGATCTGAGTTATGACAGGGTTAGGACAAGGCATGAACTCCTTTTTTGACTCGTCTCTTTATTCCTGATTTGACACTGTTTTAGCTTGACTGAGCGAGATAAGCTTATCGAACTCCTCGATGGCTTGCATACCAAAAAAAAATTGAACGATCTCACATGATGACCAGAAGTGGGTCCCTGGGACCAACGTCATGATTTGATAGTAATAAGGCCCTGTTTTCTAATTTTTCCATGTGCGTAAAATTGGATAACATTTTTGGTGACCTCTCTGTTATGATTGCCTGCTAAGCATGATCCCAGTAGCCTTAAGTCATCCATTGGGCATGGAGTCTATGTTGGAATCCTGAAAGTAGTATGATTTTCTTTGACACATCCCAGAATCTCCTTGAACATTTCCGATATCCTAGACCTCCCTAGAATGCTAAGAATGAAGTATACTGAATCTGTTGAATCCTTGACATCCATGAAACATTGCAAAAAATTGAATGAAGCAAATTTTGATCTCTTATGGAAACCTTGAACCTTTCCTCTCCTTGACACCTCCCAATGATGAAACAAAGTGCAGAACACCACAAAACACAACAACAAGGAAAGCAAAACAACAACACACAACAATGTGCATAAGCACTTGGAGGAAAACACCTAATTTAACTGTACAGGGGGTGGAACGCTTCTCAAAAACAAGCTTTGAGATGTATCCCATTCACATGAATGGGCAGTTGTTCTCCATTGAGCCTAGATAGACAAAATGAATTTGCCTCTTTGTAACTTGTGATGATGTATGGCCCACTCCAGAGAGCATCAAACTTGGAATGCTTTCCTGGTTTGGCCCTGTCTTCATCCCATTTGAGAACTAAATCTCCCTCTTGAAAATGCCTGTTGGATGCCTTCTTGTCAAAATATTTCTTAACTTGAGCCTGATGTTGCTCCAAAGTTTTCATAGCCTTGTCTCATACTTCCTCTAACTCCATGAGTTCAACAAACCTTACTGTCAAAGGATCACTCTCTATAACTTCAAGTTGATGAGCTAACTCCAAAGAAGGTAACTCTAATGAGAGTGGGAGTTTTTCCTCTCTTCCATATACAAGAACGAAAGGAGAATTTCTGATGGCCCTTTTAGGTGTGATCCGATCTACCCATAAGGCAGTCTTAAGCTGTGTATGCCAAGTCCTCTTGTTAGTCTCCATTATGCGCTTAATAATCCTTATGAGGTTTTTGTTGCTAGACTCAGCCAATCCCTTTCCTTGAGGATAGTAATTGGATGAAGTTTTGAGGTATACCCCATTTTTAACAGCCCATTCACTCAATTTCATACCAAGAAAAGCCAGCGCATTGTCTAAAATGACTGTAAACAAAACACCGAACCTCGTCATTATACCCTCCAAAAAATCTAGAACTACCTTTTCATTGCTCTCTTTTAATGCTACCACCTCTGTCCATTGAGTAAAATAGTCTATTACTGTAAGGACCCACTTATGTCTGTCACTGGATGGAGGATTAATCATTCCAATGAAATCCAACCCCCATTGAACAAAGGGTTGATTCACTTGAATTGGATGCAGCGGAAGAGCTGTCAGCTTCTGCTTACCTGTGAAAAAGGCACATTCCTTACATTTCCTTACCCAGAGATGGGCATCCTTGAATAAATCTAGCCAATAGTAGCCAGCTCGCATGATCTTGGTAGTTGTTGTTCGTGTGGAATAATGTCCTCCAGATAGGTCATTATGAAATTCTTCTAGTATCTTACTTACCTGTTCTGGTCCTATGCACCAAAGGAGGATGTCGTTAAAATATTTTCGAAAGAGAATGCTATCTACCAAAACATATGGGATAGATTGAAGATGGAAAGTTCATCTTTGGTTTTTATCCATGTTTGTTGGGTATGCTCCTGAGAAGATGAAATTCTTCATTTTGGATAACCAGTCAGCTTGATCAACATCCTCATCAGTATTTAGGAGTGTCACATCCTCATTACCTTTTGATTCCATGTTTGCAGCAAGTTTCTCACATAAACCCTTACCTTTGAAAAGTTTAGTGACTTTGATGTGCACGTCATACTCCATTACCTTCATGATCCATTCAGCATGCTTTTCATTCATTTCTTTGTTCAGCAAAAACTCCTTGACACCTGAATGAGACACCATCAGATGAATCTTGTTGTTGGACAACATGTGCTTGAATTTCTTCAAAGATCGAATAACCACAAAGACTTGCTTTTCAATGAATGAGTATTTGAACTCGTAGTCTTTGAGGGATTGACTAAAGAAAGCAATTGGTTGCTCCATCAGGTTGTTGTTTTGTTGGGTGAGGATCCTTGAAATGCTCTCTTGACCTGCAAAAGCATAAAGGATAAAATCTTCGTCAAACCTAGGGTTCACAAGCATGGGAGCTTGGGAAATGGTTGTTTTGATGGCTTCAAATCTTTCTCATCCTTCCTTTGTCCATGAGAATGGCATGTTTTTCTTTAGCATGGTTGTCAATGGTTTAGCCAATGTCGTGAATTGAGGGATGAATCTCCACATGAAATTTTATGGTTCCTAGAAAACTCTGGAGGCCCTTCTTGTGACTTAGGAGAGATAAGGACATAATTGAATGAATACTGGCTGGATCGATTGATAATCTTTCTGCTAAAACCACATGCCCCAAAAATTTTCCCTCGTGCACTGTGAAAATACATTTCTTGGGGTTAAGTGAAACCACCCAAATTCCCTACACCTTTGGAAAACTTTCCATAGATGCGTGATGTGATCTTCTGCATGCTTAGAGTATACAGTTATATCATCAAGGTAAACTAAAATAATATCGTTGATTAGTCCCTTAAATTCCATGTCCTTAACTCTTTGGAAAGTAGCCCCCGGCATTGGACAATCCGAATGGAATTTTATCGTAGGCATACGTGCCCCACTTGGTAGTGAAAGTTGTTTTGAATTGGTCAGATTCTTGGACTAGGATTTGATTGTAACCTAAATATCCATCGAGCAAAGAAAATCTTTGAGCTCCTGCCACCATTTGAAGGATCTACTCCTTCGATGGAAGAGGATAATGATCTTTTAATGATGCACGATTCAAATCCCTGGAATCTATGCATAACCGGATCTCTCCGTTCTTCTTCCTCACGGGCACCAAATTGGCTACCCATGAAGAATGCTTGATGGGAAAAATTATACAGGCCTTGATGAGCTTGGTTAGCTCCTTTCTCATTAGTGGCTTAATTTTGGGATTAAGTGGTCTCTGTTTTTGATGAACTGGCTTAGCATTAGGATCCAATTCGATGGTATGTTATGCTAGACCTAGATCAAAACCATGCAGATCTTTATAGCTCCACGTAAAGATGTCATGATACTCTTGACAAAGTTTGGTGAAAGCTTCCTTCTCCTCAGAAGTACACACTTTTCCGATCTTGAGAAATTTTTCATTTGATACTTCAACTTCCTCAAAATATTCTTCTCTGACCACCATGTTAGGGCTTTGTCTTGTGGCTTGGTCATCTGAATTGAAAATGGATTCCAAAGTGACTAAACCTTTTGGTAACTTTTTACTTTTCAATTGGATAATTTTCTCACCATATGAATCTTGCAACTTATCTTGATTATTTTGTAGTAAACTCCGCCTCTTCTTATAGGAAGAGGACAATTTGTTTGTCACTATCAAACACTTGCCAACTACTCACATTGTTAGGGACTACTGGTCGAACCACCATTTTAACAAATTGCTTCCCTTCTTTCATGATATCAACTGGTATGTTGTATTGTGAACCAATTGTAGCAAGCCTATCTGCATTTTGATTTTGATTTCTAGGGATTGCATGGATTCCAAAAGCTTCAAAATCTTCAATCAGGTCCTAGACTCGATTCTTATGTGATCTTAAAAGATCATTTTTAGATGCACTACGTGCCGAAACTTGATGAACAACTAACTCACTATCTCAAAAAATAGTTAGGGCCTTGATTACCTTCCTTTGGGCTAGCTGAATTCCTTGCACAAGAGCCTCGTATTCAGCAACATTGTTGGTGTAACTGAACTGCAACTAGAAAGATAAGAAGTGCTTATCTCCCTCTAGAGAAATTAACATAACACCAACACTGGATCCATTCTTACTTCTTGAGCCATCGAAGAACAATTGCCACAATCCTTTAGAATCACATGGTGTTTTGACAAGTTGTGGTATGATCGTATCTTCTTCATGGATACAGTAAGTACCTAATCCTGTTTCTTCCAAGACCAGCAAACCAGCTTCTTCTTTTGCCAATACATCAGTGTAGGGATCGTATTGATGATCTCTACTTACTTCATCCAAAAAAGTATCAGGAACTTCTTCAACAAGGGTGGTTAGTTCATGATCGCCATCTTCCTCTTCTGGATCACTGATGGTGTAATTTCCATTTATGAGACTAGTAGTGTAGGGTTCTACATGATTATGGCAGATTGGTTATGCCCTTATAGTTACTTTGGTTCCGTATCGAGTCCTGAGAATCATATGCGACCAATCGGCTGATAGGTAACCGCCCATCTTGGAAGTGAAATCCCGTGATAGGCAGATGGCAAAGAGGGGAGGGAGATCGATGACTGATATGTCTTGGGTGAATGACAAACTTGGGCATGCATGAATGGTAAGTTGAAGTCCTTTGATAACCCCAATAGTCTTAACAGCTGTGCCATCCAGTTGAACAACCCCTCTTACAACTGGTGCATATTGTATGCCTAGTACATCTGTAATTTGTTTCGGCATGACAGAGCTACTGGCACCAGAATCGATCATGCAATTATGTACCAGGTGGTTGCCAATGATTAGGGAAATGTAGAATGGCAGTGGTTTGTTTACCGTAGGAATGATTTTCCCTTCCGGTTGACAAAAATTTGTAGCATTTGTCACTCCATGGCTTGGTGATCCGCTGGTTGTACTAAAACTGTTCAGAGCTTCTCGCAACAGGTTTCTTTGGGAAGGGATCGAGAGTGCGTCCCACATGGTAACACTCAGATTGGTTTTCTTCATTTGTTCTACTATGCTGAAGGGAATTGCTCCAACTTTGATGACACTTTTTTGGGCATTGGGGTCCTCCTTTGGAAAATGTTTTTTGGGTACTGTGATGCCTGGAGAACCATCTTTCCCTGTGGTGTGGCTAGCCGGTGTTTCTAGTGATTTCTTTCTTGCATTTTTATCAACTGCCATTTGAAACCCAGGTTGAGAAGTGGATGCTAGATCAGCTTTGAGAGGTTGAGGCTCCATTGCTCTCTTTTTGGAATGAATGTTTTTTGCCACTGATGAAGAATCTATATTTAATCCGTAAAAATCTTCTTCTTGCTAGTTTAGGAAAGTGGATTCTTCAGGTGCCTGCAGTTGATCAATTACTTCTTGTGTAGATGAATTGTTTGTTAACTCTGAAGGGGCAGATACACTTTGAACCATAAGGGTCTAGCTAAGAACCCCATTGGGAAAAAGATTTTGATTGTGAGGTTGAGAGCAAGGATAACACCATTCGTAGTCTTGAACTAGATTATTTTGAATAGGTATTATAGCTCTAGATGAGCTAGCTGCAAGAGGGTTCTGAAAGTTCAAGGGCCTAACATTTGTAACTTGACTTATAGTTTGATTTCGAGGTTGATTGTTCCCTTGAAAAGGAGAATGGTTAGCTTGATATTGCTGATTTTGTGGTTGATACGGATGATTGTATTGAAATTGTTGCCTTTTGAGTGCAACAAGCTCATTTCCAAAATTTTGCAGTAGTGACTTGACTTTAAATAGGTCATTTAAAGAGGCAGGGGAATATTGAGATGGTTTCTTGGAGTCTACTAGAATAGGAGCAATGATAGGTTGATGATTCGTAAGATCTGGAGAAAAGGGCATTGGTGGTCGTGGAGCTATCTTTCCAGCCTGAATCAAAGAATTCTCTGCACTTATGGCAACTTCGTAAGCATCAGGAAGTGTAGTCCCTCCCATGGACTGGATCATAACTACTACATCGCTATTCAAGGCTCACAAATAGTATAAGAATGCATTATGTGTAGAAGGCTTTACGAGCGCCAGAATCCTATTCCAAGTTCTGTGGAATCAGAAGTTGAAATCACTCATGTATTCTTGGGAAGCTCTCTTTATGGTATTAAGTTGTTCCAAAAGTGATAGGTGATCACTTTTGTCTTCAAATTGTTTACATATCTTTTCTCCCAACTCATCCCAAGTGGTTATAGTGCCAACACCTAACCCGCGAAACCATTGAAGTGCTTTTCCCTTGAAAGAGGTAGCAAGAAGTCTAACTGCAACGTTGTCTTCGGTGATATTATGTACTGCACAGATGCTGGCTACATCAAAGATATGCTCCACTGGAGTAACGTGAGTTTCCCCCGTGTAAAAGGGTAAAATTTTGAGTGCCGCAATAGGTATCAGGTCACGTTGAGCCAACATCAGACGACTGCTTGCATTAAAAGGGGGAAAAACTTGGTTCCTCGCCATAGCAACGAAAGGTTGATTGTTCCTGGGTAGAGGAAATCTTCCGTAAGGAGGAGTTGAATGAAGCCTACTAGGTAAATCTGCAACTAGGGATGTGGAAATGCCTCTTCTTCTTCTTTTTGGAGGAGACAAGGAAAGTTCGATATGCTGATAGTTTCCTTTCTTTAAAGAAGCCCTTGTCTAGATTCTTCGCATAAGTTACTGCACTGAGATTTGGAATCTAGAGATATAGAGTCGCCAGGTACTTTGACTTGTGTAAGTGAGAAGAGAAGTACCAACTCTATCCCACCGGGCGAGCCAAAAACTGTTGTCGCCAAATCACTGCACCCTCTGAATGGCCAGGATGTGAATAGGATGTTCGGTGTGATTGGGACACATGGGATCACCTCTCAAGTTGTGGGACTTGGGCTCGAGGTGAACCTCCGGAGAAGGCCGGCTTACTCTTCCTAAACTAAGTGTTGTACTACTCCTAGTGTAACAAAAATGATTATCTAGTCCTATGCTAACATTTTCATGGGGTTTTAGGGAAAGAGATTTACAGAAATGAAACTATACTAGGGATGGTGATGCACCAAATAAAGGGTGTCTTTAGATTCAGGAAGGGTTAATTTGAAGAGGGTGTGTGCACCACAGGTCAACTTCACCTACTGTAACTTAGAGAGGGTACATGATACCACAAACTAAGAGACACGCGCTCCCTTTGTTAAAATTTATCAGACCGAGAAATATACCAGTTTCTGAGTGAAGAAGGATGAACTAAAGAAGGGTGAACAGACACCACAACTCAACTACATGCAATACTTCACCACTCAATAAGTACAGAACTCTAAGAACCTGCAATAGAACTTAAACTTGCACAGTGTACCTGCAAGTATAAGAAAGGCACAAAGAAGCACAGAAGGATGAAAGGAACGAGATTAGTCACAAAACACACACTTTTATTGCTTCAATAACATGCATAATGCATCATACATTCAGAAGAGGCAATAGTTGCCATTATAGTCTTAAAGAGGAGGCTTGAAAGTTCTCTCAACACACAAGAACAACTTGTAGAAGAGAGAGGATTCTTGAAAAGTATACACTCACCTGAGATATCTAACTGTCCAACTTGTCTGAAATGTTGGAACCCTTTGAAATGAGCTTCCAACTTACATTTATAGAAGAATATGTGAGAAAGAAGAGGAAAGGTCATAATTACATTCCTAAATTGAAGGCCCATGATGTATTTATTGCAGTTAGTTGAACCACCTGAGAAGGTTCCATCATGGGTCATTAATTGCCTGATGACCTAGTCTTCTCAATTAATTAAAAGAATATTTAAATAATAATAATAAATATTATTATTAAAATATTTAAATAAAAATATTAATTTAATTAACATAATGTTGGGACCCCCCCGTTGACCCGTTTGACTTGAAGAGGAGGGGGGTCCATGTGGATAGAGTCTGCACAAATCTCAACTCGGTGAGCTTCGAATCCTCTAACTCGGTGTTGCAATTGATTTTGAACCCCACACCAACTCTTTCCTCGTCTTGGCAATCGGGCTCTTTTGCATTGAGTCCTTCGAATGGTGAGCTATCAAACTCGATTCTTATCATTTTCCTCTGTTAACTAGAAGCCATTTATGCATTCCACGTTCAAACTTCATGAAACATCACCACGAGCTCCCTGCGAAGTCACCAAGATCTTCATCTAGCAAACGATCTTACCGTTCCTGGGCTCAAACTCACTTGAATACTGAGCTTAACCCAATATTTCTAAAAAGAATGGTTTTACCACAATGCTTAGGATTCTTCCTCATCATATAACACTTGTAGTAAGAATGTTTTGGCTTTTCCATAATAAGCACAATTTGTACCTTCCAAACGATGAGAAAATGCCATTATCAATAAAGACCTAGTGCTGCCATGATGATGACCTAGGCTCATGCCCGTAAATGTCGATAGACACCCTTAAGACTGATTTTTCGTCAAAGAACCCTTCGATATTTTGGCAGTGCATTCGGCAATCTTGGCTCCAATCAACAATTATGCCACTATTGGAATCTTAGTATGGCATAGGTAGCTATGAGCTACACCATATACTCATTTTTCCAGAAACTAAAAAGATCCTTTATGTTACAATCTGCAACACATAAAAGAAGCCCTTCAAAAAATACATTAAAAAACTGGGGAAACCGAGAGGACCTTGGAAAAATCTATAGGTAACAACCATATGAATTCTTCCTTAGTCGTGGATCAAAGCTAATAGAAATAAAGCTAGATAAAATTAGCTTGAAACTACAGTATAATCGTCCATTTGTTAAAAACAAGTTTCTCTTAACTTGGTAAAGGAATACTTTTATTATCTGATTGGACACACATAAAGGAAGGGTATAAATATTGCCTACTGCCCACAGAGTTTCTCAAAGAGACCATTTACAAGTGACAAGGATGTAGCATGCAAAACGGCCAACCAGGTATTTCAGAGTTGACCTTCACATTCAATTCGTTTCAGGAGAAAACATGCTGAGCAATATGAATTGTTTTATTCTGCATGGTAATAAACTTCCATCTCCTGACTCGGGCAAACTTTATGAAGCCTTGAATAGTGTGACTCCAATCCATCGTATACGGCAGTGAATATTTGTTTCCTAGCTGTCTTCTTGAAGTGCTAAAAATGGCTTCTACTATACTACAACATGCCTGTGCCTATGCGTGGGATTTTTCCACGACCACCAAACACTCAGAACTGTACAGAGGACGAGGAGAAGGTTATGGCAGCTGGGAGAAGTATGCTAGCATAGGTGAACTAATCAAGTCAGACATCTTTTTGTTGCATTCGGTGAAACAGTATCAACGCTTCGTGATGAAACACGTGTCTTCTGTAAGCTACAATTATGGTATTCCATGAGAAGGCGTCTCTTTCATGTCAAAGCCTGAAACTAGATACTATTTCCAACGTCGACCCATCTTCAACTATCTCGTCATCATCCTCCCTTATTGATCGGAAGATTACTCAACGTCCAATTTACAACTGCCACTTTAATTCTCCTGGTAACTCACAAAAATACTCGGACCACTCCAAACTGTGCGGGGTTTTCATGACGGATAACCATCGTAATTTTTCCACTTGGCAATATGATCTAATTTCTCCCCTACACGGATTGGACAACATGGTTTACCAACCTAGAATTTCCACTTGGCGGTGCTTGCTTGAATCTCCCACGCGTGGAATTTCTTCCTTGGCCTGCCATCCACGAAAACCCACTTGGCATTGCTCGTCTTATTTCCCACGTCCGGGATTGGAGTGCGGGGTTTTGTTATCATTTGGCCATATTTCATTTTGGACAAATGGCCACTGACTTCCACCTTTCCGCTCAACGTGAGAAGACATCATTTTCTCGGTGCAAACATTTCTGCTGTAGCTTGTAAGGTGTGATAATCCCGACAGAATCCTTTATGCTCGCCAACTTAGTGACTCGTTGAAGATGCTCATATAATTGCAAAGAAAATTATGCTCCATGAATATTCTGATATGAAACAGTTCCACCTCTATGAGATCCAATTCCATGAGTTACATCGCAAAACAAGTAAGATCTCAATAGAGAATCTTTCTAATAAATTTCATCAAGTCTCCTGGTAACACTCTCACTGTCACTTAATCGATTTTCATAAAAATATCTTGAAGGAAAATCCTGAATTTGAGGATGCATTCAATGCTGATCAGATAACAACATAGTTGGACAACCTACTTGCTCAAAAAAGATTCTACTATACTGTAACATGCTTGTGCATCGAATGGTCGGCCACTTTGAGCGTAGAACTAAAATTCTCCTAGGAAAGTGCTGTGAGGAAGTAATTGGCTATACGCAGCAGCTACAGGGTAGAGAAGTAATCTTATCTCAGAAAATGAGTGGCCTCCAGAGAGAGTTGATTGCGACAGCTGCCGTAGGGTGATCCCAAGGAACCGTTGGTGTTGATCCTGATGTTCTGGTTGCATGTGACCATAGTCGTGATCGGTTGTTGTAAAATCTTGCCGTTGTAGTAGAAGAACGAGATAAAGTTTTAGTTGAGTTGTCTCACCTTTTCATTTTGGAAACTCTCTTCCATGGAAGAAGCTCGACCAAATCTTGAGGCAGTTATTGTCTCTGTCGAGTCATTAAAACTGAATTCATATTCTAATAAGGAAGCATCAATCTCTTCATGTTGAATTAAACCAAGTCAAGCTCGTCATTTCTCTACCTCAATGAGCCAACCATCGAAACATCCTCCGCTCCTATCGAGACTCTTTTATGACAAGCCAAAGTTGCATAACCAAACTTACATTTCCTACTCATGAACTCATTGAAGGCTTGTGATCTGAGTTATGACCGAGTTAGGACAAGGCACGAACTCCTTTGATGACTCATCTCTTTATTCCCGATTTGACATTGTTTTAGCTCGACCAAGTGAGATAAGCTTATCGAACTCCTCGATGGCTCGCATGCCAAAAAAAAATTGAGCGATCTCACATGATGACCAGAAGTGGGTCCCTGGGACCAACGTCATGATTTGATAGTAATAAGGCCCTGTTTTCCAATTTTTCCATGTGCGTAAAATTGGATAATAGCCTACAAACACATTCCCAGGAACAACAAGCTTGTGCAAGAGCACTTAGGGAAAACAAACTAACCTACAGCAAAACAATGTGCACAAGCACTTGGAGGAATGGAAACCTAAGCTAATATGTACAAGGTGGAGAGTTCCTTTAATAGCAATGCTTTAGATGGATTCCATTGATTGGAATCTATTGTTCCTCGCCATCCAATGAAGACAATTGGAAATTATTGTTGTCCTTACACTTTGTTACCATGTATGGGCCACTCCAAATGGCATCAAATTTTGAATGCCTTCCCGGTTTTGCTCTGTCTGTATCCCATTTTAACACCAGATCTCCAACTTGGAAGGATCTATTTTTGGCCTTCCTATCAAAGGTCTTCTTTATCAAATCCTGATCCTTCTCCATTTCTTAGGATGCCTAATTTCTAATTTCTTGGAGCTCCATCAATTCTGCATATCTGACTTCCATGGGCTCAAACTCCAACAACTCCAACTGTTTCATGAGTTCCAATGTTGGCAACTCAAGTGACATGGGAAATATTTCCTCTCTTCCATGAACAAGCTTGAATGGAGAGTTACTTTTAGATCTCTTGGGAGTTATCCTATCAGCCCATAAGGTTGATTTCACTTTAGTGTGCCAAGACCTCTGATTTTCATCAAGAGTCCTCCTAGTGATCCTCAATAAGTTCTTGTTTGTAGACTCAGCCTGGCCATTACCCTAGGGGTAATAGTTTGATGAAGTACTTAGATAGATCCCATTCTTGATAGCCCATTCAGTCACCTTAGACCCAATGAATGCCAACGCATTATCTGATATTATTGTAGCTGGTATGCCAAACCTAGTTGTTATTCCCTCATAGAAGTCTAGGATACTAGCTTCATTTGCCTCCTTCAGTGTTATTGCTTCAGTCCACTTAGTGAAGTAATTTGTTGCTGTTAAAATCCACTTGTGCCCTTGGATTGAATTGGGATTAATGACTCCAATGAAGTCTAAACCCCATTGCATGAATGGCTGGTCAACTGAAATTGGATGCAATGGAAGGGAAGCTAGCCTCTCTTTACCTATGAAGAATGCATAATTCTTGCACCTCTTGATCCATGCGTAGCAATCACTAAAAATCTTGGGCCAATAATAACTAGCCCTCATGATTTTTAGAGTTGTCACTCTTGGTGCAAAATGACCACCAACTGGTCCACCATGGAATTCTTCCAACACCCTATGAATTTGATTTGTACTAATGAATCTCAGTAGTACTCCATTCAAATCTCTTTTGAACGAAACACCATCAACAAGGGCATATGGGACAACCTACAATCTGAAGTGTCTTCTTTTTATATTGTTCATCTCCGGAGGGCATAGACCTGTGCTTAGGAAATGCATTATGTCTTGGGTTCAACAAGGAATGGGAACACCATTATTTTCCTCTTGAGTACTTCCTTGCTCATGGTTGTCTTGCAACGCCAAAACAACCTCTTTGTCATTGCATGCTTCCTTTTGTTTGCTCAAAATCAGCTGCTCACACAATCCTTTTCCTCTTACCAACTTGGTGACTTTGATCTCTATGTCATACTCCATGACACAAGTAATCCAACTTGCCCTTTTTTCATTCAAGTATTTGTTGAGGAGGAATTCTTTAACTCCCACATGAGAAACCAACAATTGGACCTTATTGTTTGAAAATAGATGCTTGAATTTCTTCAAGCTCCTGATTACTACAAGAACATGCTTCTCAATGAAAGAATATCTCACCTCATAGTCCTCCAGGCTTTAGCTAAAGAAAGAAATTGGCTGCTCTTCATTATCTTTGTTCTGTTGTACCAAGATTGCAGAGATAGTATCATCACCTCCAAATGCATAGAGGATGAAATCCTTGGAGAAATCCAGGTTGATGAGAGTTGGGGCTTGAGAGATGGCTTCTTTGATTGATTCAAAACTTTCCTTGCCTTCTGCTGTCCATTTAAAATCCATGCTTTTCTTTAACATCTTGGTGATAGGCTTGACTAGGGCTACAAAATTTGGGACAAACCTCCAAACAAAATTTATTCTCCCCAAGAAAATTTGAAGGGCCTTCTTGTGGCTTGGCAATGGTAGTGCTCTTATGGCTTTAACTTTCTCTGGATCAATTGCTAATCCTTTTTTGGAGACAATTTGACCAAGGAGTTTTCCTTCATGGGCTAGAAAAATACACTGTTTAGGATTCAAGGAGACTCCAAATCTTCTACACCTTTGGAACACTTGTCTCAAATGAGAGAGGTGGTTTGCTGCATCTTTTGAAAAGATAGTGATATCATCAAGATATATCAATACAATGTTGTTAATCAAACCTTTGAAAGCCATGTACATTGCTCTTTGGAAGGTAGCTCCAGCATTGGACAGCCAAAATGGCATTTTCCTGTATGCATAAGTTCCCCATTTAGTTGTAAAGGCTGTCTTGAACTGATCTTCTTCCTTCACCATAATCTGATTATACCCTGAATAGACATCAAGTAATGAAAACCTCTCAGATCCAGTAACAACTTGCAAAATTTGCTCCATAGAAGGAAGTGGATAATGATCCTTGAGAGATGCTCTATTCAAATCTCTAAAATCAACACACAATCTGATTTCCCCACTCTTCTTTCTTACTGGAACCAAGTTGGCTACCCAACTAGAATGCTTGATAGGGAATATGATTCTTGATTCTATCAACTTATTCAATTCTTTTCTCATGAGAGGCTCCATGTGGGGGTTGACTGGCCTTTGTTTTTTCCTGATGGGGTTAATACTTGGATCCAATTCAATGGTATGTTGAGCTAACTCAAGATTGAAACCTTTCAAATCTTCATAGCTCCAAGCAAACACATCAGGGAATTCTTGAGAAAGCTATATGAACTCATACCTTTCTTGCTCAGTTGTCATCTTACCAATTTGGAGTGATTTGCCTCCTTCTACCAAGATGGACACTGAATCTTCTCCCTTCACTTGGATGTTTTCTTTCTCCTTCCTAAACTGATCATTAGGATTGAAAATGGACTCCAAAGTAATAAGTCCCTTTGGAAGTTTTTTGGTTCTTAGCTGCATCACTTGGTCACCATACTGCTGCTCCAACTTTTCCTGATTTTTAGATGAGAACTCAGCCTCTTCTTGTAAGAAATGGATGATTTTCTTATCATTTTCAAACACTTGCCAACTTACATTGTTATCTGGCACTGAAGGCCTCATAATCACATGGATGTTTGGCTGTACCTTGTCTTTTTGAATGCTTTCAACAACGTCAAAGGCTGCCCCAACTGCTGCAAGCCTATCAGCAGCTTGGTTCTCTTTTCTAGGAATGAATTTTATGCCAAAACCCTCAAAATCTTCAATGAGGTCCAACACCCTGATCTTGTAGCATTTGAGTAGATCATTCTTCACATCATGCTGCCCCTTAACTTTGTTGACAATCAACTCACTATCACCAAAGACTTTCAAGTTCTTTATTCCTCTCTTGATTGACCAATGCAAGCCTTGTATCAAGGCCTCGTACTCAGCAGTGTTATTAGAGCATGGAAACTGAAATCTAAAAGTTGAATAATACTTCACTCCTTGGGGGGAAACAAGCATAGTTCCCCCTCCTGCACCTTGTCTACTCCTTGATCCATCAAAAAAAAATTGCCATACCTCATTGTCATCCTTGTGGTCTAGCTTGGTGATGCTAGGAATAGGATGATTTTCTTCATGCATGCAATAGACTCCTAACTCAGATTCTTCTATTTCTTGATAAGGATCAAAAGCATGCACCTTGTTTGCCCACTCATCAAGAGTTAGATCTGGGATACTTCCAACCTTGGTGTCAGCCTCATCAGTGCTTGGATAATATTCTTGATCAAATGCTGAACAATTGGTATTGATCTGACTTGGAGTGTAAGGCTCAATGTGAAAGTTTGCAATAGGCTCAGATCTGATTGTGGCCTTAGTTCCATATCTTGTTCTGAACAACATGTGTGACCAATCAGCAGATAAGTAACCTCCAATCTTGTCTATGAAATCCCTTGACAAACATAGGGAAAATAGTGGTGGAAGGTCTATTACTAAAACATCTTGCAAAACAACAATGTTAGGCCATGCATGCAAAGTAAGACTCAAGTTTTTAATCACTCCAACTATTGTTACTGCTATCCCATCCAATTGTACTACTCCTTTGGATATGACTTCATACTGAACTCCCAACAGATCAGCTATTTGCTTGGGCATCACTGAACTACTTGCCCCAGAATCAATCATGCAATTGTGTACTAACTGATTCCCAATGATCAATGAAACATAAAATGGAGGGGGCTTCAACATCTTACCTTGCTATCCTCCATGATTCCCCTCAAGTTGGGTAGCATTTGTGAACACCTTCTCTTGCATTTGGACCTGCTGATTTAAAGTTGACCAGTCCTTCATGGCAGCTTGTAGCAAATCTCTTTGGCCTGGGATAGATAGTGATTCCCACATTGATATATTTACATTTTTCTTCTTCATCTGATTAATGATATTGAATGGAGATGAAGCATCTCTCTGATGCCCCTTGGCCTACACATTCATTCCTTACACATGGGCAGCAGCAATTGGCATTTGAGTTAGCTTAGGAGCTGTTTTAGGTAGCCCTTGTGTGCTTGGAACTAAATTTTGTTTGCCAATAATCTGTGGGGTGATGGAAGATTGTTGATTAATTAGAGCTAATGGATGTTCTTCTCCCAAATTTCTCCTTTTTGACCTTGTGTTAGCTGCAACACTTTGGGAAACCGTTTGATTCATGCCACAAAAATATTCTGCCTGCCCCTTGTGTTGGCTACAACACTTTGGGAAACCATTTGATTCATGCCACAAAAATATTCTGCTTGTCAGTTTACAAACGTGGCATCATTTGGAGCTGATTGTTGTTGGAATGTTTCCTATTGCTGGTTACTTCCTTGGTTACCTTCACCTTCCATACCAGTAGTTGTCACCATTAATGCTTGATTCAAGGCACCGTTGAAGCACATGGATTGGTTATGAGGTTCATTACATGGGAAACACCAATCATACTCTTAAGCTACATTGTTTTGTACTGGCACTAATGCTTTAGAGGCAGATGTAGCATTGGGATTATAGGGCTGAAATGGTCTGTTGGTAGGAGGTCTTGCTTGGTTTAGATTTGCAGCTGGATTGGGTGGTCTTTGAGGTTGGTATGACTACCTATTAGTCTAAGCTTGAGGCTAGAAGGGAGGTCTAAAACCTTGGGCTTGCTGCCTCTTGAGTGTAACCAGCTCATTACCTAAATTTTTCAGCTACTTCATGACTTATTGAAGTTCATTTGAGGCACTAGAAGATGAAGTAGAAGCTTCACTTGAATTTTGATTTCTAGGAGTGGGAATAGGAGCTAAATTAGGTGTTTTATTAGTGTTTGGGCTCTCTAAACTTGGAAATAATGGCATTGGAGGCCTATGAGCTAGCTTGCCAGCTTGAATCAAACAATTTTCAGCTCTAATGACAATGCTATAAGCAATGGGGATAGTTGTGCCTCCCATGGATTTAATTAACATAGAAATATCAGAATTTAAAGCTTTGAGGTAATAAAGAAAAGCATCTTCTACTATTGGCCTGACTACCACTGGAATTCTCTCCCAAGTCCTTTGAAATCTGAAGTTAAAATCAGTCAGTTGCTCATTGGGAGCTCTTTTGATGGTTGTCAGCTTCTCCAAAAGGGACAAGTTGTCTCCCTTTTCTCCAAACTGTTCATGGAGGGATATACATAGTTGATTCTAATTTTGAATAGAACCTGAGGCAAGACTCCTGAACCATTGCAAAGCTTTCCCTTTGAATGAAGATGCTAGAAGTTTGACAGTAACTTGCATCTCATTGATCTCATGGATTGCACAAATATTAGCAATATCCTTGACATGATCACCATGAGTAGTCTGATTCTCTCTAGTAAAGTATGGGATGTTCTTCAATGTTGCAACTGGAATTGGATTTTGTGCATTGAGAGCAAGTGGGATGTTGCCAGTGAAATTGAAATAGGGGTTGTTTTGTGCCATTCTGATTGGCCTTAGAACCCTTGTTGATTGAATGAAAGGCCTCCCAGGTGGAGGAGTTGAAAGAGTTTTGTTTGGTGGAGATGGAGACCTTTGAATCCTCCTCCCTCTTTGCCTTCTTCTTGGGGATAATTATAGATACTCAAACAACACTTCTTCTTCTCCAACTCTTAACCTTGTGGTGATACTTCTCATGGGTTTTTCAGGCCTGCACTACTAAAACTAGTTGATTCTTCTTCCTTGGAGTCGCCATATGTGCAATTTAGGGATATTTTAAGCAAGAATCTTGCAAAAAATGCACATCATTTTTGTTGTAATGAAGATGAAGACCTCTAAGTCCCACAAGGCATGCCAAAACTTTTGTGGCAAATCAGCAGCACCCCTAGATGTTGATCATATTTCTAGTTTGATCATCCTAAGTAGTGAGTGTGATTGCACAACATTAAATCCTTTCCCCAAGTGTGGGACTTGTAAAATGGGAAAGGAATCTCTAGATTAGAGGCTGGTTCCTCAACTCCTCTGATCAAATTTATCACTTACAAGTTGCAGAGGTTTAAAACTCAAAATCCTACTCTAAATTCCAAAGTAGACAGAGATAGAGGATGCAAAAAAAAGAAAACTGAAACTAATGCTAATGAAGGTGATACACCAAAGGAGTGGTCAACATTTTTTTACTTCTGCAAATTGAAACATTTCACAAAAATGAAACAAAAACTTCATGCACAAACTGATAACTGTAATGGAGGGTTAGAAATGAATCAAAAAACACAGACAAAGGATTAAAACTCATTCACAGAGCCTGTATTGTCATTTTACATCAAAAATTACTTGCATTGCAACACCTGAGATGCAAAACAAGTTGCAGTCTTGGAAGAGGTCTGGTTTTCCAAAAAAAATCACTTTAAGTGACAAAGGGAGCTTGCAATACATGGAAAAAATGTTCAACCCTTTGAAAATGAGCCAAATCTGGCTTTTACAGTGCAAGGGACGAGCCTAGGAGAGAGAAACGTGGGAAAACATGGAAGGGATTCAACCATTAACAAAAATGCAATCAAAATAGCATGGGTGTCCTTATAGACCCATCCCCTGACATTTTTAGCCATGCTGGGAGAGAATGTAAGCCATTCTTCATTAAAAACGGTGGTTAAAACGTCATTTCTGTCCATGACCACATGCTAAAGGAATTTTTCAATTTTCTCTCTCCAAACTCCATCAAAATGCAAAAATGATCCCAAAATCTTGTATAGAATTTCACCAATTTTCCATTTATATCAAGAACGTTAAAAACCGAGCTCTAGATCAAAAGATATGGCCATTTGAATTTTTAGGGAAAAACAGGGCCAAATCGGGTTGGCGGGAAAAAATTTGAATTTTTTACCTTTTTGGTCATTTGGAATTTTTTCCAAAATTTCCCCGCACTCCACCTTTCTAGGTACCATGTGGCATGTTTTTATTGGGTGCCAGCCCATTCTGCTCCATTTCCCTTTAGTTTCACATTTGGAAAGTTTCCCAAAAATTCCCCGCCAAGCCGGTGAGTTGAGAACACATGGCATGTGTTGATTAGGCACGGGCCTTTCCTCACTAAATTTTCTACGGGCCATTTTGACAATTTTCCCTTTTGGACACATGGTAAAACCCCATTAGATGCGGGTTTTCCCCTTTGAATTTTACTTGCGGGCTTTTCCTTTGTTTTCTACTGCCACCTGACACATGGCGAGATCCCATTGGCTTGCATTTAGGGGGTGGGATTTTTCCTTTGAAAATTCCTTCGTTATTTCCTTTGGGAAAATTTCCAAATTCTCTCCATGCTCTACCTTTCCAGGTGCCACATGGCACATTTTTATTGGTCATGGGCCCATCCTGCTCCATTTTTACTTCTGCGCCAATGCTTTGGGAAAAAATCTCAAATTCCTCCTATGCTCCATGGCTCTGACACCCAAGGACACGTGTCGAAACATGATTGAGCACAGGGGCAGCGGGCCCAAAACTCCTCCTTTGAAATTTTACAAAACACTTCACCAAAAATCTAACTTCTCCTCTGCCCTCTGAAACTCCCACGCCATAGGACACATGGCGTAATATGATTGGGCACAAACCTTCCCTCCAAAATTTTCCATGTGTAACACTTAGCCAAATTTTTAAAATATCTCCCCTGGACACGTGGCATCATCTAATTTGTCGGCGAGCCTACGGGGAAAAATCTTCCTTTTGAAATTTCACCAAAACACTTGGTAAAAAACCAAGTTTTCCTCTGACCCCCATCACTTCCTTGGACACGTGGCGGCATCTCATTGGCTGCGGGCCTTTTAGGGGAAAATTTCCCACAAAAACTCCACCGAGCCATAACTTTAAAAATACATGGAGTTAGGAGGAAAACTTTACCTTTCTGGAAAGATGAGAGAGAGCTCTATCCAATGGTGTCATTTCTAGAAAGTTTTGAGTTCCTAAAAAGCAAAAAATTAGGACTAAGGCACAAGAGAGGAAAGAATGAATGGAGTTAGCCACAAAATGAGCAAGGGGCACATTTGGATAACAGTTCCTTATGAGAAAGTTTCTTTCTAGCAGCACCTTTTCATAGTATTTACACTTTTTAACAAGAGAAATCACCTGTAATAGTATTTTCTTATGTGTACCCATATTTGAATGACAGCCACCCCACACCAAGGGTGTGTGTAGTCCTCTGCACATAAAAACACTTCAGATTTGAATCAGCTTCTAGCATGCAAATGTGCTTATTACACAAAAATCTAAACTCAATTGACAAAGCATAGCGATGAAGAAGGAAACCCACTAAAGGAAATATAGTAAGGAAAATATATACTAAATGGAAATACTACCTTATTACAAACACAAAGAAGGATTATTTATAGTAGGGTTTTAGCCTACTCCCATTGAAATAATCAGGTAACCATGTTCCATCAAGAACCTCTAACTGGCAAGCACCTAACTCAAGTATGTGAGTGATGACATATGGTCCCAACCAATGCACCTTAAGCTTGTCTGGGTGGCACAGAAACTTTGAATCATAAAGAAGCATCATCTTCCCAACCTCAAACTTCTTGTCCTTGATATGTTTGTCATGTCATGCCTTTTTTCTAGCCTTTTCTTGCCTCTGACTCCAACGTGTTATGGCACACCTCTCATCAAGTTGTATTAATTTGTCAATTCTTTCTTCCAATGCTTGCTCATCAGCTAGACCTCTAGTGCATGCAATATGTAAAGAAGGTAACATAAATTCTATGGGAAGAACTACTTCTACATCAATCACCAACTGAAAGGGTGTGGCCTTATTCAACCTTTTATAGGTTGTTCTATATGCCCAAAGTATAGCATAAACTTAATCATCTCAATCTTTCCTTCCAACATCACAAATTTTTGTCAAGGTCTGGCTCAATATCTTGTTGAAGGCCTTAGCAGTCCCATTTACTTGAGGGTGATAGGGTGTGGTCTTGTTGTGCATGACCATGAATTCATCTAATAATATTTTGATTGTCTCATTCCATAAATGTGTGCCTAGTAAGAATATTTTCCCATAAGAACCTTGTTGTTGTAGTTGTTGTGTAATCATTTGAAGGTGTTGCTTCTACCCACCTTATAAGATAATGTGTACAAGTGATGATGTAGTGTGATCTAGTTCTACACGCGGCTGGAGAAATAGGACCCACAAAGTCTATTTCCCATTTTTCAAATGGTTATGCACTAGTAATATGCCTTAAAATCATTTCATCTCTTTGCCCAGGTTTTCTAAGATACTGCCAATGATCACATGCCTTATAATACTCCTTGAAATCCTTATACAAGGTTTCCCACCATAAACCAATCAGTAGAATCTTGTGCATGGTGGCATCACCGACATAGTTTCCTCCTGTAATATTGTCATGATCTTCTTCCATGATTTTCATGAACTCATTCTCCAATACACATCAGCGCAATACTTCATCTTGTCCTATTTTGTATAGGTCACCATTGATCAACATGAAAGGTATGGTACGAATTGTAAGTTTTTTATTTTCCAAGACTTTCATTCCTTCTATCTCCATACCTATGCATAAAAAGATAGAAATATTATCTAATTCTGAAGGCAGACAATTTAACCTATACAAATGTGTATCTGGCATTGTATCTTCAATTATATGTATGTCCTCTCCTGATTGAATTCTTGATAAGTGGTCTGGGCCAAAATTACTTTTACCAAGCTTTACCATAACTATAAATTTAGACTCTTGGAATAAGAGAACCCATCGACATATGTACCCCTATAAAAAGGGCTTATTTACCAAGTATTTCAATGTCATGTGATCTGTATAAAACACAAAAGGTGTTGCTAGAAACTACTGTCTAAACTTATGTAGTGTGTAGATCATTGACAAGGCCTCGCACTCTGTAGTTGTATAATTTTGTTCTGTAGGAGTCAACTTTCTACTACCAAAACAAATAGGATGATCTATATTACCTTCTCCAGGTTGAGCTAATATTGCACCAATGGCCATGTTAGAGGCATCCACATGTACGTGAAAAGGTTGGTTCCATGAGGGAAAGCACAGAATAGGTGCCATCGTAAGCCTACAAGTAAACCTGTAAGAATTTGTGAATAAATTCCTAGAATGCTTGAACCACAATGTGCAAAAAATACTACATGTTCATTCTTCAATCCAAAGGGCATCACCATGTATGCAAAAAATCCCCATTTAGTGGTGAAAGTTGTTTTCTCTTGATCCTCCTTTACAATTATTACTTGATGATATCCATAGAATCCATCTATAAAAGAGTAAATTTTACACCCTACAACACCTTCTAATATTTCCTTGGTGAAAGGTGTAGGAAAAGGATCAATCATACATGTAGCATTCATCAACATGTAGTCCACATAAATTATTATCCTACTATTTTTCTTTATATTGATTACCATGGGGCTGACCCACTCTGATTCTTCTAGGGACTTAATGATGTCAGATTTCAACATCTTGTCAATTTATTCTTTAACTTTTACATGCAGATTAGGGTTCATCCTATAAGGTCTCTTCCTAACTGGGTGCGCACCTTCCTTTAATTTAATCATAATCTCTCCCAAAGACTCATGCACTCCATTTAACTCATGGTAACCCCTAAGAAATAAGTCCTTGAAATCGTATAGTAACTCAATTATCTTATCCACCTCAGAATCAAACCAATAATCTCCAATTATGGCATCCTTAGGTTCAACATCAATGTCAATGTTCACTTTCTTGGTCTTCATAGGTTCATGAAAGGTGTGTTCCTTCTTATCTATATTTTCTAAGACTTCACGCATACCCTATAAATGATCTATGTCCAAATTTTATACTTCTTCATCATCCACTACATAGACCATATTTCCTTTCTCCTTCTCAAGGAATGTGTACTCAAGTAGTTCAGCATCTGTCTCATCTACTTCATCAAAACACACTCCTAGGTCTTCCTCACTAAATAACTTTTGAATGAGATCCTTATCCTTTGAACTGTATCCCAGAGTTGATCACTCCATGGCTCTTAATACTTCTATCACCAAAGGTTTAATGGAAAAATAGTCAAAAGTCTGGATCATTCTTGCAGTCAATTCTTTCCAATTTCTAGTCTCCTTATGCAGCTTCACAGAAACATACCAAGTGCGTGTGAAGCATCGCAAGGTGAAATAAATTTTGTGCACCCACAGTGAAGGCAGTAAATCTTCCTTACCCTCTATCTAGAGTCTCTCACACTATTGAATATGGTGATGAACAAGATTATTACTATGATATGTGAAAATTTTAGTAGGTGCATTTCTCATGAGAAACCAGGTTGTTAGAGCAATTCTCACTTCATTCCATTCTATGATATTATCCCTGTGAACCATCCTCCAACACGATGTTGATATCCCATGTATAGGGTAAATACTAGACATATTTATTATTTCAACTTGATCCTGTCCACTACATCCTCCATGGTACACAAGGAATACTCATAGGGTCTCCTTCTCTAGTGTACTGAGGTACGGAGTTATTGTTACTTATCCTCCTAATACGTATGATGTTTTCCTCCTTTGCGAAAATGCACTCCTTACTTTCGCGCCCAACCATCTCATCAGTTCCATGTAGCCCAATTATCAAAAGAAATAATTGTGGTGTCAATAATAGACTGTGTATCTTCCCACTAGAAGGATTCCCTCCTTATATAACTCAAGTACTTATGGGTCCCAGATGACACGTACATAAATAAAGTTCATGATATACTTGACTCAAAGTTTCAGCATAAGGCACATATTTCTCATCTATTCAAAGAGATAATAACTCTTTCCTCCTTATTCTCAAAGACTTGTTTATCCCTTGTTGAACCATAAATCAACTATTATTTGCATAATACCAAGGGTGCTAACCAAGTAGAGCTAGGAAGTTGTCTGATTTTGCAAGTACTAACACCTCAAAGTCCCCTAGTGAACCTAGCCCCTTAGTATAGTAATGGATAGTATCCTTCAAAACTCCGATGGGAGTAGCCTTATTTCGATTAGCCATAAACAACACATTATAAGATGGTTGCAATGGAGGTCTCCCCATATGTACCCATGCATCTAAAGTAAGCACATTTAATTTCTGCACCTGTGTTAATCAATATATTACTCAAGAGCCATCCATCCACAACAGCATTCAGAGTGATATCCCTTATCATAATCCAAGCTATGATGGGGAAGATTAGTTCATGAAGGATATTCTCATCCATTCTATCAATGTGTGTGCATGGAGTGTTTCTCCTTTAGCCAATTTCCTAGCAATGGAATGATATTATCCTGACACAACATCTTGCATACCTCTCTCAAGTCATCAATAAATAATTGGACCATCTCATTTATCGTTGTCTTCTATTCCATCTTTTGTGAATTGCTCCTTTAAACATTGTATCTCACCTTGAAGATTTATGAGTACCTCCATGGTTTCTTGATAAACCTCATCCTTATGTGTGGGATCCGGATATCCTCACAAGCCAAGACCTCCTCCTTGAGTGATGGTAGGCTTCTATTGTAATGCTTCTTTAACGCATGTGGATCTTCAACGCATGTGTAAGTAATATTCACATAGGTAATACCTCAGGTTATGGTGCCAACTTTGGTATCCACTAATTTTCCATGACGCATGTGTTATTCTAACCATATTTGTGCCCTTGTTCTCCTATTTATGTTGCTTGCTAATATTTTCATAAAAGTATGGGAATTCTTCGTGGTTGTGATTCTTCCCACAGAAAGAAAAATTAATATTCCGAGGGACATTCACACCTATAATGATCCAGGAGATCTGCACGTGTATAATCACGTTCTATGAGGAAAATCGACCTTGTCCACCACCATGGCCATTGTCCCCCTGAATCCACCATAGCTAACCATCGACCTTTACCACGTCCTCCTTCAAAGTTCCCTTCATTGTGATCATAACATGCCTTGATTGTGATCCCAATCTTGGTGCTCACCTTTACCCTTAGAGTTATCTGATACTCCTTTCTGTCGCACACCGATATCTATGAGCATCATGGATCTGGCCAATCAACTTGACAATCTTTTGTATCATGATTCATGGACTGGAAAATTCTTACAATAG
The DNA here is from genome assembly GCA_019776745.2 of Taxus chinensis. Taxonomy (NCBI): domain Eukaryota; kingdom Viridiplantae; phylum Streptophyta; class Pinopsida; order Cupressales; family Taxaceae; genus Taxus; species Taxus chinensis. Next base: position 820,630,031 of record CM034150.1, on the reverse strand, counting down.
AAAGACACATTCTTCCTTATCATCACATTATAACAATGGGCAAGTGGCTGACATCACGGTTTAAATGACATATCTCATAATCATAGCAATAATGAATGTAATGACCTATGCGGGGAAAAATATCCTTAGTGTTCCCCTTCCACTTCACAATTTGTACACCAAATTCTAGTGCACGTCTCATATTTGCTGAATTTTCCAATAATTTCTTCAAACTGCTTTTCCATAGTTACAATTTGTGCTTCTAGGAATTGAGCTTACTCCAGTGTCTATAATTCCAAATTTTATAGCATGCGCAAAGTTTCTTAAAGTTCTTCATGTGGATCATATATATGTCTTATGTGACAATTCCCTTTTAAAAGGTGTGATCAAGACCTTCGATGAACCATTGTGCATGTTGACTTGCATGAATATCATAAGAAGAGTTTAGACAAAAACATGTTTTGAAATGGGCATCATACTCCCTAACACTCTCAATAGTTCCCTTCTTAATATCCTTAAGCGTGCTTATAGTCTTCTGGTCGAACTCAGGGATATGAAAATTCCTTAAGGAAAGGCATCCTTTAATGCTGCATAATCGATGTAAGTTTGATCAGGTTCAAAATTCTTGTATCAGCTCTGTGCACGCATCCCTATAATGTAGTTAGTAAATTGATCTGGCCTTGTGCTTAGAAGCTATAATCCCTTTTGCATGCCACAATATCTCACGCATGTGTACATGTTTAGAAGAATATTCTATTTCTCATATACTATGTAAGACAGAGAGAGATACTTCTTCATGCAAATGTGTCTGGGGTTGGTGATGGACCCTGCCCACCTAGATCCAAAAACTCATGTATGTTACCTCTGTCTCTAGAACCCACTAGATCCACTAGAACTAGAACCACCTATCCCACCTTGATCCTCCACCTGTAGCTAGGAAGCGGGCTAGTGGACGTACTACCTTGTGTCCTAATAGTGGTACTAAACTAAACCCCCACAGTCTGCAAGTTGGTACTACTCCCAGAAGTGAGTCTAAAATTATGCATGCACTCAAATTCTTCTACGGATGGCATGTGCGTGAAAAGGTACCTCTAAAAAACAAAGTAAGACATTTTCCTGTCCTATCATAGATGTACTTGATCCACCTGACTTACTCCTGTCTCTCCTACAACCTAAACTAGCTGTGCTGACTACCAAATGTACTGGATACTATAAAAACAAGGGAAAGGGCTAGGTATCTAGGTAGATTCAGATGTGCACGCCCATGGCCCAAATGTTCATATGCTACTAGTGCAGTCTCCACGTGACATTAAGGAGGGTTCCCTGTCATGCTTTCCAAAATGGTGGAGTTCCAGATGCTCTGGATCCATGCCCTCCTGCGTGAGATTCAAATCCTTCATGAGATGTCTCTATCCTCAACGACCATTCGTACTCTGGAATCATCACGTTGCTTCTCTATCTCCCTCTCGCACACCTCATTATACTTAAGCCACCTTTCTTCTCTCTTACCTCTCTACCGCTAGGTCTGCCATCTTTCACCAAAACTGTTCCTTCCCCCATACATGTGGAGGGGCTTAGCTAGCCATCATTTTTTCTTCCAATTTCAGGGTTACAATTAAATATTTTGATTACCAATGGGATGCCTTACAGAGTAAGTTTCCCTAGGGATATCATAAAAATTGGAACTTAGCTACCTCTGGGAAAGAATAAGTGGAAATTGAGTACTCCAAAATATAGTTTTTCAAAACACCACAGAACCATAGTATCCAAAACAGTGTGCATCCAAATTAGGTCAACATCATAAAGGGCCTGAAATTCTTCTTACATCCAAACAAGTGTGCAAATATCTCTAATTCCATTTAGAATGCATAAGAAACCAGTCCACTCATACATTTCTATCTACGAAAGATAACAAAGAAGCTCTCATATAAACAATCATACAATATTCTATTCCACCCATGTGCACATGCGTCAAACCCAGATCCATTATTGAACCTTCTGTGCGTATTCTTCTTCAAGATATTTTATCCACTCCTCAACAATCGCTAATAAGGTCAACTTGATACGTCTTCATAATGCCAAACATCCTGAAAACAGCTAAAAAAGATGACCTAATAAAGGAAGCATTGATTCATCCTAGAATCTACCACGAATAACCCAAGTTACGTTGGCACATCACCCAGCCTGAGCTGAGTCACTCACCCGAAATGCACAAAAAGGTACCAGGACCCTATTTAGGGTTACTTGTACGTAGGATGTTAGCATGTTGAAGATTAAAGCATATTAAGACCCACAAACTAGACCATAAGAATTTCGACAGACGCATAATCCAAATATAAATCTTAGATACTCATAATAAATGAACTAAACCATAAGTATGATAAGATTAACCATGCAAGAACCAGATTGTAGTCACGTTTAATACCATTATTCACCCTAATAGACTTCATTGATATTAAACACAATAAAACACATGGAATCTTCTTACATTCCAAAGTATTACCATAGGTTATGCACACATCAAATCATGTGCAACATAACTCTACAATAACTCAGTAACACAATCTCTCTCTCTCTCTCTCTCTCTCTCTCTCTCTCTCTCTTAAACTACGCAAGTTAAATAAATATTTATAAGGGTGGGGACTTTCCCTTCACCACTTACGCACTTCCCAAAATATTTTGCATGACTGAATAATAGCCATGTGCACCTTTACAATACTATACACAACATGCAAGTGCACTAATATTAGATCTCCTATAGTTAACTGGCTAAGTCGTAATCCTATTATTATCCCAAACTCATGCATGGAACTTATCTAGACACTCATTCCTAAAATAGCATTGCGTGTGGTCACGTAAGTCTCCATCCCTATTGTGTTCTCTACACGATATCTCCAAAAAATATCGCTGCATCCATAAAAATGGTTAAGTCCTGAATCCATCTTGTTCCTGGCACGTGTTTTCTTCCCTATCCTTCCCGCACATTAAAATGTGCCTTGTTCTTCCTACACTCGAATCTTTCGTGTTTCTTATCCTTATAACAATATAGTTTCTACTCAAAAACACGCATATAGAATGAGTATGCCACTAGTCGTGGATAAAAGCATCATGGTCATTAGTCGGTCTGTGCAGACTGAAGGTTACACAACCACCATGGTGGTTGCGTAATCACTCGCTACTATGCATAGATTGGCAAGTTACGCTAACCACTGGTAGAGGATGTTACATAACTTTTGTGGTAGGTTACTTAACTAAAGGGAAAGGATAGGTGGCTCAAGGATAATGAAGCTTGAGAAAAGGAGTTTGCAAAAGAAAGTACAAAGCTGCAGGAATCGATGTACTTACAGAAGGATTAGTCACATTACAGGCAGTGTTTGAGGTAAACAAGGAGGATCTGGAACTTGAGAAATCTGAGCTACCCCATCTTGTTCAAGTGCGAAATGAGAATTAATCCCTCAGCTTCTGGAGATTTTTTTCATTCCACCAATGATAGCACCAGAGCAATTTTGGGTGCGTACTTCTTACCCTCACATGGTAAAAATACCTTTAGTAGGCATAAGTGGTCATGAAATTTCCATCCCTCTAAGCTTTACTTGTTATAATCCAGTTGGTATTAATATATATAGTGGAGCCACATCTAGGATGTATACTTTTTCAATACTAGTGACCTTTATCGATACCTAATAAAAAACAATGTTTGGGTGTCTTTTGTTAAAGGCACAAAATTTGGTCAAACTAATTGGGATCAAATAGGTACCTTGAGTATGAAATATATGAAACCCTAATGTAGGAAAGACATTTGGGATTGATCAATGTATCAATTAACTATTAGGCAAGAAGTTTCAGTGTGATGGTAACACCTACAATGAATAACTGTATTCGAAAATTCCTTATTAGCCTTTCACAGGAGGATCATTTGGATCTGAGGGTAATGGCACTAGTGGATCTAAGTGGGTATAGTACTAGATATTAATTTTTTTATTAAGGGAATCTAGTTCTTGGATCTAGTGGAAAAGGTAAACAACACCATCAATTAGGTATTTTACGTGTTTTCACTCCACATACCTGATTAGAAGGGCATTGAGCCACTTGTGGAACATGTATACTAGAGTGTAATGTTAAGATTTTATGCAAATTTGGTGTTAAATTCCCTGGAGTGAAATGCAATTCAATTTGTAAGCATGCAAAAATAGTTGATATACCAATTTTGTATCCATGCTAGAAAAATGGTAGATTACTATTATATTGTTGTAAAATGCCTATATGGATGAGTACCAAATACCTAAGTTTTATATTTAAAAGAATTAGAAATGTTGAAGGATATTCAACAAGGAATTTGGCATCCTCAGTTTAAATGTGTGAGTATTATTGTTGTGATTCTTCAAGACTTTCCTATCGGTAAGTTCCATTAATTCATTCACCCTTCATGGCATGCTCATTGGTTCATCAGAAAAAGAAAATACTTCTCACTAACCTATTTAGGAGGGAGATTGTCATATAAGACTGTTCATAGATCTGTGTTAGGCCTAATCGAGGCTGCCTTATGCACTAAGGTCTTAGGAAGTTTTGCTAAACAGGAGTTAGTTTGTGCACTCTAAGCCCATATTGTTGCACCTTGAAATATGTACTGTAGAAATTTTTTTTGTAAATCAGTTTTTGTTGAGCCACTCTTAGTGTAGTTATTAAATACAATGATTTTATGATTTCCATAGGTCATATGTAAGGATATCTAAGTTTCCTTAGGGCATTGATCCAAGTAATGATGGGATACTAAAATATCTTCCATAGAGATCAGGATGCAAGTTGGTGTTGCTGACCTACTATAGTGTGTGAGTCCGTAAGGCTGCAATGAATCTTTTATGTTTTCAAAATTTTGAAGTAGAAATTCATGAGTCCAAGGATTCAAGACAAAATACAAATAAAAGGTTTCATGACAATCATTAGGGTAAATTTTCTAATTTTCCAGGGAAAAGTATTGCAAGTAGTTCTAAGGCATGAGGGCCATCATATACTTAATAGACCCAAAAGGCTTCTGATTAGTCCAGTCCAACATGCAAATGACCCCTGAGATTTTTCAGAGGATGTTACTAGGCCGTGGAACACACACTCCATTTTTAGGAAGAAGTGCATTTTACCACGTAAAGACTTTATGGTTTTTACTATGGAGTCATACAGGCATTTTTGGGGCACTCTTATGGTTTAATACTTATGAAAATATCAATACCCATTCTTTTTAGAGTTCATATAGGAAAGAAGCACAAGAATAAGGATTACCTGAAATTATTTGATGGTGTTCAACCCTCAAGTATGTTTAAGGATAAGGTCATTCAAAACATTTGGTTTTTCATTTACATGAGGTGATTCAACACTTAATGTAGCATAATGAAAGGATGTAGTGGAAAGTTAGAACTTGATACTCTCCAAAACCTGAGTTAAGGACTGCACACAGCCAGGGAGATACTGCAAATGGCGATGAAAGTCACTGATTACAAGTATCAAGAGGGGGACACATAGGAAGCTCATCTGGACCTTCAACACACTATAGGGAAATCTATCAAAATACCATGGACGTATTAAGTCAAGTCTTCAATGGGAAGATTCAGTTGTCTAGAGCCACCTACCAATCTATGAATTTTTTTTTAAAGAAGTACCACTGAGGTTCCAGAGTTAGATACAAATGATTTTTTTAAGGTATGCAAGATTTTGCTTTTACACATTTAAATTATGTGGAGAATCCTAACTATTAAGGATAATGGTTAAGAGATAAAGTACTTTTGACCACATAGAGGAGAGCATGAAAGGTAACCCATTACTTCACAGCTAAAATCACCTCCCCATGGGTTATCTATGTGTCACATTTCATAAGGTTAGTTTACCTAGAATGCAGTACTTGATGTGATTTGCTTGTATTGGCTAGTTTTCTATTTAACATTTTAAGTGCAAAAGTGACATGTGCTAACTTTAAACACTTCAAATAAATATTGGTAGGCTTTGTTTCACATCGATCTACTCAAATGTGTTTTATATGGCCCATGCACAAAAGGTCATTTGCTCACTGGTGTCCCCTAAACAAGGATGATTGTTATCACTATCCAAGGGGACCATTTCACTAGAGATTTTAGAAGTACTTTTTGCTTGGGGATGACAGTGTGTCAAATTTATCAATGTTACTTAGGGTTCCTAAAAACTCTAAAATTTTGGTTAAAAGTATTGAAATATTATAGGGAACCGATAGACACCAAGTGGCATCAATCAACGAGGCAAAAAAGATTGTTAAAGCCTTGAACTTACTAGAGCCACATGTGATAAAAAATGTCACTTTGTTGACAATTTGCGGCCATCATTCTTCACCACTATTCCTCAAAAGCCTTTGGAAGACTTAGACCCTAGACAGAATCTATGTGTGCACAATAAAGTGATTACTGATGGATGTTGTTATCCATTTTATGCACTCTCCCCTACAAAATGGATTAACTTGAAGGTTTGTTCATTAATAGTTAATGGGGAGTAGTTTATAGGGTATCTCGCGGCAAGCTGGTGAGCTGTAGACAAGGGTTTGGAGCTGAGTATTTATCTTAACACACGTCAACCACATGTCAACCATCTATCCTCTTTTCATGCCAAAATGTACTTTCATGTGTTACATGACAATGTCCTCCTTGACGCAAGTCAACATGTCATTTTTGACACACATCAACTGCATCCTCCTGTGATGTGCGTCAATCATCACTTCATTGATGATGCATCAACTACATCCTCCTCTGATGCACGTCAACACCCTTGTTGATGCATGTCGAACGACATCCATCCTTGACATGTGCATCAGCCATTTCTTCTTGACGTGCATCGACAAAATTTCCTCTTGACATGCATGACAACCATGTACTTTTCTTGTCGAAGTGACATAATCCCTTCCTTTTTTCATGTTGTTCTATTAACCCATAGTTATTGCCTTCTTGTCATGCATCTGCATAGCACTTCCATGTTGATGCATCAGATAACCATTTTCTTCTTGTCATGTGACAACATTCCATCTTGACGCATGTCAACCATTTTCTTCCTATCGCATGACAACCTCCCCTCGTTGTCGCATGTGACAACCATTTTCTTCTTGTCGCATGACAATTCATTCCATCTTGTTAGTGGTGAGTCTTCCCATTTTTTTGGGCGTCAATTGGTGGTTCTTTGTCAGGCAACAACAAAGCGTTTTAGTACATCCAAGAATTAATGACACCGTACAAGGTCATCTCAACAACTGGAGTAAAGAGGTATGGCACCCATTTTCATCATGCAAGAACAGTACCATTGGAAAGTGAACTAGTATGGTTGCCCATACAACTCTGTATGGGAAATTAATGAAAGATCTAAGTTCGTATCTCCTATGTTCATCTATATATATGTAAAGTTCCTCTTCAATCAAGGGGAGATTTTTATCAAAATTGTAAAGGAACTCTGCCAAATTATTCCAACATTTTTGTGAGTTGCAAGCCTCAAATTTATGGATTTTGTGAAGGATTCTTGCCTTGTTCCTATATTGTAATGGATTATGCATCATTCTAAGGAATAAAATTATTGTTTTGTGGCTCTTCTTGTGCCTAGCCTTGATTTATATTGCATTTCTTTCCTTCTATTATATTTTGTAGGTATATTGTGCATATTGTGTTCCTTTACAGGGTTTAAATTTATTGTGCTCCATGAAATTAGAGGTTTGAATGTGTTTTGGGACTGTGGCACTTTGTCTTCCCTCTTCTTCCCTATTTTTACCACCCACTTTCACTCACTAGGAATCTCTCTAGTCTTTTTTGGTGTTATCGCCTCCCTTAGTTTAGGATTTACATTTTTATGTATTTCTCTCTCTCTGGTCCCTTGGAATTGATAGTTTAGGAGTAGGTTAGCATTAGAATAGGTCAGGAACTAGCCTTCTCTGGAGGTTTATCTCAATCGTAAGGGTCCCACACCTTGAGACAATCCCATGTTAGTCAAAAGAAGGGTTTTGTAATGTGAAAATCATAGGGTGATACTTTTTTGACATAACATTTTTTACATGCCCGGTGGGACATACGTCAATATTTTCACTTTTTATCAAGATTCAGGTGCATGTCTTAGTGAATTTTCATCCTTTATAGGATTTAGCATAAACATATCTCATGACTATGTTATTTAAATCTAGTGGTTTTAGCGGCCCAAGTTTTATCAAGCTCATGAGAAGAGTGCAAACCCGAGTCTAGAGCAAGAGAAGAAGGTATCTTTGAATACTTACAGTTATCTCTAGGCAGAGGAAGGAGAGGAAGAAAAGTTCAAAGTTATCCATCACCACCAAATCAGAACATTATCCACATCTCCACCTGGTAGACCCTCTCTTTTCAATCGATTAGGGTTCTTAAGCCACTCAGGATGTCTCATCAACAACCACCAAATCAGCCACCTCCAAACCCCTATGCAAATTTCATGAGTAGTAGTCCACTTTCCCTTGATGCACAAAATCTATGTCCTGATTATAGAAACATTAAATAATATCCCATACTTCATTAGAGAAAATAACACAACTCCCATCGACCACATTCAAAACATTGCAAACATGTTGTGTCATACACGAGATTGTTGAGATGGGTATGTTGTGGTCAAGTTGTTTGCATTCTTCTTTCAAAGTAACAATCATTGTAGTGGTTCAAAGTCTTGGGATTAGGATCGATTCATAATTAGGATTAATTGTGCACAACTCCTTGTGGCTAGTTTGGGGAGAGGGCTGAACAACTTATCCCTTTTAGAGTAAGATGTCTACAATCAAAAGGGCTACTAGCTAAGTAAATGAAAAACTTCAATTCCAGATTCCAAAGAATATCGGAAAGGATCACAATTGTAATCAGACCAACATCTAAAGGTGACCTTTCTCTATTTTCTTAAAGATCTAAATTCTAATATATATATATATATATATTATGATACAATCTATGGGAGGAATAACCCTACCAGATGCACCTATTTCATAGCCATTAGAGTTGAGAATTACCTAATTCAATCCGGTAAACTTACACCTAGGCCACCTATTACTCTCTATCCGGATATAGGTAAACCTTAATGCTAATCAAGCACCTATAATAGCCCACATCCCTACTCCAAGAAATTGAATTTTAAATGAATCATCCACTTCTTCTTCTAGCCATTCAAATTAACATCCAGGAGGTTATGAAACAATTACAAAACTTAGGAAACAAGTTGGTAACTCTTAAGAGGTAACAAGCTCAAAATTCTAGACCTTATCAACCTTATTTCCAACCCAATTAAACCTCCATATCAAGCCAAACCAGGCCACTTGTTCAAGATGCTAACCAGAACTAAGGACAACCCCAAGCTACTATAGCCATTCCACGAATATAATCCTAATGCAGTTTCAACATCTAGGGCATTGGTTCCAACTCAAAACAACATAGCAAAACAATATGAATGGTCTTTCCCATGCAACTAGCTACACAATTAGGAAACATGCTTCAATGGTGCTTTAAATCAATCATTGATGGTGACTACGACGGGTGTTCCTCAAGAACCAAACTAAGAAGAAATCCATCAGCAAGTAGCTAATTAAGAAGCACCTCCAGAACGAGACAACACTTGTGAATTGGCAAGCTGAGGATTTTTGTGGAATAAATCAGTCCCCTTCTCAAAGTCTAGCAGCCAACATGAGGTCTAAGAAGAGGAATATAGAGGAAGTTAAATCATATAATCTAGGTACTTCTCATCCTTCTATCACACTTTGGGGTATTAGTAATCCAAGTTCAGCCCCAAACATTCAAAATCAGCCCAAACTACCTTATAAATCAACTCTAGGTACTGGTTGTAGTAGCCCATGTGTAGGAGAAATTCATGCCAAGTAAGGGGTAGTAGAAGGATAATCCATCTCCATTTAACATTATTGATCAAATGAAGATGAACAATGTAAGCATTTCTATGTGGGAATAATTAAAAATTTCAGGTGCCAAGGGGATTTATTACAAGCAGCCATGGCAAATTGGTCAGCATCAAACAATTTTTCCAAGCATCAAGAGAAGGTGCTCACTAATGTAGCTCCAAAAGAAGGAGTTCATAGTAGGTCAGTACATGGTAAAAACATGAATCCTCCTCTATTATATATATAAATATTTGATTATTGGGAATAGCCTTTTACATAATTACATGATTGAATCATGGACTAGCAGTTCAGTAATGCTGAAATAGATTACAAATCAGTTCGGCCTGAAATATGACTTGGTTTCCAAAGGAGTGGTATAGTTTGATGGGATAGTATTGGGGACTATTGGGATCATAAATGGTTTAAACCTCACATTGCATGCATGTCCTAATGTCATAGTTCAACAGGATATATCAATGATTGACTTACCACCACTATTTGCATTGTTTTTGTCAAGAGACTTCACCACCAAAAATCACAGGCTACTTATCAGATGATTGGTCACATATGCTCTTCAAAATAAGGTATGGAGCTAAGGCTATAATCTGGTCTAAACCTATTGACAAATTTCCATGTTGAGCCTCATGTATTAAGTCCCAATCAACATAAATTGCTTAGTCTTTGATCAAGAGGATTTTCCAAACACTCAAGAAGTAGATACCAAAGTTGGGGGCATCCCATGGATTTGGACTCTTGATGAATGGGACAAGAAAAGACACGGATATGATCCATACAACGAAATAAAGGTGGCTGAGTTAGGAAGTTTATTGTTTGCACGAGGAAAAGACACCTCTTCCTAGCCTCACCAAATCAGATGATAAGGGTGATAATGAAGTATGGAAACTATAATCTTTGATGGCTTAAGGAGTAGGTAATGCACTAGAGGAGGAGAAATTATTTTTTTACCACAAGGTATGAAGTAGTACTCAACTTTATCATTTTCATTTTACTTGTTCAAACAATGTAGTTAACTATGAATCTTTGATACATGGATTGAATTGGGCAAGAAAGAAAGGTATAAAAAACTTGCAACTATTTGGGGATAGTGATTTAATTGTCAAACTAGGTTAAGGGAAAACGTGTTTCTAAGAATGATCTTGCTTAAAGCCTACATGCATCGAGTATGGGATCAAATAGATGATTTTAAAGCATTTTAGTATTTAAGCTATACCACGGAAGAATAATGAAGCTATGCAAACATGATTACGAAAATTGGAGCAACATTTGATGTGGTAGATATTATTAAGAGAGATAAATTGTAGCCACATATTCATGTAATTGTGAGGAAATATATACCGGACCAATAACACGAACTGGTAGGTATTTGAGAATGATCAAAAAATCATTAATTTCTTGTCCAGGAGGAGGTTAAGTTATCAGGTTAAAAATCACAGATAAAGTGGAGCAGTAGTACAGGGATCAAGTGGTACAGCTGCAGACAAACAAATTCCCAAAGGGTTTAGTGACTCTGGAGTCAATATTCAATCACAATGATAAATTTTGAAGAGATAAGATACCTATATTCAGATAAAAAGGGAAGATTTAGAATCCATTTTGGTTGAAAAGGGTAAAATTATCCAAGTTGGCAAGGTGAGCACGAATAAAGAAAAATCTGAATTCATATAGCTTTGTCAAGAGTTCCCGGACATCTTTTCTTGAGAGCTACAGAGGATCTGAGAGGGTTTAATCCAAAATTGGACACAACATATCATTGACATAGATCTAGAATCTAAGTGCATTAGATAAAATAAAACACTAATAAACCATCACATTGATCCTCTCATGAAAAAGGAATTGAACAATCTCATAGAGGAAATCATCATCTTCCCAATCAATAACTCTTCATGAGTAACAAATCTGATGCCAATTAGGAAGAAAAATGGGGGAACTCAGGTTATGTGTGGATTTCCAAGACTTTAATAGGACCTCTATAAAATACCACTATCCACTTCCTTCCATGGATCAAAAAGGTTTCTCTTTTAGATGGCTACTCGGGATACAATCAAATCATGGTGAAAGAGGAATACCAATTCAAGACAAGCTTCACTATGAAGTGGGGCACATATGCTTATAGGAAGATGCCATTTGGACTGTCAAATTTTGGATCCACTTTCCAAAGGGATATGGATATGGCATTCAAGGATTTAATTAAAAAAATAGTTCTTTTGTATCTAGATGACATTATTGTATTCTCTAAGAATGCAGTAAGTAACCTCTTTCACCTTAGACAAGTATTCCAAAGATGCAAGAGATTTAGAGTTTCTTTGAATCTGAAAAAATGCATATTCTTAGCTCATGAAGGTAATCTCTTAGGCCACATCGTGTCTAAGGAGGGGTTGGTAATTGATCCAGAATGAGTTGAAGTTATTCAAGCATTTTCATTGCCAAGTCATAAGAAGGATCTCCAAAGTTTTTTGGGGAAAATTAATTTTGCTAAGAGGTTTGTTCCTAACTTTTTCCCTCTTGTCAAGCCACTCACATTGATAATGAAAAATAACATGGTTTTCAAATGGAATAATGAAGGAAAATAAATATTTGAAGCCATAATTCAAGACATTGCACAGGCTCCAACCCTCATTAATCCATATTTCTTGAAGGACTTCATTTTATGAACTTTTGGAGGCATGGATGAAATATCCACCATATTGGTACAGCCAAATCAAGGACTAGATCATGTTATTACATTCTTCAACAAAGGTCTTTATGATTGTGACATGAGATATTCAATCATTGAGAAGCATGTCCTTCTTCTAATTAAAAGTTTAAAGAAATTCAGATACCTGGTGTCAAATAATATAATTCATCTATTGGTTTTGTATATTGGTGTAAAATATTTTCTTTTGAACAAAGACCTTAATGAAAAGAGATTTGGCTGGATAACGAAGGTCATGGAGTATGATATTGATATACATGTGACCGAAATAGTTAAGGGGAAAGGGTTGTGTGAGTACCTATCTTCCAACCAGCATGTTGAATCAAGAGAGGAGGCAAAGGTTGTTATGGTGTTGCAAGATAATCAACAATGGGATGCATGTGGCATTCCCACTCCTTGTTGGACTCAGTATATTGTATATTTTCTTCAAATAGGTCAAATTCCTCAATGATTGAGTAATTCCAAAAGGAGGTATTTCAGACTTCATTACATCTCATATGTGCTTCTAGATAATATTTTATTCAAGAGGGATGTGAATGGTTTCCTCCTAAGGTGTATCAAGACAAATTAGATAGAGAGGGTATTGCATGAGTTTCATGATGGAGAGGTAGGTGGTCATTTTTTTTCAAAATAAATAGCTATTATAATCATGAGTGCTAGTTATTATTGGCCTAATCTTTTCAATGATTGTTATTCATGGATCAAGAAATGCAATAAGTGTTCCTTCTTCACGGATAAAGAGAAGCTAACAACCCTTCCTCTCCATCCTATCTCAATTACACAACCTTTCCTGTAATGGTGGATGGATTTTATTGGGGTGATCAGTCTAAGTTCTAGCCTAGGTCACAAATAGATTCTTACAGCCACATACTACTTCACTAAGTGGACAGAAGCAGTTGTACTTAAGAAAGAAAATAAATCTAGCATTCTAGATTTTTATAAAAAATATTGCAACAAGGTTGTAGACACCAAATTTGTGTCTTACGACCCCTTGTGACCCGCATCTCATTTCGCAACCTACCTCATCACCTAAACCTTACACAATTATTTATTAATTACCTTGTAATTGATAAATCCACATCACCTTACCTGCCACCTCATTTTGCCACCTCATCATGACCTAGTCCTAACCCTAAAACTAACCTAATTAATACTATAACTTGGTCCACACCTACACCCATGACTAATGACCCCTTTCTCGCACCCAAAACCAACCTTCTAGTCACTTGACCAAGCCCGCAACTAATCTCTTGGGAGAAAAGAAGGGAAAGTGGGCTATTTTACTAAAAATAGCCTGCTTTTTCCTTACCGATACCAGTTCCTACTCGACCGCCGTCGGTTACGTAACTACCATCGGTTCCCTGTAAATGGGCTCCCAAAACCAAAAACAGAGGTGGAAGGATTTTTTGAATCGAGAGAGAGCATCAGGAGTGATCAAGAGAATCTGGATCTTTACTTAGCTGAGCAGAGACAAGTGAAGAGACAAGAAGAGTTTGTAGCAAAGGAGATCAAGCCCAAGACTGCAACTGGATACCAGAGCCCTGTGATACTCAAGTGATCATCGGGAGGGAGATATCTCATCTTCTGTGTGTCAGGCCATCCTACCTCAGTTCTACCTTTGTCATCAAAGTTCTTGGACCTGCATCTTCGTCAATAACCAGTAAGTTACATCTTGCATGTCCTTTTAATAATACTTCTTAGACTTTTGAATCACAGTCCTCACAAATCCATTCCTAGCTCCACTACCCGGCAACATATCACATCTAACTATCCTTCATTTACTCCTCGTCACCTCATTACCTAATATCACCCATATACTAGCCTTACAAACAACACAGCTACCCTACAACAACAACCACCCCATAACACAACTAACCCACAGATCCTAGACCCTACCGATATCGGTTATCAGTAACCGGCATCGGTTATTGTGGTTCAAAACCAGAAATCAGCCTTTCCCCTACTTGTTTCAACAAAGCAACTTAATTGTTATTTTACAGTCTTTGGTGTTAATTCATATTAGCAGGGAAACTGACCACCTTCGAAAGGAAGTTTTATATTTCCTGGGCCATTTATTGTCTAATCAAAATCTTGTGGTCTTGTGTTCTTATTTGCAGGTAGTCCTTCCAAGACAAAAAGGAGTTCTTCGCAGTCAAACCTGATCTTTCTCTACGGTACGCGCACACCATCTCGACATTCAACAGGTATTCCTCCTAGCCCTAACCCTTATCTATTTCTAAAAAGGAATGAAAGGATAGAAGCAACTCTATTCCCAAAAGCCGAAACATTCCGAGTGAAACATTTTGGCACGCCCGGTGGGACCCATTTTGGGTTTTCTTTCTTTCTTGCTTGCTTTCATATAGGGAGCATACTTGCTTTTTTCTTCTTCTAAAGATATTCACAAGGTTTTGTGTTATTTCAGTAAAAGAACTTTCTTTGCTTTTACATCTTGCATTAGTGAAAGTCATCTCTTTTGCTTCATCGAACATAATTTTGATTTGGGTTTAAAACACATGCATTACATTCCTGCTTGCTGTTTTCAGTTCTAGTGAATGTAGATTAAGTAACAGGTCGTACACATGGGGGTGATATCCACGGTATTGACAAGAAATTAATCTTACCTTCACTGCACAACACATACCGAATCACTTCACAATTAACTCAACAGCTCAAACATCCCTCCTTTTCCGCGGTATTCCTCCGCCCGATTGAGGTAACCTTATGAACCAAAACAAACTGGACATTTCCCCTAAGTATTTTGTTTAGGATTGACATCATTCCGCATTTAAAGGCATAAGCCCACAATAATTAAAATTGACCCTAGGGTTAGTCTCTGGATTTGCGTGTGCATCTTGTTTGTTTTTCAGTTCTGTTTTCTCTGTTATACACTGTCTTCTGTGATTACCTTAGAACAATTTGATAAATATACTGAGCAAATCAGCAGCTTCTTATATTTTCTTAGACCAGTCTTATTACACCGACATTGGTTACTTGACCGATGTCGGCTATAGTATAACTAACATTGATTATCAGACTGATATCGGTTACTATCTTTTCCAGTTCCTGACAAACCAGCAACCTACCAATTTTACCAGTCTGAGTTTGTTTCTGTTCCTGACAGATTGAAACCCTACTGTGAACTCCTGTCCATGGTTGTTATCACTCGAAAGCAAGCCGCCACCATGGTTTCACATGCTTGCTCTATTTCTTTGCCTGAATCACCCCCTTCACATTCTGTGGGGAATCCTACGGATACCAGCGAGGTTCCTAAAATTCCTGTGGGAGATAAAGAATTTGCCAAATTTCTGGATGCTAATCCTAGCACTGTACAGTACTATTTGTCTCATGCCCTTGACTGTACGCCCAATGGTCAGCTCCTTGTTGGTATGCCTATTAGTATAGCTACTCATTTAGCTCCCACTCCGCCCTGATGCACCGCCTTGCTTCACGCATATTTAGCCCCGTCTCCCAATCCGATGGCTCAGAGGTTCATACGACTAGATTAGCTTTCGTGGTTAATCTTGGACCCACCATATCATTACCAACCATGCCCCGACCTATCCTCTTGAGGGACCGCTCCATTCAGACGTGCTCTCTGCCACCTATCACACGAGCTTTCCTTCTCAGCTCTGCCTACCGTTTTCCATTACACGTATCGTGACCTAACATCCTATATGGGACATCCCCTATTCGGTCGCATGCACATACCTCATGATAACCATCCCTCCCTTCTTCAACTTATCCACATATCCGTCCCTCACGTCCCCCCCAAAGATCCCCCCCTCTTCTTCAAAACTCACCATTCTCAGCCTCCCCCTCCCTAAACACAACGGCCAACACTCACTACACCTTGTCAACCCTCCCTCCCGGACATCTCGCTCGAAAATCCTCCCACCTCACAATTCCTCGTCACTCCCGATATACCCTCCTCTCTAAAACCTTCCCATACTCACCAATATATACCGAAACCCCCACCCATACCACTTCCCCCTACCCCACCCACTCTCAACTATTCATCCTCCATACCTTATCAACACTTAACCCCGCCATTGTCTAGCGGAGGCCCTTGCCCATTGCCTCATGTTTACCACTACCGACCCTCATCTCATCCAACCACGATTTCATCAAAACAAATGATGACAAAAATGCAAATCTAGAGGCTCTGTTTCAGGAAAGTCGTTAGCACCTCGACATACGAGAAAGTTTGTCAGGGCCTATTCACCCTTCTACCCCTTCATTCATTATCTCCTAATGGAGGTGCCGAAATTTACTCGTTATTAATAGTAAAGATGATCCTTCAACAACACTTGCGATCATTTAGACATGATTGTTATTTGCATTGCTCATGATGATGCATTGTTACTCTGCACCTTTTCCATGTCCTTATCAGGACCCGCATTGGAGTGGTACAGTGCTTTAACCCAACAACTCAATCTTCTCTTTAACCAACTAGCCCATCTTCATGGATCATTTCTCATTAACATTGCCAAGAAAGTATCATGACCGACCTTTATGCCATCCGACAATTTGAAGACGAATTCTATCGAGATTTAATTGGACGATGGCGTGGCCTATCAACCAACTTACATATGCCTGGCCTCAGGGATGAACTTACAAACTTTTTACGTTGGGCTGCGCTAAGCACATCTCTCCTACCCTCCCAAGTCAAACTTTCCGTACATTTGATGAGGCCTTTACCCATGGCCTCGGAAATTAGAAATTCAAAGCCTTAGAATAAGGAAATTGCGGTTGCGCAACAAAACACCCACTTTCTGCACTCCGATTCTAACCAATACGCCAAAACACCCCATCCCTCACGCATCCACTTCTTCGAAATCAAAAGGACTGTCCACACATGTGATGTAAATCTCAAACACCGTCTAATACCGCCACCAAAACCACCTATAGTACACAACCGAGCCCATCATTACACACTCCCTTGGGAGAAACTTATGGTGTCATCTTTGAAAAATTGGCTCAAGAGATGGAGCTATCACCTTGCCTCTATTAAACCCCACTCCGGTTTTAATTCCACCGCCCTATACCTTCCGGTACAAAGAAAATGACTTCTGTAACTTTCATTCATCATTCAACCGCATAAAAGACATAGTCATGAAAACTGCAAGATGTTGCAAAACTAGTGCAGGAAATGGTTGACGTCAGGTGATATACCCTCGATAACCCTAATTGGGGCCGGGCCTTGCCAACCTGTAAATCAGGTCGTTCCCTCCGAATGGGTTCAACAAAACCATTCCCAATCACTCTTCTAACATAACATAACCAGGATATCTTTTAGCCGAGGAAAGTTTCATGATATCCATGCCGTTCTTCGACTCCCAGCCATAAAGCCTCTATCGAGAAAATTTTAATCAAGCCTCTTCACTAACGCAGGGGCCCCCGGCCCTCCTTCACCACCACAACCAAGGCAAAAGCATCCTTTACCATAAAGGATTACTAACTGCCCAACTTTTCTTCTCATCGATGAGTCTTCTTTCTTATACCACATCCCTACAAGACTGCGAACGGATGTAGCTAACTTATCTATTTCCCAAATGTCTCCTCTACAACTCTTGCAGCACAGAGGAAGGCTCGCCATTCCTTTTGCCATCCTTAGCGAGAAATTCTTGCACCGACATCACCGAATTCATTAATCATAACAGACCCTCTTCAAACTGCCCTCATGCCTATTAGTTCTTCATGCCTACATCTTTTAAACGGACCAGTTCGACCTCTTAACATCTATTGATCAGTGCCTCATCTACCCGAGGGTATCACACCCACAGTGGACTGGAATCACAACCCGTGCTTTCTTCCGTAACAAAATTACAATTCCGCCTGAAGACTGTTATTCTCCAGAAGATAGAACGAGTCTATGGGAACGTTGAGTACCCCCTATCTACTCAATGAGATGGACCGATCCAGATACTCTACCATTACCCGAAGGTATAGAAACAAAAATGCCTATGTCTCATC
Organism: Taxus chinensis; assembly: GCA_019776745.2. Taxonomy (NCBI): domain Eukaryota; kingdom Viridiplantae; phylum Streptophyta; class Pinopsida; order Cupressales; family Taxaceae; genus Taxus; species Taxus chinensis. The sequence continues at coordinate 820,611,480 of CM034150.1, read as the reverse complement.
TTATCCCCCCGAATCTCTACCAAGTATCTTCACCACCTCATATTAACCTAACCAACTCTTCCCCTTAAATTGGGACCCACCAATACCATTCCTAAACACACCCGCCTAAGCGGACTAGATTTATCCAAAAAGAAAGCCGCCCCGCCACTTACCCGCCCACTTAGGAGACAAACTCCATCCATGCCTGACCACAAAATCAAAACATCATCGTCAACCTACCTTCCATATCGGACCCTCATCCTCCACCTTGCATCAATATATCATTACCTCCTGTGTTTTCTTCAAACAACCACACCTTTCCTTACACCCATACAGAGATCAAAAAGGGGGGGGGGAATATTATAACGTGTAACCCCACGTATCTGTCCACCTATCAACCCTAAACAACTCCACATCAAAGGATTTATTTTTTGTCACTCCCCTTTTCTCCATGGTTGTCCCCGTACAGTCATTGTAGACTCATCATCTAACCAGGGCTGAACGTAGCGCCTGCGCCAAAGAAAACCATGTTTAGTGAAACAACCATTTCTCAGCGAGGCCCTTGGCCATTTTGCCTCTGTTTACCACACCGCCCCTCATCTCATCCAACACAATTTCTCAAACAAATAGGACAAAATGCAAACAAAAGTGCTTCTGTTTTCAGGAAGTCGTAGCACCTCGACCTACGAGAAAGTTTGTCATGAGCCTATTCCCCCTTCTATCCCCTCATTCATATCCTCTTAAGTAGTTGCGAAATTTTACTGTTTAAATAGTAAAAGGATCCTCACAACACTTTGCGATCATTAGACTGCTGTTAGGTATTCTCATGAGATGCAATGTTACTCTGGTCACCTTTCCCATGTCTTATAGACCGCCTGGAGTGGAACAGTGCTTTAACCCAACACTCACTCTTCTCTTTTAACCAACTACCCAATCTTTCTGGATCCGTTCTCCATTACATGCCACGAAATCTTATGCCCGACTTATGTCATCCGACAATTTGAAGACCGAATCTATCGCATTTATTGGACGTGGCGTGGCCTTATCACCACTTTACTATTCCTGCCTCAGCTTACTTATCAACTTTTTACGTGGGCCTGCCTAAGCACATTCTCCTACCCTCCAAATCAAACTTCCTAATTGATGAGCCTTTACCATGGCTCGGAAATTAGAAATTTGCAAGCCTTAGAAAAGAAATTGGCGGTTGCTCAACAAAACCCCAATTTCGAACTCCAGATTCTACCAATAAAGCCAACTACCACCCCTCCCAGCAATCCACTTATCGAATCAAAGGAGCTTCCACACAGTGATGGTAAATCTCAACATCTCTATACCCCACCAAAAACCACCTTATAAGTACAAAGCCGATCGCCCACATTACACTCCCTTGGGAGAACTTTGGTGTCATCTTGGAATTGCTCAAAATGAGCTATACTTGCCTCCTATTAAACCCCACTCCGGTTTTTTAATTCCACGCCCCTATACCTCCGGGTACACAGAAAATGACTTCTGTAACTTCACCGCATAAAAGGACATAGTCATAGAAAACTTAAGATGTTGAAACATAGTCATCTCAAGGAAATGGTTTTACGCCGGTGAATAATAACCCTCGATAACCTAAGGCCCCTGCCAACAATTAAAAATATGCAACAACCATTCCCAAATCGACCTTCTACATTAATATAAACAGGTATCTTACCGGAAGGTTCATAGACATGCCGGCTTCGACTCCCAAAGACTCCTATCGTAAATTTTTGAATCAGCCTCTTCACCTACCGCAGGGTCCCGAACTCTTCACCACCATCCAACCAAGGAAATCCTTCCTTTACCCATAAGATTAATCCCAGACTTTTCTTCTCACGATGTTCTTCTTATACCACGAATCCCTACAAGACTGCGAGTGTTCTCTAACTTTCCATTTCCCAATGTCTCCTCCTACCACTCTTGCAGGCACAATGAGGCTCGCCATTTCCTTTTGCCATCCTTAGACAGAATCTCTTGCACCGACATCAAATTCATTATCATAACAGACCCTCTCAAACATGCCTCTGCCTCTTAGTTCTTCATCGCCTAATCTTTTCAAGACCATCACCTCTAACTCATTGATACAGTCCCATCCTACCACTGTATCACACCCACAGTGGACTGGAATCACAACCCGTCTGTCTTCCGTACAAAATTAAATTCACGCCTAGGAAAAGACTGTTCTTCTCCAAAAATAGACAGTCCTATGGGAACGTTTGAGTACCCCTATTTCTACCAAATGTAATGACCGATCCAGAATACCTCTACCATATACCCAAGTGTTTATAGAAACAAAAATCCTATGTCTCTCTTCATCCCCCGAATCTCTACCAATATCCATCCACCTCTATTAACCTAACCAAATCTTCCTACACTTGGGACTCCCAAATACCCTCCTAACACACCCGCCTAAGCGACGAATTTACCAAAAATAAAGCCGCCCGCCTTAGGAGACAAACTCCAATCCATGCCTCTACCACAATCAAACCATCATCGCACCCTCCTTCCAAATTCACCCATCCCTCACGTGCATCAATATATCATCCCCTTTTTTTCTTCAAACAACCGACACCTCCTACACCCATACAGAGATCAAAGGATATAATAACGTTGTCACCTAACCCGGTAAGAGAAGAAGGAAGGACAGCAAAAGAAGCAAAACGGGGAGAAACCATCAAAGAACAGACGTCTAATCAAACCTGTCCCACCTATCAACCCTAACAAACTCCATCATCAAGGATTTTTTTTTTTGTCACTCCCCTTTCTCCTGGTTTTTCCCCGCTACCACTCATCTGTAGCTCATCATCTAACCAGCTGAACGTATGCTCCTGGCCAAAGAAACCGTTTAGGAAACTGTGTCAACACCCTTGGCTACACCCCACCACTCGTACGAACCAACCATGCCAAACTTACCAAAACCCCACAACCAATTGCCTCATCCCCTTCTATTTTGACCCCCAAGGGATCTTACGCCAAAATCCTGGCTATGGTTTGGTGAGATGCGACATTTCCCTACCCCCACTTGACCTTATGACCCATCTAAACTCGCCTATAGTTTATGAGGAGCGAAATTTGGTGCTTATCCCCTCCACACAGACATGATGTGGAGGGATCAAAGCTTTAAAAACCATCCTTCGTCAGTCCCTCTCTCAGATAGAAAGGTTAAAAAGACAACTTACAAGGGAGAGACTTTAGCTTCAAATCCCTCTCCTATCCATCTTCCCCGCCTCCCAAGATTCTATCATTATCTAACCCCACTCTATTAAAGACCCATGATTACCCAACCATCTTCCTATCTCAGTATAGCGATATTAATATGAATTAGGTTTTCTCCGAGCGCAAAAAACAAGATAAAGCAAAGAATAACACCCAGCCTCTCTTTCTCCTTCCACATCCCAATCGCACACCACCCAAAGGTTGTTGTACCCGCTTTACCCCGTCTTAATATTTTTCCCATCGACCATGTCACGCTTTCACCAATCACCGGTAAAAATGACACTAATGATCTAATTCAGACTTCTAATCTCAGCGACAAGCTCTCGTTTAAATTCTCAGGGATCGAGGTCTTACCTAATAAACCTACATGTGACCTCCATTTACACACCATCACGTACTCTCTACAAACCAATTTTTCCACTTCCCCCAACTTCTTCTGTCTCTATACAACAACCTGCTGCAGTCAGTTTCTCGAGATGAAAATGGTTGTACTTGGTACAAAATCCCGACCCGCTCTTTTCACTCAGCTTACGTCCGGACATTCGGTACTTATTTATTTGACGGGGGCACTACCTAACTCATCTCTTCAAACGCCTTCCAACAATGAATATCCTTCTGCTACATGTGTGCCAATCCCATATGTTGCGGTCATTCAATGATCTATTACCTCTCCTAGGCACCGTGATCTTCACATTCGGTAGGACCACGTCACTTTACCGAAATCTTTTATGTCCTTGATGAGAGTTTCCAATACAATATATTCAGGTCCCCCGTGATCCGGGCTATGGATGCAATTCCCTCAACCTTCATAGATGCATACATTTTGAATACAGGGAAGTCTACCCGGAAATGCTCTTTCACTCAGGGAAGAGTCGTATCCAATGACCCTCTTCTTCGATGGATCCAAATGCCAGTGCGGCGGAGGAGCCGCATTGTTCTCATTCCTCTGACGCTGAGCCTATGCCTCTTTCATTCCGACTTGATTTCCCCTTGCACTAATAATACAGCGGAATACGAGGCCCTTGTTTTGGTCTCCAGGTTGCGTTACACTTAGGTATCAAATCTATCAATATTTTTGGTCGACTCTCAATTGGTAGTCAATCAAGTTATGGGCATCTACCAATGCAAAATGAGGAACTTCAAAAGTACAAACACTACGTGGATTCACTTCTGAGCCTTATTTACTGTCGCTATTCTATCCAAACCATTCCCCGCTCCACAACAAATTTGCGGATACTATGGCTTGCTTAGCCTCGCAAATTCCTGCTTCATCAACTGACTCTGACATTTTGTTCTTGGTCCAAACAACTCTTTGCCCCATCTTACTCAGCCCCGTTGTTGTATGATAAATAATGTGTCTGCTAATTCGCAGGATACTTGGTACCACCAATTTCATGACTACCTTACAACCTCTGTTCTCCCACCTGACCTTACTAGTAAACGGCAACGTGCGCTTTTTCTTAAAGCGTTTCTCGGTATGTCTGTTCATGGGGGGACTCCTTTATAAACGTGGCTTTGATGGCATCCTCCTTCGCTGTCTAACCGGCGGGAGGTCACCCATACCATCCAACAAGTCCATGATGGGATTTGTGTGGGACATTTTAGTGGCCTTGCCGTGGCTACTAAAAAAACGAATCCTTCGCCTAGGTTATTATTGGGCCTACTCTTATAACGACTGCTACGAATATGTTTAAGCATTGTGTTATGTGTCAACAACATGCCACCTTCAACATACTCCTAGCCATCCGCTACAGGTCGCACGAGATCTTTGGCCTTTCTCACAATGGGTTTTAGACCTATTGGTGAGATTCACCCGCCCTCTTCGCAACGTCACCGATGGAGTGGATTAATCACAGCAACCGAATATTACACAAAATGGGTGGAGGCCATTCCACTCATTTCACTAAAAAAGAAAAAAAATTGTCGAATTCATTAACCACCACATTATCTGCTGTCATTTTGGTGTTCCCTCATCGCCTGATAACAGATCGTAATGGAAAAAAAATCTTTTAAAAATAAGTTGTTCTCGTCCATGCCTGCTGGATGCTTCTCCTCGTTCAGCCATGCTCACCACCCTCTTCAAATATAGCTTGGATTTCTATCTTCTTGATCTCAGCCCACAATCACGTTACCTATCTCTTTCCTCCTTATCACTCAAATCTCTCATGTAATTACTTGTCTCAGTCGTTAAAATAGCGTCACATTCGCGTATTTAACATCTTACATGCCTCTCAAAATAAGAACTTCAGTTGCCACCTACGCTTTTCTATTTTTAGAAAAATCCCATTTTGGAATAACCGGTATCGGTTACCTAACCGATATCGGTCTATACTATACCGACATCAGTTAGCTAACCGACGTCGGTCACATACCCACCTTTTTCAAAACATAGTCCTTTTCTTTATTTTTTATCTAATTTTTAGAGGCGCCCGCCACTTTTTCCTGCATACCAACACCGATAGCTATAATCTTTTCATCAAATCCACATCTCATTACGATTTCATCCATATCATCTATCTACATTACCAAAACAAACAAATCATCAACAAACGATATCACAAACCATTAATCTATATACCATTTGGATCCAACTTAACAGCTACATACATACATTTTCATAAAATCAGCGACAAAACATACAACATTTCATAATACAACATGTCAATTAAAACGCATCATTATATCTACATACATCCCATCACAAAATACATCAACATCATTAATATAACACCATGTAAATCCACTCATCATACAATCAAATATCACAAACCATCGACAAAACATTTAACGCATTTTAAACACAGCATGTGGATCAAAACATCATATCTATATATATCAAGGTTTCAAATATACATGTGCCCTGCATCGGGCCTCTGTGATCCTCATAATACAACAAAGCCGGCGCGCGACCGCGCAATAACTCACAAACCACTCAACCCCGCCTGCCGGCTGGTCTCTTCATATCAAAAACATACTCAGCTCGCAGACCGTATCACTATGACAACTCCATACCTCAGCTCGCAGCTGGTATAACAATAAATATGAATGAATCACTTAATACATATATGTAGGCACGCAGGCCTCTATAAACATAAACCGTTTCGCATACGGTGCCCATATCGAATATACACATACAAAAACAATCCGATCCCTCACGCTCCACCCGCCCTCGAGCGACCTCTCCCTACTGGTCCTGTGGTGCCTCTCGCCTCCTGCCTATAACAGACACCCCGGCTAGGCTGCACCTCCCCTGTTGATCTCTGACTATGAGAGGTCTCTACTCTAAAGCTGCTGCATATTGCTGTATCTCAACTCATACCATCAGAACATCTGATAATCCCGGGCCTCCACTCCTCACCTCCATATACCTTTCCCGCGTCACCCATCCAGCTACTGGGGCTGTCCCCTAACTCCTACTACCAGTGCCCGCCCCTTGTGGCCTGTGCTGTTGCCGCTGGTGGTGCCTGGCTGGGGTGGTACCCTGTGGGCCGCTGCTGGTGGGTGCTGCCTGGTCTGTACCTTACCCTAGGCTAGCTGCCCTGTAAGAGCCACCTATCGTGGCCTGTGCAGTCAGCAAGCTACCCCCTGTAATAACTGTACCTGGCCCCTGAGCTGAATCCACTCTGCTGTCAACCGCTGCCAATTCTAGGCTGTGTAGGCTATGCCTACCTCGCCTTTTTTTGCTCTCTGACCCGCCCACCAACCATATATGCTCCCGTACAGCCAAGCATCATCTACAGTGTCAACGGCCGGCATCTCCTAGAGCAAACCAACTCTATGTCCCATGGCGTATTGCATGGCAGTTGGGCCTCTACCTCATCCCCTCCGGTACTGAGGGAATGGAGGTGGCTCGTCCTGTCGCAGCCACCATCTGCCATGTGTAACCCTCTCCAGGGAGTGTATCCGCTCAGACTCTCTCGGCCCCTCCGTCCCACTATCCAGAATGTGTAACCTGGATTCCACTTGCAACTGTCCTCGGGCTTCCTCCATAGGGGTGATGACCTCTATACGTCTCCATCAATAATCTTCTTGCTGGCACCCTCTAATAAATGCCTGTAATAGCCGACGTCCCACCCGCGCAAGGCATGGCCTGCCTTTCATGGCTGGCCCATGCCCCCAACCACCTCGAAAGCCGTATCTCTATATTGCTCATGGCCCCTGCTTCGCTGGGGTAATCCTACTGGTCTAATGCGATGATTGCCTCATATGCCCGACAGTGAAGCAAAAATGGCGACAATCCCCAAACGCCTCCTCCTGCGATATCCCCACATCTCTCTATCTAACTTCACACGGACCAGGTATACTGGTGCCCAAGCATACCATTGTGTTCCTCCATCATCTCATTTATGCACCCCATCAGTGCCCCATGAAAGCGGCCTCCCGCTGATCGGGGAGGCGAGCAGGATCCCGATCAGCACAACATGCAAAGCCGTGTCTCATGTTGGGTTCCATGGGACATACCCCATAACTATACTCGCATGCTAGGATATTCATAGCGCGCTGCATCCTCCCCAAAACGTAGATGCTATCCATGGCTCTCCTCTGCCTCCACCTGCAAGACTGCCTCTCCGATCGATATGTAGTCGAAGGATGCATACACATCCCTCCAATGGTGAATGGCATCTCTCCAGTCGGGAGATGGAACCATGGTCACCGGAGCCCTTCTCGTTAGGACAACCATCAAACTATGATCTTTACGATCGCTCTTATCGTCTGTACTCCGCGAGTCCCACCTCGCTCATGATATCCCGTGTTATGTGGACCATGTGTGAGCAATCATCCGGCTCCTATGGGGGGCATCCTGTCCCCACATCGTCAGCTGCTGACGTGCCTGCACACCAAACCCCCTACATTAGCCCTACTCTTTATCACCACATCTACTTTAATAACCCTCGATACCCCCTTTATCCCCCCGACCACACCCGACTGTCTAACCAACCCCTCTCCCACCTATCTTCTCTTCTACAATATCCCCCTCCCTCTTTACACGCCAAACAACAACCCACCTCTACTAACACGAAACCGAAACGATACCCAACAACCAAATCCAAATCGACACAACTTAAATCAGACCAAACCCCCCCCTACCCCATGCCCAACACCATACCTCAAACACCTAAACCACAACCAACATGACACCACATAACCCAAACCAACCAAATCAACTACAATCACTACGAACGTCCCGTCACCCATAAACTGACCCGGGCCTCACACTATCACCCCATATACCTTTTCCCGCGCCACATCGCCTAATAGGGCTGGTCCCCTCCCCAAACTCCTACTTACCAGTGCCCCTTGTGCCTGTGCTGGTGCCGTGGTGGTGCCTTGTGGCTGGGGTGGTACCTGTGCCGCTGCTGTGGGTGCGCCTGTGGCCGATACCTTACCCTAGGCTAGCGCCCCTGTAAGACACCTATCTGTGCTCTGCTGCAGCAGCAAGCTCCCCCTGAATTAAACTGTACATGGCCACGAGATGATATCACTAGCTGTCACCGCTGCCAAGTCTGGCTTGTGTGTAGGCTATGACATCCTCGCTGCTCTCTGACCAGCCCACCAAAAACATATATGCTCCCGTACAGCCAGCATCATCTACAGTGTCATCTCCGCCCCTCTCAGCAAACCAATCTAGGTTCCAAGGGCTTGGATGAGGCAGTGGGGCCCTACTCATCCCTCCAGGTAAGAGGAAGGGAGGTGGCTGTCCTGTCGCCAGCCCCATCTGCATGAGGTACCCTATCCAGGGTATCCTCTCATACTCTATCGGCCTCCGTCCAACTATCCGACTGTGTAGGGATCCACTGCCAAATTGTCCTCGGGCTCCCTCCATAGGGGTATGACTCATACGGTCTAATTACAATATCTGCTGTGTAAGGCCCTCTAATCAATGCCTGAATGTAATAAGCGACGTCCCACCCTGCAAGAATGCTCATGGCCGGGCCCATGACCCCCAAACCAACTATGAAAGCCGTATCTATATATGACCTAGGCCCTGGCTGCTGGGGTAATACCATACTGGTATCAATGCATCTGATGTGCTCATATGGCCCGACAGTTGATGAAAGCAAAAATGTCGAACCAAATCCCAAATCGCATCATCCGCGATAGACCCACAGCCTCTCTATATAACTGCCCCACCAGTATACTGGTGCCCAGCATAACATGTTGTGTTCCTCCATCATCAATTGTAGCCACCCCATCAGTGCCATGGAAGAGCCTCCCTCTGAAGTATGGGAGGAGAAAGCAGGGGTGATCCCGATCATCATCAACATGGCAAGCCGTCTTGTCTCATGTGGGTGCGTGGACATATCCCCATACCTGATACTCGCGCTTATGATATGTCAATAGCGCCGGCTGAATCCCCAAAAACCTGTGGGGATGCTATCCAGGCTATCTCTGCATCCACCTGAAAGACTGCCCCCATCGATAGGTAGTCGAAGGATGCGGATACAATCCTCCAATGTGATGGTCATCTCTCAGTCGGGAGAGGAACACATGTCAACGGATTCCATCTCTCGATGAGGACACCCATCAAACGTGATCTATCGATCGCTCTGTATCGCTGGACTCCGTCGAAGTCCCAAACTCGCGCATATAGCCCAGAGTGTGATGTGGCACGTGGTTTTGCATACGGATCAATAGTGGGGGCATCCTGTCCCAATCGTAGCGCGACGTGGCCTTGCAAAACCAACCCACTACATTAGCCTACTCTATCACAACACTCTACTTAACCCTCTATACCCCCTTTTATCCCCCCCGAACCACAACCCGAATGTCTAACACACCCTCTACCCAACCCTATCTGCTACAATATCCCCCCTCCTCTACACCCAATACAAAACAACCCACATCTACTACCACGAAACCGAACGATACCCAAACAACCCAATCAAAAATGACACAACTTAAATCATACCAAAACACCCCTACCCCATCCCAAAAACCACTTCACAACACCTAAACCAAACCAAAAAAGTGCAAAACCAAAAAAAACACAAACCCAAACCAACACAAAACAACTACAAATCACTACGAACGGGTACGGGTCACCCATAACTGACCCCCCGGTCTCCCTTCCACCGACGCCGAGATTCAACAGACAGACACACCGGTCACCACTGATCAACCTGCCCTAGATTTTTGGACCGATGTAGGCGCTTAGTGACCGGACACATCGGTCACTGTAAAAATTACAGAGCCGAAACCCACGCGGCTACCCACCCAATTTCATTTTTTTTCTATTTCTCCTACATCCCACCACAAACACCCTAAAAACCTACCCACCCAACCGCATTGGCCTATGTAGCCTATCTACCTTTCCTCTTTTCCTATAACGTCCATTTATTCATTATTTTCTCCAAATCTAAGATTCCTACCCGAAAGTTCCCAAATACAACATAATACCATTAAATTCACATATTGCAGGGTTTCGACCTACTGGTACGAGACAAGTCATCTGGTGGGGATAGGTGGGGTGGTTCTAGTGGTCCAGCAACCTCCGCTCCTCCTGCGTGACATGTCAAAACTATGCTTTGCTGGGGTCATTCATACCATTCAATGATTTGCATGCTACTCACTAGGGCCCCACCAATCAAATCACTTCTCACTCAACTAGTGCTACCTTAGCAACAAATGCACCAATATCACTATTCCACCCAGACACCCAAATCGGTTTCAAAAATTAGAAATGTGACAATGACAGGCCATATTTTTCTTTTATAGGTTTGACCATACAACTTGGACAACGGCAAAACGTGCCTAAGGAACCGGCCATCGGTTACCTAACGGTACGGTCATACATAGCTACGATATCGGTTTTGTTTATCACCAACTTTCGCCCCTATTTACTAATCGCTCTTTCTCCCACATCACATATATCCACCTTTTGTGAACAACATGTTTCACCTATCCGGACCAGACCCAAGGCCTCACCCTAACCATTTGCCCCCCGACCCAAGGCCGTCCCACCCCAACAACTTGGCGATCCAAGGCCTCAACCTACCTCTCCGGCGCAAGGCCTCACCCTAACCATTTGCCACGACCCAAGGCCGCCCACCCAAAAAACTTGAGCACCGTACCCAAGGCCTCAACCTACCTATCCAGGCCTGACCCAAGGCCTCACCCTAACCATTCTGGCCCGACCCAAGGCTACACAACCCAACAAATTGGCCCGACCCAAGGCCCTTAACCTACCTAGCGGCCCCGACCCAAGGCATCACCCCTAACCATCCCGCCGGACCAAGGCCGCAACAAAACTTGGCCTGAACCAAGGCTCACCCTAACCATCTTTGGCCCGACCCAAGGCCGCCAACCCAAAACTGGCCGACCCAAGGCCTCACACACCATCCGGCCGACCCAAGGCCTCACCCTAACCAGGAGGGACCAAATAAAAACTGGAAGAAAACTTTCCTCAGGCCCTTCCTCCGTCCCTACCTATCGGGCACGACCCAAAGGCCCTCACCTAACAATCCGGCCCGACAACAGCCAACCCTACCCATCTGGCCGGAACCAGGCCGTGAACCCAACAACTGGCCCGAACCCACGGCCGTATCACGCAATACCTTACCAACATCAAAACATACTTTTATCCACCCATCTGTAAGCTTTTGTTCCATCAAGCTAACCTGTTCGATGTTAGATTTTGGGGAATGTTTTGTTTTAGGGTCCTGACTTGAGCTGTCGAAACTTTGCCTCGAACCTAGACCGTGACATGTATCTCAACCAAACCAACCTTTGGTATCTGCCGCCGAAAACATGCATAAACATTCCTGTACCTTACTGTTATCTACCCTGGAGCTACTTCCTATGCCTGGATACCAGGATTATATACCCCTTGTTTGGGCTTAAACTATCAACCTTTGCCTATGCATTGATGATTGCACTCATCAAATCAGTACCCCTGTCACACTATTGCATTTTTTTTAAAGTGCGTTGCTTCCTGGACTTACCCCATCATCTCTAAACCATGACCCTTTATCAACCCTATCCTGATTTAAGGTTCTCTCAACTGTGATAGATTTGAGGGGGATACTTATACCCTTCACAGGAGAAAACGCCACTTCATATTATTGTCCGTGCAGCTTACAAAACAAAGCTATATGATAATAAGGGATAAGTAGACACCAAATTGGGTCTTACGACCCCTTGTGACCCACATCTCATTTCCAACCCAACCCTCATCACCCGATAAACCTTACACAAATTTTTAATTCCTTTTGTAATAAAAATCCAAATCACATTACATGCCACCTCATTTGCCACCTCATCATGACCTCGTCCTAACCCCTAAACTACATAATTAAGACGTAACTTGGTCCACACCCCTACACCCCGACTAATGGACCCTTTCTCGCACCCACAACTGACCTTCTAGTTCCTTTTGACCCAAGCCCGCAACTAATCTTTGGGAAGAAAAGCAGGGAAAGGGGATATTTTACTTAAAAATAGCTGCTTTTTCCTTACCAATACCGCGTTCCTACTCGACCGCCACTCGGTTACGTAAACAGCCATTGGTTCCCTGTAAATGGGCTCCCCAAACCAAAAAACAAAGTGGAAGGATTTTTTTAGAATCGAGCGAGAGCATCGGAGCGATCAAGAGAATCTGGATCTTGAATTGGGCTGAGCAAGACAAGGTGAAGAGATAAGAAGAGTTTTGCCAGCAAAGGAGATCAAGGCCCAGACTACAACTAGAGATCCCAGAGCCTGTGATACTCTAGCTGATCATCAGGAGGAGAATCTACTTCTTATGTGTAAGGCCATCCTACCTCAGTTTCGGCCTTTGTCATCAGAATTCTTGGACCTGCATCTTCGTCATAACTAGTAAGTAAATCTTGCAGTCCTTTTAATAAGATTCTTAGGACTGTTTGAATCACAGTACTCACAAATCCCTTCCTAGATCCAATACACCCTGGCAACATTATTACCTCTAACTATCCTTCATACTACTCATCACCTCATTACCTAATATCCACCATTTACTAGCCTTACAAACAACCCAGCTACCCTACAAAAACAACACCCCATAACACAAACCCCTAAACCCACAGGATCCTAGACCCTATAGATATGGTTTCAATAACACGGCATCGGTATTGTGGTTCCAAAACAAAAAATCAGCCTTTCCGACTACTTGTTTCAACAAAAGCAACTTTAATTGATATTTTACAGTCTTTGGTGTTAATTTCATATTAGAAGGGAAACTGACTCACCTTCGAAAGGAAGTTATATTCCTGGGGCCAAGGTAGTTCCTCATTTATGTCTAATCAAAATCTGTGGTCTTGGTTCCTTATTTTAAGGTAGTCCTTGCCAAGACAAAAAGGAAGTGCTTGCAGTCAGGCCTGATCTTTCTCTATGGTACACGCACACCATATCGAATCAACAGGTATTTCCTCCTAGCCCTAAACCTTATTATTTCTAAAAGGAATGAAAGGATAGTAAGCCACTCTTATTCCAAGAAGCTTGAAACATTCTGAGTGTGAAACAAATGTGGTATTCCTTCCACTATATATCAGATAATAACCTTATCTTTCATAGAGCAAATATATTAATTGAGGTTGTTAGATAATTCCATCTCTTTGCCATCTTCTAATTATACCCTAGGGTAATGGGCAAGAAGAGTCACATGAATAAAAACTTTTTTAGAATCAAAGAAACCCTTGATGGAAAATCAAGAGGACTTGGCATACCAAATGAAAATGAAATTAGCCTTTTGGGATGATAGAAGCAACTCTAATAAGTCAACTGGCTAATTCCCTTTCAAGGTTGTTTATGGAAAGGGAGGAACAACTACAAATATCATTAGTTACAACGTTGAGTTATCAAGTAGTGGATTTGTTTAAATTCTTAGCTCTAGAAGTCAGGTAGGTATAACTCATGGAGCTAAAAGATTATAATGAACCAGGGCCATCATGAAAAAAATTGAGAAGGACCAAGCTCAAATCAAGAGGAACTTGATAGAAAATCCAAAAAAAATGGACCTTACAAGAATGAGACTTCGTTTTGAATGGATTATAGAACCAAAACAAAAAATGGAAGTCACTCAAGTTTGATGCAAATATGGAGTGGCCCTACTGAATAAGGGGCAAAAAGAAAGAAAAACAAGCTTTCCAATTGTCAAAGTTGGATGGAGACATAATTAATATTCAACTCAATGGGATCTATCTTAAAGCATTATTGTCAAGGACGAATCCATTTTGTACATACTAGTTTAGGTTCTTAATTCCTCCTAAGGCTTATAGCCACATTGTGTGGTAGATTAGGTTTTTGGTTTTCAAATAAGTGCTTGTGACACTCTCGGCGGGTTGTGTTCTATTTGGGAATAGGTATGATTTTTTTATTTGTACATATTAGTGGCTTTGGTACTATTGCATTCCAGTTTTTAGGAAAGTCTGGGTGAGAAAAATGCCAGTAGTGTGTTTAGCGGTTTTAAAAATGAGTTTATAAGGGCTTTAGAACAGTTTTAGCAAATCAGAATGACTTCATGCCTAATAGAGAAAAATCACTTCTAGTCTTTTAGATCTAGCAGGATAGATCACATCAAAGTTTCTTAAAATTATATCCATAGTTTCACCACCTATTAAAAGGGGACTATTTATTAACCTAACGTTCTAGGCATTGCTAGTGAATGGGCCGCAGAGAAGGTTTGGAGCCCAAGGTTTGTTTTTTTTAAATGGTCAGCTGGAAAAATGGTATGGATTTCCCACCTTTTGTTATTACCCTGGAGCTACTTCCTATGCCTTGGATACCAGGGATTATATCACCCTTGTTTGGATAAACTATCAACCTTTGCCTATGCATTGCTGATTTGCTCATCAAATCATGTACCCTAGTCACACTATTGCATTTTAACGTGCGTCTGCTTCCTTGGACTTACCCCCACCTTCTCCCCATCATCTCTACATCATTTACCCTTTATCAACCCTATCCCTGATTTCAAGTTCTCTCAATCTGTGATAGATTTGAGGGGGATTACTTATACCCTTAACAGGAGAAACCACTTCATATTATTGTCCGTGCAGCTTTACAAAACAAGCTACATGACAATAAGGGGCTAATGTAGACACCAAATTTGTGTCTTACGACCCCTTGTGACCCACATCTCATTTCGCAACCTAACCTCATCACCTAAACCTTACACAATTATTTATTAATTACCTTGTAATCGATAAATCCACATCACCCTTACCTTCCACCTCATTTTGCCACCTCATCATGACCTAGTCCTAACCCTAAACTACACCTAATTAAGACCTATAACTTGGTCCACACCTACACCCATGACTAATGACCCCTTTCTCGCACCCAAAACTGACCTTCTAGTCACTTGACCAAGCCCACAAACTAATCTCTCGGGAGAAAAGCAGGGAAAGTGGGCTATTTTACCTAAAAATAGCCTGCTTTTTCCTTACCAATACCGGTTCCTACTCGACCCGCCGTCGGTTACGTAACCGCCATTGGTTCCCTGTAAAATGGGCTCCCCAAAACCAAAAACAAAGGTGGAAGGATTTTTTGAATCGAGAGAGAGCATCAGGAGCGATCAAGAGAATCTGGATCTTTACTTGGCTGAGCAGAGACAAGTGAAGAGACAAGAAGAGTTTGTAGCAAAGGAGATCAAGCCCAAGACTACAACTAGATACCAGAGCCCTGTGATACTCAGCTGATCATCGAGAGGGAGATATCTCATCTTCTGTGTGTCAGGCCATCCTACCTCAGTTCTGCCTTTGTCATCAGAGTTCTTGGACCTGCATCTTCGTCAATAACCAGTAAGTTACATCTTGCATGTCCTTTTAATAATACTTCTTAGACTTTTGAATCACAGTCCTCACAAATCCATTCCTAGATCCACTACCCGGCAACATATTACATCTAACTATCCTTCATTTACTCCTCATCACCTCATTACCTAATATCACCCATATACTAGCCCTTACAAACAACACAGCTACCCTACAACAACAACCACCCCATAACACAACTAACCCCACAGATCCTAGACCCTATCGATATTGGTTATCAGTAACCGGCATCGGTTATTGTGGTTCAAAACCAAAAATCAGCCTTTCCCCTACTTGTTTCAACAAAGCAACTTAATTGATATTTTACATTCTTTGGTGTTAATTCATATTAGCAGGGAAACTGACCACCTTCGAAAGGAAGTTTTATATTTCCTGGGCCCAAGGCAGTTTCCTCATTTATTGTCTAATCAAAATCTTGTGGTCTTGTGTTCTTATTTTCAGGTAGTCCTTCCAAGACAAAAAGGAGTTCTTCGCAGTCAGCCTGATCTTTCTCTATGGTACACACACACCATCTCAACCATTCAATAGGTATTCCTCCTAGCCCTAACCCTTATCTGTTTCTAAAAGGAATAAAAGGATAGAAGCAACTCTATTCCCAGAAGCTGAAAACATTTCGAGCGAAACAAAGGTTTGGTATTCCTTCCACTATAATATCAGATAATACCTTAGCTTTCATTAGAGCAAATATATTTAATTGAGTTGTTAGAAATGCCATCTATTTGACCACTTCTTCTAATTACTACCCCTAGGGTAATGGGCAAGAAGAGTCCATGAATAAAAACTTTTTAAGAATCATAAGAATAACCCTTGATGAAAATCAGAGGACTTGGCATACCAAATTGAAATTAGCCTTTTGGGATGATAGAAGCACTCCTAAGAAGTCAACTGGTAATTCCCCTTTCAAGGTTGTTTATGGAAGGGAGGAACAACTACAAATATCCTTTGAGTTACCAACGTTTGAGCTTATCAAGTAGTTTTATTTGTTTAAATTCCTAGCTCTAGAAGTCAGGTATGTATAAATCATGGAGCTAAAAGATATAATGAACCAGGCCATGAAAAAAATGAAGAAGGACCAAGCTCAAATCAAGATGAACTTTGATAGAAAATCCAAAAATAGACCTTTCCAAGAATGAGACTTAGTTTTGAAATGGGATATAGACAAAACAAAAAATGGAAGTCACTCCAAGTTTGATGCAATATGGAGTGGCCCTTACCTGATCTCAGGGTGCAAAGAAAACAATGCTTTCCAATTGTCAAAGTTAGATGGAGAATAATTACATATTCCAATCAATGGGATCTACTTAAAGCATTATTGTCAAGGACGAATTTCATTTTTGTACATAATAGTTTAGGTTCTTAATTCCTCTAAGTGCTTATAGCACATCTGTTTTGTTGTAGTTAGGTTTGTTTTCAAATAAGTGCTTGTGCACTCTCTGCGTGTTCTATTTGGGATATGTATTATTTTTTTTATATGTACATATTTGTGCTTTTTTCCTATTGCACTTTCCAGTTTTAGGAAATTTTTGGTGATGAAATAATGTCCCAGTAGTGTTTTAGAGGTTTAAGAGTTATCAGGCTTTAGACCAATTTTAGCAATCAGAATGACTTCATGCCTAATAGATGAAAAATCACTAGTCTTTTAGATCTAGCAAGGCAGATCACCTCACAAGTTTCTAAATTATTTATCCATAGTTTCACCCCCTATAAAATGGATTAACCTAAAGTTCTAGGCATTGATAGTTAATGGGACGCAGAGAAGGTTTGGAGCCAAGTTTGTTTAAATGGTCCAAGCTGGAAAAAATGTATGGATTTTCCACCTTTTTGTCATGGATCAACCATTTATTCTTCATGTACATCAATCACCCCATCTTCCTGTCACACATCAATCACACTTTTTTTTCACACATCAACCATGCATCATTTACCTCCTCCTATCATGCATCAGTGAATTCATTTTGGCACGTGACAACCTTTCTTCTTGATGTGTGACAACCATTTTCTTCCTATCACACAATAGCATTCCATCTTAACGCGTGAAAACCCATTTTCTTCCTATCACATGACAGAATTTCATCTTGACATGTGACAAACATTTTCTTCTTGTCACATGATAGCATTCCATCTTGACATGTGACAACCATTTTCATCTTGTCACATGATAGCATTCAATCTTGACATGTAACAACCTTCCCTTGTCAATGGCAAACACTCCCCATTCTTATCAGGTGTAAGCTAGTGGTTACTTTCGATTATCAACAAGGATTTTCTGATAAGTCCTGAGATTACTAACATCATACAGGGTAGCTCAACAACTAGATTAATTAGGTATAGGCACCCATGTTTTTCGTGTAAGAAAAGTACCATTAGAAAGCAAAACTAGTATGGTTTCTCATAACTCTGTATGGGTAATTAATGAAATATGTTGGCTGGTAGCTCCTTTTCTCTATATATATGTAATTTCCCCTTCTTTTGGAGGGAGATATTCTAGAATGTAAAGGAACTCTGCCAAAATTGTTCTAACACTTTTGTGAGCTACAGGCCTCGAATTTATGCATTTTGTGAAGGATTCTTTCTTGGTGCCTATATTGTAATGGATTATGCATCATTTTAAGTAATAAAATTAGTGTTTTGTGGCTTTTCTTTCCCTAGCTTTATTTATATTGTATTTCTTGCCTTCTATTATATTTTTGTAGGTATATTGCACATATTGTGTTCTTTTATAGAGTTAAAATTTGTTGTGATCCATGAAATTGGAGGTTTGAATGTGTTTTGGGACTATGGCACTTTTTCTACCCTCTTTTTTCCCCCATTTTCCTCCACTTTCACTCATTGGGAATCTCTCTAGTCTCATTTTGGTGTTATCAGCTCAATTATTTTAGGATTTACATTTTAATGTATTTCTCTCTCTCTAGTCCCTTGGAACTGATAGTTTAGGAGTAGGTTAGCATTAGAATAGGTGAGGAAACCAACCTTCTCTAGAAGTTTTTTCTCAATCTCAAGGGTTCCACACCTTGAGATAATCCCATGTTATTCAAAAGTAGGGTTTTGTGATGTCCAAATCCTAGGGTACTAATAGTTGTGGAACTAACAAAATAAGGTGTTATCCAGTGGGAATACGCTCAGTCTGTAAGTGATATAACTAGTGTGGCATGTGACAATTGGGTGCACATGACATATGAGTTAGTCAGAAGGTAGTTAAGGGGATATTTGATAAGAGTAACAAAGGCATGCTTAGTCAAGCACTTGGAAGGAAAGAAGTTACAAAGGTATACTGGGGGACTTGACCCTAATGTTTTCCTATGAGAACTGCAGACCCAGTGGATATGTCATGATCGAAAGTAGAAGGATGTTTAGTTGTATTTTACTCAGGACCACAGCATGTTGGTTGGAGACCCCATCGCGATAGCCTTCTAGAGTGGCATGAGGTAAGAATCGCATTCTTTGTTAGGTTTCTCCAAAGCAATGCACCTACTATTATACAATATTATCATGGGAAGGAACCCACCTCGTTTCACATCATGGCATGTGAGAAGTCCTAGATGGAAGGCATGGAATAATTTCCTCCATCTTTATGGGTGCATAAAATTTACTACACCTTACAAGGCTACGCACATGTATGGTACATTCACTCAAAGTTTCGCCATTAGACAGAAAACTTGAAGGAGTTGACGACTGATCTTCTTCAATATTTCGAGTACTGGAATACTAAACCATTGGTAAATGAGGCACTATAGGTTATAAAATTCCTAACTATGAGAGATAATTCCATGGAGGAGGATATGATACTAGAATTATTGGGTGAACCTAACTTGGAAGTGCACTTTGATGAGGAAGAATCATATGAGGTACAACTTGAGCGCACGTGCATGGAAAAAGAGAAAGGGAAGATGATCTATGTGATCAATGCTAAAGAAGTGGAGAACTTGGATGTTAACCATTATGTGGGTACATGTGAGGTTATGGATAGAGCTAATGAGAAATCATGCACCTACCATGAACCATTAAAAAACCAATAAGGTTAATATTGGCTTGGAGGAGGAACATGAAGAGGCTACTTATGGAGATTACTGGATAGAAAAGGATGTTTCAAAGATCATCGATCTATTGTGTGAATTTTAGGATTTGTTTCCGTGCAGGTACCAAAAGATAAAATTATTTCACCACTCCTTGGGAGAAATGAAGATCAAGTTAAAGGAAGGTACGCACCCAATTTGGAAGAGACCTTATCGAATGAATATGAATCTATGTGTCAAAGTTAAGGAGGATATTAACAAGATGATTGCATTAGGCCTCATTAAGGTTATTGAAGAATTAGAATGGATATTTCCAATAGTCATCAGCATTAAAAAGGATGGAAGGATAAGGATTTACATTGATTTACAAAGATTTGAATGTGGTATGTGTCATTGACCCTTTTCCAACCCCCTTCACCGAGGAGATATTGGAAGGAGTAGATGGCACGAGATCTATTCTTTCACAGATGGATTCTCTAGATATCATCAAGTTAGAATTGCGAAGGAACAAGAAAAGACAACTTTTACCACTGAATAGGAATTTTTTCCTACACGGTAATGTCTTTTGGACTTAATAATGTTCCTATCGTGTTTTCGTGCATTGTGGTTCAGCCATTTCAGGACTTCATCCACAAGTTTCTACAAGTCTACCTAGATGACTAGATAGTATATGTATTAGTGAGGGACCATTGTGAAAATATGAGGCTAATGTTTGAGAGGTGCCAGCAGTTGATTATATCCATCAACATTAAGAAATGTGTTTTCATGACTCTATTTTGCTCCCTATTAGGACATATCATACGTAAGTAAGGCTTACTGGTGAATACTGCCAAAGTTTCCACTATTGTGGGGTTGGGGAAGCCTACTAGCTAGAGCACAGTGTGTGGATTCCCTTGGGTATATAGGGTACTACCAGAAATTTATTAAGGGTTATGCCAATATGGTTGCGTCGTTGAAAAAGTTGTTAAAGCACAAAAGTACATTTCATTGGGGAAAGACATAGTATATGTAATTTGACACATTAAAGAATAGGATTATCACTATGCCCATATTATGTTTTCCCTATTACAATAAACCATTCCATGTACATTTTGATGCTTCATGGATGGCGATTGGAGAAATCTTAGCAATACCTAGAGAGGTAATTGTTGACTACCCCTTATGCTTTGCTAGTAGGAAGATAACCCCAGTAGAAAAAAAAACTATACTACTACTGAGCGCGGAGGCATTATCGATGATCTACATACTACACCAATTCAAGAAGTATCTATTGGTGACACCCTTTATACTCTACACAGATCATGTGGCAATTTAGTACTTGGTAAACAAGCCCCATTATACAAGAGTGCATATGTAGGTGGGTCCTAATATTTCAATAATTTGAGTTTATAGTTGTTATAAAAACTAGGTAAGAGTAATTTGGGGCCTGACCATTTATCAAGGATAGAATCAAGAGAGGATGTGCATAACATTAAATATATAAAGTTAGATGCACTACTGTTCAGATTGTAGTGCATGCCCTCTGACCTGGAAGATATTGCAGTGTTTCTCGAAACAGGTGTGGCACCAGAGGGAGTGAAGACTCTAGAAAGGGAGTTATACATATGTTTTGCACCCTACATGTTAATTAGTTGAGACTTATACAATCTATGTTATGATAAGGTTTACATTAGTGCATGTTAGAGCATGAACGTGCTGCAATCATGAAACAATCACATGATGGAGTTGCAGGAGGACACTATGTAGGGGAATGCAACCATGCACAAGATCCTTCTAGCAGGATTTTGGTGGGAAATGGTTTACAAATAATTGTATCACGTATTGCAAGGCTTGTGACCACTTCTAGCACCTTGGTAAACTAGGGAAAAGAGATGAAATGCCATTAAGACTGATTTCCAGTGTAGAACCATTCGAGAAATGGGTAATTCACTCTGTAAGCCCTAATTCTCTAGTTGCGTGAAGGATAGGTTCATGTTATACTCATTACATACACAAATTACCTTACAAGGTGGTTAGAAGTGGCACCTACAAGGGTTTACACAGTGGCAACAGCAGCTAGGTTCTTGTGGGAAAATATAATGAGTAGCTATGGATGCCCGTTGAGCTTAACAAGTGATATAGGTACTCATTTCTTAAATGAGATAGTTAGAATCTTATTGGAAGAATTCATGGTATCCCATCACAATACTGCCCCTTATCATTCAAAAGCTAATGGGACTGCTGAGAAGTTTTAAAAAAAAATTGAATCACGTGTTAACCAAGATTTCTGATTGGTATGATAAAATATTTGTTGTGTTATGGTCATATCAGGACTACTTATAAGATACTGAACAAGGACAACACCTTTTCAATTGGTGTTTGGCGTGGAAGCTATGTTACCCTTTTGAATTCATGTTGTCATCACTTCATATAGCACACATAAGAGGGTTAGATGATGAACATGCACTTGAGGAGAGAATTGATAAGTTGAACCAGTTGGATGAGAGGCCAGTTATTGCTCACTGGAGTTAGAAAGCATTAAAAATATAGGTAGAAGGCATGGCATGATAGACACATCAAGAAGAAGCAATTTGAGGTTGGGCAGACTATTTCATTGTATGATTCCAAGGTTTTTACACCATCCTTGGAAATTCAAAGTCCATTGGATGGGCCCATACATTCTATCTTATATAATTGATTCAGGTGTTATCCATTTACAAGTGTTGGATGGTACATGGTTTCTAGTCCATTTCAATGGGGAGTAGGTTGAATCCCAACTATGAATAAGTCTTCTTTGTGGTTTGTAAATAAGGTAGTATTTCCAGTTAGCCTTTTTGTTGCTTTTTTTTGTGCATTTTTGTGTGCTAGTAGTCACTTATTATTTTCAAAAAAAATCTATGTGCAGAGGACTGTGCATCTAATTTTTGTGTGGGGGTGGAGTAATGTGACAAGTGTTGGAAGCTATGGTTGTGGAAGGCCTAGGTTTAAAAATCAATAACACGTGGATTGGAAGATCACACGTAGAAGAGGTGAACATAAGGGAAGGATGGTCGTCAAAAAGGTTTCATGGAAACCACATACAAGGGTTAAACAATCATAGGGAGCAAACATGAGGTAGACAGTGGAAATAACTTAGTCCAAGACATAGAGGAAGAATTTACTTTGACATGGGAGAAAGCAATGAAGAATTCTATGGTCAAGGCATTTGTGCACTAGAAGGTTGCGGAAGGTGTTCACATAGGATTGACCGTGGAGGAAAATTGTGAAAGGTTGGCATTGGAAAAAAAGATTCCTTTAATACAAAAGTACATTTGGTAGGTGGTATGGCATTTATTGTGGAGAAGAGAAAAAATTATAAATATAATATTAGGGGTGTGTTAGTTTCTACCTTTCATTTTAAGTTATCAAAGATCTCTCACGAACTAGGGCATCCATATGAAGAAGGTTTGAGAAGATATGTGAAGATTTGCATGCATAGCTAGTTTGATTAGCAAACCAAAGTGGAAAGGAGTACACAGGCATAAGCGGAGAAGGTTGTGTGGAAGAATCCTATGTGTGTCATGTCGTCTTGTGGAAAAAGGGTTTTTTTAGGTTATGATTGCATAGTTAGGGCACGGGGTTTGAAGGAATTTTCAAAACAGAGTGGAGCCATAAAGTTGAGTAGAGCCATGACTAGGAAAGAGGAAGAAGTTTTAAGGACCTGATGAAGGAATGGCATAAATAAAAGTAGCTAATGTTTCACCAAAGAAGGGCAAGGGAAAGGTAAAACAAGTCATTTCTATCATTTTTAATGAAGAATGGTATGTGGAAAATTCAGTACCTAGACGGTGTAATTACTTGGTAAAGAATGGGTGTCTCATGTCAATAATATGGCCATCAGTGATTACAACCATCGAACGAGCACCATAGAAAATAAAATGACACTATAATTGGTTCACCCTACAATGAAGAGGACACTAAATGGAATGCCCATCTATGACGACAAGGTAAAGGTGAAAATGGAGAAGGTTTGGTTATTGCAACTCTAGGAGTTTCCCTATTTCAGAAAGCCTTAGTGACTATACCAATGGTTGATATCACGCATGCATGAAGACCACTTCTATTTCATAGGTCAGAGGATATGCACATAACCCCCTAGCTAATATCTAAGTTCATCAGCCTTATTTGTGAAGGAGATTCATTAGATGATGATTTGGATGACAAGGAAGCCATTAAGAAGACCGTTGAGGCTTATGACTACAAGAAGGGTTCGTGCTACTTTGAAATTTCTACAATAACTGACCCAATGATTAGGATGGCCATGAACTTAGTTACAAATTTGAATGGGAAAGAGATATGGACATAGATCAACAAGGCCTGGTTGAATGTGTGCCGTAAGATCTTAGAAGGAACCATTTATAACCTCTCAGCTTTTATTTCAAAGGATATTATAAACACCGTACATAACAAAGAGAAGATCATGTTTGGTAATTTCCTCATCATCATTGTCTTTTCAAATATTAGAGTGCTTGATGGGCTAGATAATTTTGTTTGGGAATATCCAGATGAGAACCCCTCCCCCACCAATAGGTTTGAATAGTATACTTATGACACCATGACAGCTACTCATAATATGCCCCTAGAAAAGTGGTATAAGTGGATGTGCGACAGATTTGGGGCTGAATGGAGAATACTCTAGTAGTTACCCTCATTAGTAAAAGGACATAGTGAGTTCACCATATATTAGCATTTTTGTATCAGTAGATTTACTTTGGTGGATGGCACCTAAGAGTCTTTGGTGTAAATTTTCTTTCTCCTTCACAACGCAGTACTTCCAAGTCGGGGTTAATCAATTCAAAGAGGTGAAGAAACTCATATTTAATCTCAGTGTAGTAGATCAAGACTAATTCAATATATGGAGGAAACTATTATACCCCAAGAAGTGTACCTATGTGGAGAAGTATGTCTCTGATGACGTGCACATGTTAAAACTAGTAACATTGCTTGTTGTAGGGAGGACATCAGTGAGGGTGTATTTGTGCATAAGGCATAAGTATGAAAATGTCACTTATGTTGAAGATTATTTCTCCATTCTTGAGGACCCCACCATGTGGAAAAATACTGTGCTTAAGGAAAAGAGATAGAGGAGAGGCTCCTAAAAAAAAAGGTGCCCAAGCGCATAGAAAATATAGACATTAGGGGCATAGGATTCATCTGCGGGTATAATTACTTATGTCCACCGAAAGAGGTATCCCATGAGAAAATATTCATCGCATGAGGAATCACCAGAAGGAAGAGCCACCGGTAAGGGGAGAGTCACCTAAGAAATAAGAAAAAGAGAATTCCCCTGAATTGGAGTCACTAGTAAGGAAGAAGTAGAGGATGACATAAGGGTCTGACTCAGGTGAAACATAAATCATGGAGGCTGAAAATGGTGATGAAGATAATGAAGAGCATGACAATGCTCATAATCATCTGGTGTATGATGTACACGAGTCAGATGAATAAGGAAATGAAGATAAGGATGAGGATGAGGAAGGTGCTCATGACAAAGGGGGGAGCGAGGAAGTAAACATGAAGGATTGGAAGACCCCTAACCCTGACCAAGGAATAGATGGATAACACTATAGAGAGGGAAGTGACAGGAATTATCCAAAAATTAGTGGAGCATGAAGTTTAGTGAAGCACCGAAGAAGTTTTGAAGGAAACTGAGTAAGGCATGATTGTGGGAAAAGAGTATGGAAGCATGGGTGGAGATCCCATCTTGGAAGTAAGCTTCCCTAAGGCAATGCGCATAGGTGGAAAAGGCATAGTAACAACGTAGGAAAAGAAATGAATTACATTAATGATCTAAAAAAGGTACTATGCCTGTGCTTCCAAAGTACCGTGCCCACAACCCAACTCCTTCTTTAGTATTATTTTGATGAAAAAGGTGTATACCTATGCATAAGGAAGATGTTATCTTGGGCTTTTGAGTCCCATAATGATGAACCCGAGTTTGAGGTAAATAAAGATACATTGATGAATATACCAGATGCCAAAGGAGTAAAACCTCTTTTAAATTCCCAACAACTATTTGATGAGAAATTTGACATCATGCTCAATAAAGCATTGATGGAGGTGGAGGCAAGACTCTTCAGCAGAAACAACAGGATAAGGGTCTTAGAGAAAGATCTTGAGAAATAGAATGAGGAGATCATTGAAGAGGACAAAGAAAAAAATAGAAGAATTGATCAGTGTGCAGTTAAGGCGTGAGCTAAGGGATGAAAAGGAAAAGGTGTAAAAATTCCATAAGAAGATAGAGGCCATTTCAGACACCATTATCTTGAAGCACCCAGACCTGGCCCCACCTGAGAAAAATATGATATAACCATTCATTTGTTGGAAAACGAGACCCACATCCTCACCATAGAAAGGTGACCACTTGCATTAGAGTTAGGAGAGGAGGTGATGGAACACTAGAAGGAGGAAAAATCAGAAGATTGGGGAGACAATAACTCATTAGTTTCAAGCTCCTTGCCACATTAAATACCTTCACATAGATGGTTGAAGCCGTGTATGAAAACTGTGCCAAGGAGAGATAGGGTAGAAATCATATTGGTTACTACACATGAGGTGGATTTGAAATAATTTTAGGAGAATCATAAAGGAAATTGTGTCAAGCGTAATAAGAGCCTGACTAAAGTTGAGAAGAAGTTATAAGTAATCAAAACCTTGTGTGGATCAATTAAGAATAGGCCAAAGGAACTATACCCTCAAGTCACTCGCAGGATGGATGTGTTAGGTAACCTTAGCAAGCAATTGAAAGCATTGTAGATATGCCGAAAGATAATAGAGAGGAGCTTAGTTTTGATGAAGTAAGTGTAATAGTGGGTGACCTACTTCATCAGGTGCAGGGAGAAGTAGATGCTTGGGAGAAGATTGAGGCATCCGTGAAGAAAGAGTTCCCACTCCTTATGCAGCAGTAGTATATTCTTCTATTCTTCCATTATTCCATCTTTTCATTCTTTAATTTTTTCAATACCTCTATTATTTATTATTTGAGGAAGAAGAATGTTTCTGAGGATAGATAACATGCGTAGTTTGGGGTGATGTTGGAATCTAAATTATTGGCTAACTACCAAGAGGTATGCACGCATAGGATCAGTAAACAGAAGGGCGCTCAAGGAAAAGTGTGTATGAAAAAGGGGTTTAAGAAGGGTTTAAGTGAAACTAGGGCACACGTGAGAGGCAGAACAAGGGTTTAAAGGACTTAGAATATTTGGAATCATGGAGTCACTTAAGGAAAAATGTGAGGACCCGACTAGGCATGATAAGTGGATAAAGTGCCAGCTTGGAATCTTAGAGGTTAATACAAGGATATTCCACGTAGGGAATATTACCAAAGGAATCATTACAGTTAGTGGAATGTTTGTAAAGAGGATAATCATTCACCAATGTAAGACCACATCAACACTTGACACGTGATCTACTCGAGAGAGAAGTTATGGCAGTGGTCAATTTTCCTATTTAAAGAAGTTCTTGGGACATGAACAGAGACACAGAAAGATAGAGAGATATACAGGTGTAGATATCAAAGGGGAGTAAAAGAAGAGAAGGAGAGTAATTATGTGCTGCAAAAATTTTAGGAAATGTTAAGGGTTTAGAGTTCATGGTGCTAGGGTTTAGAGTACTTAGTTCTAGAGGGTTATAAGGGTTACCATTAAGCATATGTATGGGTACTGGGATCCATAACAAGGGATATAATGGGAAAAATCATAGTTAATATCTCTGATCATATAGATTTGTAGGAGTTGAGTCTCTTTCATTTGATGTATATGGTCTGAGATGACCCTTTTAAATGTAATATGGCTACCAAAACTCTCTTAAATCAATATACATTGATATATTCTATACAAATTGCTTATGGGTGTAAACCCTCATAATTATATGGCTTATCATGACTCAAGGAATCTAGTTTCTTGTACTTCTTACAATATTATCTTTTGATATGTATTAATGTGAAGGCCTATTATTTATATCTTCTACCTTTTTAAAATTAGATGAATGTATTTTTATTTCTGTGAATAATCCTCCATTAATGGCACAACTCTCTTGCAAATCTCACATAAAGGAAGGGCTCGACACCCCATGCACACCTCGGGTGAGTGCCCAACATATGTTGTACAATAGCTTTGTATGCTTGGGGTTAGAAAGAAGTATTGATGGTAAATTAATGACTACAAACAACTTCAGAGGAAGGTTAAGGTGAAGTTGAAGAGGTTAATTATGAAGAAGTAATTAAGCTAAAAGGTAATAAGATTCCTAAAGGCCCTAATCCTCACTTGAAGAATTGTTCGAGTAGGCATGATATATTTGTGAAAGCTAGAGTTAAGGAGTCTCCAAGGAGCACTACTAATTTTAAGAAACTAAAAATTGGAATAGAGAGTCAACCTTAGTTCATGAATATAGAAAAAGGTTTTTCACTAGAGGAGAAAAGAGAAACTTTGTTTCATTATTGAAAAAATTATTTAGATGTATATTCATATTCTTATGATGATCTGAAATATTTTAAAATAAAAGATATGTAACACTCAGTACCTCTCAGGCCTTAAGAAAAAACCATTCCAGTAGAAGGAAAGGAAATACAATCCAAAAATTGACAAAACAATCTGAGAGCAAGTTTTGAAAATTCTAAATGCAAGAATTGTTTTCCTAATCCACCACTCTAGGTGGGTGGAAAACATTTTCCATGTCCAGAATAAAATTGGGGGAAATAAGGATTTGTGTAGACTTCTAGAATTTGAACCAAGATTCTCTACAGGACAATTATCCACTCCCAATAATGGATTAGATTCTACAAGCAGTCAGCAGTTCATAAATGTTTTTCTACGTTGAATCGATTTTCCAACTATAATAAAATTGAGGTTTCCCAAGAAGATCAATATAAGACTACTTTCACAACTTTTGTGGGGAACCTTCACCTACATTCTAATGCCATTTTTCCTCATCAATGTTGGGGCCACTTTTCAAAAATAAATGAACTTGGCTTTAAGGATCTGAAGAATAAATGTACTATCATTTATCTTGATGATCTCATAGTCTTCTCTAAGAAGAGGAAAGAACATTTGTTACACCTTGAACAAGTCTTGTTAAGATTTTGAGAACATGGCATATTCATTGAATCCTAAGAAATTCAATATTTGGAGTGACTAAAGGAAAGATCCTTGGACACATTATAAATAAATAATCAACAAAGATTGATCTAGAAATAGTGCAAAACCCAGTCAAAAAACTCTCCTTGCCCATAATAAAATAAGGAGTTCATTCCTTCTTCAGTAAGGTCAACTTTCTTTTTCACTTCATTTCCATATTTTGTTGAGTTAACCAAACATAATATAAGAATAATGATGCCCCAATAGAGCTTCAAGTGGAGTAATGAGGGAAAAAATATTTCGAGAACATCAAACAAGCCATAGCCAAAATCTCTGACCATGTTATGTCCTGACTAAAGCAAAGATTTCATCATGTAGTGTTATGCATCTGAGCATACTATTTCATCCATTTTAGTTCATAATAATGAAGAAGGAATCAAGTCCCCTATTTCCATCATGAGCTTCCTGTAGACACCAAAATTGGTTCACACTCCCCTTTGTCCCTCGTCAAACAAAACACCTTGAACAAATTCACCTAAACATGGCCCCTTTCACCCCACTCTAATATTAATTTAATTAGTTTAATTAAATTAATTCATCATCTCATAATATTTATTATTTAAATATCCTAATTGAGATAATAACCACCCATCCACCTCACCTATACAACTCATCTAGCCACCTCACTCTAAGACCTGATTCTTAGTATGTTGCCATAACTAACTAAGACACACCCAAACCCTAAATCAAAATCCTACATTCCCTCTAACCACATTCATGTCGCACTAGAAAGGAAGCTTCCATTCTAATCCACAGAGCAAAACAAATGTGATCCTAGAAAATCAAGGGGATCTACCCAATTTAGTAAGCCTAGGAAATCTCGCCCTAACCGATGCCAGTTACCCTAAACCATTTCTGGTTAACCTAGGAACCACCGTCGGTTACCATTTAACCCCCAAAACAACCTATATTTTGAGGTTGGAACATTTGTGAGAGATTGACACATCTTTTGAGAACAAGAGACAAAACCAGAGCTGCATGCAAGCATAAAGAGCATTTTTACACACATGAGAGCACCCATAGCTAGCATTAGAAGCACCCATAGAGCCATCTACCTTCATGCAGGAGCATCCAGGGAAGCGAATCAACACGACATCAAGTTCCTTTCATTTGATCACCCATCATTGCCAACCAGACAACAAGCTTGTACAAACAGTAAGTGCTTTTTTAACCAACACTTGTCCATTTATCATTTGGTAGATTCTTGTACTTTTGTTATTAGTTTCTACTCCCATTTCAATTCCACCGCCATTTTACCTCCATGCAAACTTGACCATTCCTTTTACCCACACCCTTGAACTACCCATATCATAGATCTTGAATCATTCCTATGCATACCTGAGACCCACACGAACCTTGCCATCACCCTTACATTTCCATCTAGCCTCAGATATATCACCCCACCAAAGTTTTCTTATTGAGTTTCCTATACCATGACCATACTGACGCTGGTTACCCACAACCATCACCGGTTAACCTAAACCGAGATCAGCCATACTAGATCGATGTCGATCTCTGTGTTTTTGACCAGAAAACCAAGAACAGAGCTTCCACTCTCTACCCAATAATCAAAACAGCCCACAACCTAACCTTAACTAATACCTGTATTCTAACAGAGACCTTGACCTTTAGATTCAGTCATAGGTTAGCCTGTTATAAATGAATTTGATTATTATAGATGAATAAGAGACGTAAATCATTTTAACTATAGTAGGATTTTTCTTTAATGTTAGCATTAAGTTATTTTTAAACAGTGAATTGACAGCCATCTAGGAAGTATCACACTTCCCAGATCTAGCATATGCTAGGCAGTCGGCATTGCATATACTATTTAAGTTTTATTTGGTTGTCTTGTTTTCCATTTCAGGTAGTTCCTCCAAGCAAAAAAGGAAGCTCTCATGATCAGTATATGGATCAAGAAGTCATAAACTGTGCACAACAACCTAGAACCAACATTCTCGACAGGAATTCCTCCTAGCGCTTTACCCTTATCTATTTTGGTCAACATTTAAAGAAATGTTCTAGAATCAAGTGAAACATTTTTGCATGTCCTGGTGGGTACCCATTCGGGGTTCTTTGCATTCTTTCATTTCTAGGTGAAAAGTTACATGTTTTTTGCCTTTCTACAAAGTTCTTACATTAAAATTTCTCCCTTGGAACCTTCTCTTCTTCTATTGTTTAAAATCAATTTTATTTTGGTGCTTTAAAAATAACATTTCTTCCCTTTCATTAGTATCACATTAGTGAAAGAGCATCCCTTTTCCTATTCATATTTTTGTTGTCATTGAATTCAACATTCCAATTTGGGTTTAAAAATAATTTCATTTCATTCTGCTTCTCTGCATTAGCTCACATTAATTGAGGGTAACCTATATGCTAGGAACTCATACCCAGCTGATGGTTGACAAACAAATCATAGAAAAACACTTCCTTTCTCTTTCTCTCTCTGAGTCTTACCAAACATCACAAAATTAAAAATATATACACATTCTTAAAAAACATCTCACCTGAATGAAATTTGTAGGAGATCGCACGATCATTGTACAGTGGGCATATCCTGCTGGTTATCTCTGTCTAGTACCCCAGCAGAGGATGGCCCATCCCCACCATAACATAACATGAAACCTCTCCTTGTAGATATCCTTCTTCGTAGGAATCCATCCTCGCCAAATATTATATTCTAAAGTTCCATGATTCATATCCTTAAATAGCATAATCTAAACAAACATAATAGAAAAAAACACTCTTAGGATCATATTTTTCTTAGTGTTTCCGCCTAGCTTGTGTTTTGAGGCGAGAGGATTCACTTTCTTCATTTTCTTATTTTCCCTTTGCATTACGCTCCTCATTATAGTTGGTATATTATAGCTTCATCTGAGTGTGCCTCGACCATATTATCATCATTCTCAGAATTTTAGGTTTGATTCCACATCTAATTTTAACTCACAACCACATTTTCTTTCATTGTTGTTTCAATTTCATAATAACCGATGTTAGATCCAGCAACCATCATCAGTTATCCTCTGACCGTCATCAGTTTCACCCAACCGACGTTGGTTTACTGTTCTTTTTGGTTAACCTACTCAAAAGGACACCCGCTTCACCTTCTTTATCTATTCAGAAGTCTCTTTCACTCTCAGCATATTCATTTTTCTGGTAAATTCCATCAGCAACTTGCATACTTGGCAAATTATTGGCCTTTTACCTTGTTTTTGAAAAATTATCCATTCTCCCATAGTGACCGATAGCGATTAACTACGACCAGTCAATCGGTTTAACCTTAATCGAGCATCAATTAGCCTATGTTATTTTTCCAGCTAAAACCTTAACTCCAATCCACCTACAACCGACCTGTTTCTTCCTACTTTTTACTATATTTCTGTGTCATTTACAGAAAGTAGTCTTGTCCAGGTCAGTACTTGTTCACATGGTGTTGACAAAAAGCCAAGAAAATTCCCTCATATTCCATGGCAGTTCATAAACCACTCCCACCTAGTCCTTCACCACCCTTCTATTTTGTTACCCATGGATCCTACCCAACCTATTGCACTATCGCCACAAGAGATGAGGAGTTCACATGACTCCTTGACTAGAACCTTGCCACCTTGCAGTTTTATCTTGTCCCACTCATCCAATCAAGATGCCTCAGGTCAGTTGATATATGGCATGCCCATATCTATCCCCCCGACACTCACTCCTACTTCTGCATCTAACCTCCTTTGGCTCCATGCTACCCAAACATTTTCCTTTCCCCTAGTCATTTCACAGCTAGGCCCCCATACTTGCTATGACCATCACATCTTGCCACATATATTATACCCGCCACATCCAATATACCTTCTGCCAAACCACCAAGAACATAACCTTATCTACATGCCTATTATTTCACATATACCCGTAGCTACACAACCAGCCCCCTGGTGTTGGTGACCCCTACCCCTTTTCAAAATGTTGTTCTTTTTATTCCACAATCCTTAGCCCTCATTACCACTAGGGTCACCACGACCCTATCCACCTCCATATATGTAAGATCAGTAGCCTCCCGTTTCATCATCTATCATTCATTCTAGGCACGTACCCCCTATTTCACTTCCTCCTTCTTAATCTACCTGCATGGTAGCACCATATATTGGACATGCCAACTCCATCATATGACCTTCAGATCTGTAGTCTAGACCACCTGGTTCACTATAGTGAGGTTACCTAGCAATCATGGAGTTTTTCCTACTAATGTGGGACCTAATCAAGTTAATGATGGAAAAATCTCCAGATTGAAGCTGGTTCTTACTCCTCTATTTAGGTGTATGCATGTAATTTTTGCAGAGATTCTAATTCAAAATTCCTGCTCTAAAAACTACCAAAGGAGACAAGGTTGAGAGAAAACATGGAAATGGAAACAAAAATAAGCAAAAAACATAACGGTGATACACCAAAGGAGCATTGGACTTCTTTCTTTGCAAATAGACACAGATCATAAGGAATGTAACACTAGAACATGCATAAATTGCTAAAATGTAATGAAGGATTAGAAGGAAACAATAAATGCAAGAAAGGATTGAAAATTCATTCATAGATCATGCTTTATCATTCCTAGTTTTTGATATGATGCATTACAATGGAAAGGAGGCAAAAAAACATATTGTAGTTCCAATGGGAGGCCTAAAACTCAATGAATTCATGTGCTAAGGGGAAGAGGGGAGTCTACAAGAACAAGAACGTCCAACATTAGAAACTGAGCCAAAACTAGCTTTATATTGATCAAACAGATTGAAGAAAGATGAAAAAAATGTGGGCAAATTGATTCGACATCTCCAACCACTATCAAGATTCATTTAAAATAGTAAGGGCACCCTCAAAAATCCATTTTTTCGATGAATTTGGCCATGCAAGAGAAGAAACAGATGCCAATACTTCATCAATTTTGATGCACCAAAGGTCGATTATGAACAATTGTTTTTCCAATAAACACAAACCATAAAAATGCAATTTTTATCAATCCAACATTGCACAAGTAACTCAAAAATTGCAATGAGAGACCACTTGAACACAATGAAATACAAGTAGAGGGAATTGATAGATCATCCAATAGTACCATTGGTTTCCCCTATTTCTCCAAAGATTTATACAAATTCTCATTACAACCCTGCGGCCCTATAGAGGCACAAAAATTCCATGTACAGTTTGAATGGGAGGTTCATGGAACTCCACAAGATCCACTTGGTGCACTAAGAGAAGAAGGGAGGGGAACTTTTAAGTTTTAGAATGTCCAACCTTTAGAAAGAAACCCCTCTTCTTGATTTACTTTGACTTTTGGTATCTGGAAGAAGTCTGAGTCACCTTGTGACTTTCGTCCCTTTGGAATTCAAAAGGATTAAGTCCTAAATTCCTCTTCCAGATTGCATTTACCTTCATCACATTATTTGAAGTAGGTGAGAACCACGTAACAAACTCCAAAAACCTTAGGTGAATTGTATTCCTTGCGCCTTTTGCGGGCTTGCAAGCTGAAAAATTACCTTGTTGCCCTCTTCACCAAATAAGACTATATCTAGTCATAAGTTTTCCACTAGAGGTCATCCTTGCAATGATCCTTTCCAAAAATTCCAACCTTCCACTCTGCCATCACCAAGACTCCTTATGGAAAAGTTATGGCCATCCTTGACCTATTGTGGGCCGCATCCAGGGTCTACTTTCACTATCAGGTTCACTGAGTTCATAAACTTTACATTTGCATCAGGAGTTGGAGGGTGCCTTATTTACATGTGTTTGGAAAGGTGGAAAAATTATGTATTTCCCATGAAACCATACTTCTAGAAAAATTTGAGTGCCTGAAGCATGCAATATTTTCATTTTAATTACCAGCAAAGGAATAGGAAGTTGGACTTAGCCATAATAAGCATTAGGGTTTGAAGGTTGGCTCAACAATGTTTATCACGGCTATCACTATATCCCGGACTTGCCACCTCCATCATGACTGTCAAACACCCAGTTCCTTACACTATAGGTAGTGTTTCCAGGTTTTCAGAACCTCCCAAGTAGCGGGACATTAAGTTAATGATGGACAATTTGCATTCATTAGATGTCATCATGTTTCTGTGAAACCTAAAACTCTCGAAATCCTTTATGATCACAGTTTGTAATGGACCTGCATCAACCCATCCATTTTCTTTGTGTCGGGTTTTCATATCCATGCAATGCATCCTCCAAAATTTCTGAAATTTAAGGATTACAGGACTGGAGAGCTGTTTGGAAACCTTCAAAACGCAGACACTTGAAGGATTTTTAGAATTCTACGACTTGTTATTTGGATGCATGAAAACCATGAAATGACGCTCTGGTGGGAGTAGAGGCATTTTCCCATGTCTCTTACTAGGCCTACATTGAAACCCGAATAGTGGGTTACCTAGACATTTTAATTTTCTCATTGAATTAGGTAGCCCATATTCTACTGTTGATCTATATTCTACCATCAATGTAGATATATATAATAGTTACCATGATTGACCTCTACTCTACGCATGTCAATAAGACGATGTATCTATAACAGATTTTTTCACTCGTTGGCGTAGCCCTGATCAAACAACTCACATTCCAACTACCGCAAACTGAACTCATAGATAAGCTCTTCGCGTGGGCTTGTGCTCGACATATCTCATGCCAGCCCTATAGGTCCATACTTTACTGAACCTTATGATGAAGCATTCACCATGGCACAAAAGCTATAGATTCGGGCCATCAAAGAAAATAAAATCCAACTATGCATAATAAGAACTTGGCATTCTAATCGACTGGTGCCTGTTCTTCTTCGAAACCATAGAAAAATTATTCAAAATTCAAAGGAACTGCTAACGTAGTGGTACTCATAGCTGGCCCAGCTCATCCATCAAATCAAGGTAGCCCCTCATCTAATCTTTCTCCTTTCTAGACTTTTCAATTTAGACAGGAACAACGGAAATACACCCCAATTGGGGAGCCTTACTCTTATGTCTTAAAAAAGCTCCTTAAAGCAGGGGGCTATCACTGTTCCTACCTATAAAACCACACACTAGTTTTGACCCTGCTTCGCCCCACACTCTACATGGTACAAAGAACACAAATTCAATGGAATTATCATTTAGTAAAAGGTCATAGTGATGGACAATTACATCACTTTTAAAAAAAATTATCCAAGAATTACTCAAAAAAGGTGAGTTAACCTTTAATAATCCTAACGCACCTTTTGCCAATAAAAACCTACACATCTTCAAGAAACCATTTCCTAATCATGACCCTTCTTCTAATCAAACTGGAAAGACCTCAATGCATGATAGCTATACCCGTGAGGTCCATGTTATTTTCAATGACACACCTGTCACTTCCCAATTACCCCCATATTCCTTCCATAGAAGAAATTCCTAGCCAAAAGTCCTCTACCTACACTTGAACCCACCTCACCTATTCCTCCACCCATAGAGGAACAACCCTTCGGTCCCCTCCCTCACTTGTGAAGGAGCCTCTTGTTAACATTGAGATCATTTCACCTTTGGGTTCTCCACCTAGAGATCCTTCACCCCGCAGTTACATCTCTGACCGACATGGAAGAGGCTTGTTTATCTCCTCCACCTATCAAGGAGCACCCAATCATCTCCTCCAGTCAGAGAGGAGCACCCATCATCTGCCTCTACCCACAGAGGAGCACCCATCATCTCCTCCTTCCACATAGGAGTACCCATCATCTTTCCCACCCACAGAGGAGCACCCATCATCTCCTCCACCTATCAAAAATCTAGTAAAATGCCTTTACCTTTAGGTGATCACTCTCCATCAGTTACCCAAGATCATATGGACTTACTTTAAGCTCTCTTACCCACAGAATCTCAAGTGAAAAAATTCCCCATCTGTAAGACAAATTTTACGAGAATCTCCCATTGGGATCCTCATCAACCGCACCTACAACCAGTGCCTTTTTTCGATGCCTAGATGATTGCATAGATTATGTGGATAGAGCCTAAATTTAGGGAGTGTCTTCTGCTTCATGTCTCGAACACAAATGCAGATGTCACTTGGCTGACTACTTCCACTATCTACCCAAAGACTATTTTCAGCCAATCGAACCAAACACAACAACAACTATCACAAATTCCACCACGATACCACTCATAGACTTCAACTCACATCCCCTACCCATAACCCATCACATGCATCTACATCCAAACCCACACCTACATCATCTTCCTTGCCTAAACCTACTAACTACCTTATGGGTCATCCCAATCTTCCTAGCCTTACTCATCCACCCATCAAATTAGATTTATCTACATTCACGAAAGATGAACACCAAGCTTAATCCAACACCCAACACAGAAGAACCAATGCCATAGATCTCATACCCCAACACTCACCGATTACACCTTAATTACCTTCATCACCCTTTCCATCTGTCTTAGGACCTCGCCCCTCCAACATGGTTAAGAAACATCCACCCGCCGGGTAAACTAAAAACGTACACATAGCCCATTCCACCCTCGTAGACCTCTACCATATCCAAGCACCCGACACAGACTTCTGCCTACCAACTACAGCATATTTACCACCCATACCTCCAATACCTACCATCAATAGCTTCTGCATTACCCCCAACACTTTCAGTCTCTTTCCCCTCGTGCCTCCTTCATGACTTGTGCCATCTACCTTCATAGCACCTCAGTTATCCCTATGGGTAACTCACCCTCTTTCCCCCCATCCACTTTTCCCTCTAGATCTCATGCGACCATATCACCTTTACCCAAGAAGGTGCAACCTAAAGACAAAAATCCGCTACCCTCCAATAAGGTAGTCAAAAAAACTCACACACTCTCCTACTAAGTTCATCTTCCATACCCCTACCCAAGCAAACATGACCAAAACCCAAGATCACACCAACACCTATAAACCATAGCTCGACCCACTCCCCCTCATGCAAAGACCCTTCCTCTGACAGTTCAGCCATACCTATACCCAAACCCAATTTCACTTCTCACTCGTGATCCAGTAGTGGGATCCTATACCCAAAATATTAACTAACCTCCTTGAGACTTATGTCATCACATTACCGCCACTCAGACCTTATGACCCTCTCAAACCCAAACCAAAGGGGTTTGATGATGCCAAAATTTGTGCCTACCATCATGTGCCAGGGCATAATGTAGATAAATACAAATCTTTAAAAACCATTCTTATCTAGTTGTGTCCTCCTCGAAGGAAATTTTTTACGATGATGACCTTCTCGATGAGGACTCCATTTCACCAACACCCCATTCCCACAGTTCTTCCCTCACTACCTACTCAACGGGCCCATACCTTCACCCCCACAAAACTCCTAGACGCCACTCTCCGAGAATTTGAAAATTAACATGGTTCACATCAAAGAACTCACCAAACCTCCACCCAAATGTCATGGTGTGCCCAACTCATCTCACAAGGTTCCTTCCCACCATTTGGATTTTTCCCGTCTTATCTCTATACTTTTCGTGGCTCACCCCACTTCACCTACCCTCCCCGCCTCAAAATCAACATGATCCATGTTGCTACCCGTGCTCAAAATAAAAAAGGTAAGGAAAAGGCAACCGACCCACCTAACCAATCCTATACCCAACATACCATCTACACCCACACCTAAAATCACTATCCGCGGCCCCACATATCCCTATTCTAATGGGGTTACACACCGCGCAATGCTCAAATAACTACACACCAATCCCCCCCTCAAAATGTCCCTATATGACCTCACCCAAACCTTCAGA
Organism: Taxus chinensis; assembly: GCA_019776745.2. Lineage (NCBI taxonomy): Eukaryota > Viridiplantae > Streptophyta > Pinopsida > Cupressales > Taxaceae > Taxus > Taxus chinensis. Next base: position 820,572,550 of record CM034150.1, on the reverse strand, counting down.
ATCCAATCGTCAAGCTCTCATGGAGGTTCTTTAAAATATTGAGGGTTTACCCAATGACCCTACAACTCGTAGCCTTCATTATTACACCTCATCATGTAGCCTCTCTCACCAAATTATCACCTTTATCTACACCTCCACCTTACTCACCAGGTAGCCTCCCTTAGCTTCTCAAATGAGGAGATCACACTCACACCAAACTAATGACCCAGATCTAGCTCTCTTGCATCTCTATCCCACATCGATGATATACATATACGACATGTTATGATCGATGGGGGCACTATCATTAATATCATTTCCTCCCATGCATTTGCTCATATGTGCATTACTTGAACAATTACATGCATAAACATCCTGTCATGTTGTGTTCATTCAATTACGTTATCACCTCTACACTTGGCACTATCATCCTCCATGTTTGTGTGGGCCCCTCACATAGTTCCACAGTTTTTTTAACATCTTGGAGGGGGTAAATTTAAATATAACCTATTGCCTTGGTAGACCCTAGAATTCGTGTTATGGGTTGTGTTCCCTTACACTTTTCATTGTTGTATAAAGTTTGAGCATGAGGGACACACCTATACCATTCCGACTGACCCATCACCTTTCAAAACTTGTAACATGCTTTATCTGATCCAATGACGTGCTCATTACCTATTAAAGCATATACCTCCATGACAACCACTTCCTCTTCACCTACACCTCCACTCACTAGTGTTGACCACTACCTCGACCGCACCCTACATCCTCCATTCTTACTGCCACCAAAACCTCTGCATGGCCAAAACATCAGCCTTCCAATCCATTAGCTCTACCTCTCAATCTGACCTCTGACACATCATCTATTCCCAGCTACCTGCATATCAAACCACCGATTCCCTTAGAAGGCATTTTTCAATCCCTCACTCTGGGGGAGTATCGTGCCTATATAGTGTTAACACATTCCTTACCTCTACAAGAGTATGGAAGTCTTCACCAACACCCTCATTATGATCACCGTATAGAAGAGTGCCTCCTTTAATGGTCCTCCCCACCTTCGTACCAATCTCACCTATGGGGTACTTGATACTACCACTTATATACCTGAACCACCAACACAAACTCACCCCATTTTCTACTGACCTCGAATCACTCACCAATCATTGTTTCACCCACACCTTCCTGCATCAATGTGCATGGAATGGATTTTTGTTTTGGCTTTTATGAGCAAGGTTTTCATACCATTATTCCATGTACTACCTGTAAAACATAACGACCGTAGTGGTATCGGATTTGCTGAGGCCAACTACCAAGAAGGCCCCAGCATTGAACTCATTGAGGACATCATCACTTCTCCACCTTCTTCACCTGCTCCACCTTCTTCACCACCTTCGCCTACAAAGTCAATGGATCCAGAATCCATTCCTCCTAAAAAAAAAATTAATAAACACCATCTCCTTAGGGTCTCTGACTTATTCAACACGAGGGCAAGGCTCCTTCCTCTCTTCCCTTCCCGTATCCTAAAATGATTGATGATGATACACCTTTGATTAACATCATTCAATGTCAGGATGATGAATCTATAATCACCTACCTTGGTGCAGAAGACTCATATATTCATCGATTTATTACCATTTGAGATGTAAACCATGTTGAATAAATCGACTATCGAGACCAACATTCATACTTAGGATGACCCGCACATTCTAAAGATCAGACAATCTTTAGATGTTTCTGAACAAGAAGCCATCACTTCTTTTCTCAAAAACCATAACCACATTTTTTTCTTGGTATTATGCAGATGTGCCCAGTATTGACCCCACTATAGTGGTCCATAATATCGTAACCATCCCCGATGTAAAACCCGTCAAACAAAATAGCTGAGTAAAATGCACCCTCGTATTGCTCTTCTGATCAAAGAAGAACTTCAGTGCATCTCCTTTCCAGTTTCCTTCATCTTACCCATTGATTATCCCTAGTGGATTTTCCATCATCGTCCCTGTCACTAAGGCGATAGGGGGACTTTTTAGTTGCACATGGATTTTTGTGACCTCAACCTAGCCTGCCCAAAAGATGACTTTCCCTCTACCCGGTATTGACCAACTGATTGACCTTACCTCCTGGTCACGAGTTTCTATCACTCATGTATGGTTTCTTCTCCGGTTATAACCAAATATTGCTTGCCCCAGAGGATCAACACAAAACTACGTATTCATCACCCCTTGGGGGGACCTTCTGCTACCAAGTCATGCATTTTGGCCTTAAAAATGCTGGGTGCCACCTATTAGTGGGCTATGACTTATATCTTCCATGACATCATGCATTGTTTATTAGAAGATTACGTGGATGATCTCCTGGCCAAATCTAAATGCCACTCTAAGCACCTCACCATCATAAAAACTATCTTTTGACCGCCTCATTAAATATTGTGTTCACCTTCAGCCCAAGAAGTGTGTCTTCATGTAGTTCTCCTCAGGAAAACTCCTGGGGCTTATTGTTTCCTTACGTGGTATAGAGGTTGATCCATGCTAAAGTCAAGGCCATTCTTTAAATGCCTCCACCCACAAATATTAGTCAAATCCATAGCCTACAAGGCAAGTTGCAGTCTATTCGCCACTTCATTTCACAATTGTTTGATCGGTGTCGGACCAATTCATCATCTTCTCAAGAAGGATTTATCTTTTAAATGGTGATAATGACTACCACAAAGCTTTTGAGGCCTTAAAAAAATACCTTCTCCAACCACCCATCCTCATTCCACCTAAATACTGATCAACCCTTCTACCTATACATCTTTAGCTACCGATCATTCCTTGCGGGCCATGCTTGCTCATCGTGATGAACAACACAGGGAGCAGGAGGTTTATTACATAATCCATACTCTTTTGGACTATGAAACCCAATACACTCATGCCAAAAAAAAAATTCTTAGCCTTATTTTTTGTTGCCACCAAACTCTGCCATTACCTACTCAACCACAAAACCTATGTAGTGACTAACACCGACCCCTTACACTTCAAGTATGCCAAACCTTACCAAAATCAATGTGCCGCATGCTGGCTCATTTATCTTGGCTGACCTCGACCTCGAATTTACCCATCAAAATTCCATCAAGGGCCAAGCCATTGTTGACCAATTGGCCAACCGCACCTATTTCCAAGGAGTCAACTCTTCTAATTTTGACATCCCAGATGAGTCAAATTACTACCCTTTTTCTGGATGAACCCGCTTACCAAATGACATTCTTCCTCGATGGTTCCAAGTGTTAACATGGGGGTGGGGAAAGAATTATCCTCATTCTTCTTGATGGTGAACCCATGAATTTATCTTTCAAACTCAATTTTGATTGTACCAACAATATTGCTTGAATACGAATGCACTCGTATTAGGTCTCCAAGCTGCCTATGACTTTATATGTTAAGTAACTCAATATCTTTAGTGATTCTAAATTGGTCATAAACCAAGTAAATGGTATATACCAATGTCATAATGAGATACTTCAAAACTATAAAACATCATATAGACATACTTTTGACCACCTTCGACTGTTACAACCCTTCAAACCATCCTGCGTTCAACCAACAAATTTTGTAGATACCATGGCAAGCTTTGCTTCTCAAATCCCCACTTCACCTACTGATTCTAAAATATTTTTCACCATATAAAGACTCCAATCATCCTCATATTTACCTCACGAGGTTTACTGCTATTGGAACCACTTCCTCTTGACCCATGAGTGACCTCTTGGTATAAACAATACTCAGACTACATTTCCCATCTCCATCTTGCCTCCCGACCTTACTCGTAATGGACAACATGAGCCTTTCTTAAAAAGGTCTCTCATTACGTCATCATGGGTGGACCTCCTCTATAAGTGCAACTTCGATGACATTCTCTTACGGTGCCTTACAAGTTTGGAACTTCCTTATACCATTAAGGAAGTTCATGATGGCATATGTGGAGGTCACTTCAATGGCCTGGCTGTTACTAAGTCGTATTCTTCACCTAGGCTATTACTGGATGAACCTCAACCATGATTGTTGTGACTACACTAAGCGTTGTCTAGAAATTCCAACAACATACCAACCTTCATCATACACCCAGTCATTCCTTACAAGTTTCCTGTGACCTTTGGTCCTTCTCTCAATGGGGGTTCAGATATTGTCTGGAGAGATCAATCCCCACTCTTCACAACAACATCAATGGATCATCACTACTACCAAATACTACACAAAATGGGTTGAGGCCATACCACTCATCTCTGACAAAATCCTGAGAAAATATGCGAGTTCATCAACCATCACACCATCTTTTGCTTTCATGTCCCACATCACCTCATCACTGATATTGGTAAACATTATTCAAAAATAAAACCTTGCGAAAAATTTGTGACGCCTTCGGCATTCAACTAAGTTTCTCGTCACCTTATTACCCAAAAACTAATGGCCAGAGCTGAATCCACCAATAAAACCTCGAACAAAATTCTCATGAAAGTGGTTAATGATATTGGGAAGGACTGACATACGCACATTCATTTCACGGCTTGTGGGCAAACCGCACCAGTATTGGCACTTCCACTGCTGCTACACACCTTTTTTCCTCTGGTTTATGGTATAGAGGTTGTTCTACCTCTCGAAGTCTAGATCCCCTCACTCTGTATTTCTCTCTATGAAATTCTTAATGATGATGAATTTTGTCAGGACCGTTTAGCACAACTTGAGTTATTAGATGAACACCATGTCTTCATGCTCTTGACCATTTACTAAGTTTACCCAAAAAAATATCAAACAGTGCCTATGGACAAACATGTCCATGAAAAAACCTTCTAATTCGGTGACCTTATCCTGAAAGAAAATCAACATGTAACCAAAGCAGAAAAGAGTAAATGGGGAAAATTTTCTCCTAATTGGCTTGGACCATACATCATGACTCATACTTATGGATCAGGTGCTTATCATTTATCTTAACTCGATACGGTAAACCTGAACATGATCCCCTTAATTGCCTTGCTTCTTCAACCATTATATTGTTTATTTTTAGTCCTACCTCACCTTCTACCCTCTTTTCAGGCTCATCCCTTGATCTGCTTTTTAATTGCCTCCCTTCACTATACCACCCCTAACAATTAAACAAGAATCATATGTGCATACCCATCACTTTCTATTTCTTCTATTAAATATGTGTACCACGGTGCTACACATAGACATGATTCTCATGGATACTTTTTGTCTATTTTTAGATTGAGATCCCATGGTCATTTCACCTTTCTTTTCTGAACAAGAATCCTATCCTTCACCTTAGTCTCGTCCATGACTTAAAATCCCTCACATGGGATTCAACTTCTTGAGTCAACCTTCTAATAAAATATGACTCCCTCAAAAAGGACATCTCTTCTCTCTACAAAAATTGCTATAAATAGACTACTCCCTCGAAGGGTAGCTATGTAAAAATAATGCTCTTAAAAAAATAAACAAGAGAGAGAGAGAGAGAAAATAATCTTGAAGCTTCCCGCATCAATCAGCTTCGTGAAGACCTCCAAGGAGTTAATTTCCTCATCCCATATAGACTTCACACATCGATCAGTCTATCTCAGATATCAGTAAAAAAAAAAGCCTTTTTGTAACATCCTCATTTTATACCTTAGAACAAGTGAAAAAAAAATTTTTCTTGATAATTGCATCCTGGTTCTAAATACATAATTTAGAACTCACAAATCAAATAACCATTCTTATAACAGACAACCATATGCAGCTGTAATGACTCGGAGTACCTCCGATCTATTCATGAGTAATAAGAGTTGGCGTTTTTATTTAACACTTCACTCTTGCGGTTCTCTTCCCTACTCTGGGATTCGAAATTCTCTGTCCAAGGAACCTAACTAAATAATTGTTACCATTATTCATCGGCATCTCATCCCTTAGACTAGGTGAATTAGGACAACGCAATCAGCAGCTTGCGATACTTTGGCCAAAGATTTGAAACATACTGTTTATGTCTCGTATTCCTTAACGGCATACTCGTCAATCTAGAATACGCCCTTCACCCCATTCTTATGTTATGTAGAATTTCTTATACCGACTTCTGTCAGTCCCTCCTATCTCAATTTATTCACTCGGAAATGGATTAACAAGGTGATAACGTTATATGGATGCCCATGAGGATTAGGGATACGATGACATACCGGTTCAACCCTAGTTAAACCAGTGTGTCAAGATACCTTGAATCTCCTAGGCAGCCTTATAACGTGACCACATTCCTAATCGGTCCTTGAGTAACTCGTTCGAGATCAAAGTGTAAATCTTAGCAATCAATGAAAAGGGTGTCGTCATAAGTCACCTGCATTGTTGTAACTTCGAGAAGATCCTAATCTTGTCGGAGGTACACCCTTGCAGTTGACTTGTGCCGTCAACCTTTAAATCCACATCAGAAAGATCTACTTATTAATATGCATTACGCATGTTGAGTTTAAATTACATTAAAGACGTTCCCCTAGGGTTAGCCTTTCCCGATCCCTGGATTCTTCGTCTTAGAATGACCTTCCCCAATAAAACCCATTACACGGTGGAGATATTAAGGCCAAGGTCTCATCATGGAGTTCTTAGAATATAAATGATTCTAAGACAACGGAATTTGACAATAACTCATAAACTTCACATGAGATTGCCATTTGAACCCCATTAGGTTTATATCAGTTCTCCTAACTGAATTTATATCATACTTATTAGTATCAAGATATAAATGATTAAGAATCCAATTAAATGTTGTCATGTCATAATCAAGACTTAGGGATTAGTAATTTAATTCAGCTTGATTAGCTTTTTGCTTAGGTTTATTTTAATCCTATCTTTTAGAAAGACAATGATTTAAATTTCAATTTTGCTTTCGATAGAACAAATTAGAACAACTAAACACTCATAAGAATTCAATCACATTTTCTTGTAAGATTTCACTGACAATCACAAAAGTCTCCAAATTATACAAAGATAACATTGCCCCTCCGGTATATAAACCGAAGAAGGTCAACTATCGAAATAAGAATACAACACATAAGTAGCAAATACTTATTTCTATTCCTTTCAGAACTATACAAATACATTTTATGCATTCAACATACTTGATACAATGCTCAATGGAAAAGGGACATCTTTCCACATATAGTACATTTAGAAAAATCAAGATGTAATTCATTATAAATCAAATTAAATAATCTGATCATCCTGTCAGATCTGCATTGCTTTTACCACTTACGGCATCCATCTGTAAAAATTATCAACATGGGTCAGTTTAATGAACTGAGCATGATAAGCACTAACTCTTAAAACAATTACAATCCGTCAATTGTTTTCATTAAACACCCTGTTTAAATGATATAAAATCACCAAACAAGTAAACATGATTCAGACTATACTTTAGGAATATATCATGTCTATAACATGTAATAATAATTTTCGTTACAGAGTAGTACTATATACTTCTCAAATATTTCATCAAAATATTAGGGATCAAGAAGAACAAAAGTATCCTAAGCAATTATTCATTGTAAATCCCAAGATGAACAAACATCAGACAATCATGATATTCAACTTAAAAAAGAGGAATACCATATCAATCCTGATACCGTCATTATGTAAAAACAATTACAGATGTTAGTTAAACAATTATATCAACTTATAATTTACAACAGAAGAGAAATAAACAAATTGTACATGTTTCCCTCTGAATTAGCTCATGATGTCAAGCTATTAAAGAAAACCAACAAAGCTAAGAACATTACATGTTCATACTCAGGCTTATACAGAAACAGTGACATAGATTACCATTCGAGGATTTAAAACTAAGTCCGTAAACAGTATTCACAGTTTAACTTTTCCAGAAGCCGATATACAAGATATCTTCCCATACTCATGGAACCCAACGGTTTGTCGAAAACAATAGTAAACCCAACAGTCTTAATTTGAAGCAGTTACACTGTTTATCTATCAAGAATTCAACTGAGTCCCAACAACAGTATATAAGATAAAAAATAGTTAATGATTCTATCTATGCCAACTATGGTAAGCATTCAAAAATGAGGTGTAAGCAAATCAAAATATTGCTTTCATAACAAGGGATTCAACTGAACCTCTTCAAAATTCTCGAATAAGCTTACACAGAAGGAAACGTAAATGTATACCCATGGAGTCTGTACCAAATTCATTACAAATAACAGAGGTCGTATGCCCTGTTACTACTACAAGATTCCAACGAAATTCAAATTATCAATACTCAAAGATGTATCTATATCCTCAACAGTGGACCATAATATACGATTCATTCAAAGGTCTTCACAGAGCCATTTCAATATAATAATCATATATATATATATATATATATATATATATATATCAATACTATTAATAGGTTGAATCCCCATAAACCTCCTCGCAAGGGGGAAAAATAACTCCAGCAAGGTCGTAATGAATAATGTAACATAGCGAGTTACCTTTTCATAAATAACTATAAAATTTCATAACATAACCCGACCAGAATCCATAACCACCACTAAATAAAAACCACGAAAGAGCTTACAAAAGAAAAGGTCAATTAACTGAACAATCAAACAAATTTCCTTCAGTATCCCTTCCGACAGTTTCCACAACAAGAATCAACGAAAAGTATCCATCAACAAGCATCTCAATAGTCTGTACCCATCAAGAGAACAATTTATGGACTCACACAGAGCAGGCCTATCACATATACTTGCAATAATTTCGCATATTAAAGCCGGAATGCAAAACACAAAGAAATATAGCAACAGTTCGAATTTAATAAAAACCCATCAAGGGATAAATGAAAAATCAAACCAACATGAAGATATAGTACCAAAATCACACAAGACAACCATAGAAAATCATCCATTTCCATAAATCTTTTGAATAGAGTTGTTCTAATGAAATCACTTGAAAGGACAACAAGATTTTTAAAGGTTAGGGCCTAACATTGCCTGGATATTTGCTCAAAATTTTGAAGCAGACCACTGAAAGAGCTCGGAATTTCTTTTCCTTTTCTAAGTTAGAGCCGCCAACAAAAATTTTGCTATTTCCATGACTTATATATTTTCCTTTCCAGAGGAAAGAGCTAAATACGCTCATCCTCGCCATGCAACACAAAGAAGACTAGGTGCGAAGAACCAGTGAACAGGCAGAGGAAAAACCAGAATTCGTGATAAGCCAAACAAAACATTAACTTTCCATTTTGCATGCCTTCTCACGAATTCCGAGCTTGACTACCGAGCTCCTTAATTGCATTTACTCCCAATTTCCCCACTCAAACTCCACTGCCACCGACCGCCATAGTTGGCGATAGACAAATAAAATTTCAAGACCATTTTCAGTTTTTGGCGACCTGCCACGTTGGCTCGAGTTAGCCGTTTCTAAAACTTCTACCAATACCTATCCTTCATATACTTATCCTTTGCATTTAAAGACATAGAAAAAGCCGCCCATGGTTCACATCCCTCCATAGGTCCCCAATAATCCTTGCTCAATAGTTAGGTTAGTAACTTAGGTTAGAATTTAGGATAATACCTAGTCTAACTTCATAGAACATAGATATTAACTTAAAACATTAGATCTTAGCCTAGGTATAGGTTAGATTAAACACTAACCCCTAGATTAAGTTTAGGTTTAGGTTACTAACATTTCTAATTCCAGTTAGGTCTAACATTTCTTACACTCAGAAAAAGACCTATAGCATGCATTCTCGAACAGGGGTTCACTCCTGTACTTGCCATTAGGCTACGGAATTATATGCAACAGAATTATTACCCCGGTCCAACGACCAAGACCTTCCAGATATACTTCAATATCGGGAACCATTCCATTTCACACGATCAACCTGAGTTAGACTCGGGATTGGCTTTATTCAACGAATTCAGACCTTGCAACCTGTGAAAGGTTTATAATTTTTAATTCATCATGAAAAACTTAAAGTACCACTTGGATCAATACCACTGATCCAAGGCTAGTATTATAGGTGGATAAACTCTATAATTCATTCCGAGATCAGATTAAACTCAGATGAAAATGAAATAAATAAAAGAGTCTAATCAAATTCTGACTCAGTCAAAGATCTGCAATCTGCAAAGAAGATTCAGTACATATCAAGCATGATTTCTCAATCAAGGAACACATCCTTTTTTTTAGAAAGAAATCACATATCAACACTTGTATGCTCAGGAGGAAGTAACAACAGTTCAGGGTGTTCACTTTTAGTCATGGAGTTGCCCATTGTGACCTTGGATCTCTTGCCAAAAAGGCATTGTACCTAGTACCATATAAAAACTAACCACTTTTCACCCTCTTACCATTCACACTTTCATTTCCTACCACCTCAAGGGACCTATTGGACCATGACATTTGACAATCATGTGACTAATTTTTCACCTTTATAATAATCAATCATGCAATGCTTTTAGGCTCTTACGTTCATCAGCCCATCTAGGTTTGATCCACCTCTTATGATCCTTACCAATCAGGTCGCTTTCTTGCCTCCTCTTATATTTTAAACCTTCTTCATTACGTATTGATTACCTTATACAAGACTTGATCCTTAACACTTATTTTTTGGTAATTTTCTCCTCCTTCACCATAATCAACTAAAAATCACCCAAACCAATGTACCCACAATTCACCCATACCTAAAATACCTAGACTCAATCATGCCTATAACATACCCACCCATACTCATACCTCCTCGCATTCTTCCCTAGCTTATGGGAGAACTACATCGTCCTGAGGTCCCTTTTTGTTGGTACTATGTAGGCATCACTCTGAGGGCATGGGGCCCTTGAAGGTTAGCTCGACCACTCTCTACCCTAACCAATTCATCTTTTATTTTCTTGAATCGCATTCTACCCTATTTAGTTTCCTTTTTATATCAATAATTGGAAATTAAACCTATCAAACAACAACTTGATTTCCACCTTTATCATCATCAAACATACATCCATTATGTCTACCCTTTCCTTACCACTATCATGCATGTACTATAAAACATCTTAACCACGACCCATATCATCACTCATTACACAAATTAATAAATTACAACCTAACTCACTTCACCCATACCTAAAGGACCTAGTCTCAATCCATTCTTAGACCACAACCTGACTCAACTATGCCTAAAACCTAACTCAATCCATGCATAGACCACAACCTAACTCCACCATGCCTAAAACCTAACTCAACCATGCCTATGACCTGACTCAATCAATGCCTAGATCACAACCTAACTCAATCCATGCCTAGACCACAACTTGACTCAACAATGCCTATAACATGACTCAACCATGCTTATGACCTGACTCAATCCATGCCTAGACCACAACCTAACTCAACCATGCCTATAACCTAACTCAACCATGCTTATGACCTAAATCAATCCATTCCTAGACCATAACCTAACTCAATTCACCCATACCTAAATGACCTAGTCTCAATCATGCCTACACTACTTGATTTCCATCACAGATACACATCAAAATAACAAGATGACCACAACCATGTATACAAATAATGACCATAATCATCATCATATCTATAAATAAAAATATCCAAACATGTGTCTCTATATACATAACTCTCAAATATATTCGGCATGCAATCCGATATATATAATCAAATCTCTCAAAACTCTCACATACAGCCTCACCATCTTCAGCACGTACGCAGGTATATGATCAAAAATATACAAAAATCTCATACATCATCACTCTCTTCGGCACACAGGCTAGTATATATCAAAAAATACTAAAATACGTAAAAATAAAGAGATGTGCATCAGGCATCATCCTGCTAGACATCCTCCATATCAGTCTCTCTTGTCTCCTCCTCGGCCCATGTCTGATGGCCTGCTAACATCTCACCACCCGCCATCGGTCATGGCCAAGTCCCTGTTGGTACATCACCTGGCGCTGACATCTGTGAACTAGTGACCTCACCCTGATTATGTCTCGAAGCTTGATGGCCCCCTGTGCTCTCCACGCTGTGAGTCCAGGATCTAGTCCTCTCACTTGAGGCTTGTTGTGCCCTGTACTCTCCATAGGATAGAAAATCTATCCCAACCACCATCAACTGATCCTGATAATATCTAGCCTCACCTAGGGCATCCCGTAACTGGGATAGGAGCACTATCTGTGGTGGCCCCATCAGCCTTGGCCACTGTACCTGTCATGTGGGACCCTATCCCACCCCTGCCTGTGAATTGGGACCTTGTCTCGGTGCCTATGGAGGTGACATCGACCTCACATCCTGTGCCTATACTTGCACCTGTAATGCCTGAATCCACTCTTGTGTAGTGGCTAACTAGCCCTATAAACTTGTAACATGTGCCTATAGGGTAGTTACCTACTCCTCATCTCTATCTTTGTCTCCACCTTGGGCCATCTGGGCCTATAAACTTGCCACTTGTGTATGTAATATGGCCACCTGTTCCTTTGAATCAGTTAACTACCCCTGTACCATCCCTAACTAGGTAATTAGGATAGCCACCTGCCCCTGTAGGGCATCTCTTTGCATAGTGATGGTGGTTAAATCTGGCTACCCCGGCCTGGAAGGTACTGCTTATAGATGGGCTTCCCACCACTGTCTATACCTGTCTGTCACTCTGACATCATCAATCTGTCAGTCTACAACTAGCTCCTCCAACCCGGTAGGTACTGTCAGTTGTGGAAGTGGTAGTAGTCACTCCACACCATCTCTCTGATACTATGGGAAGGGTGGTGGTATATCCTGCAATAATCCAAACTGTCGTCAAACCCTGTCTACTAGGATCATCTCGTGTTCCCCTGCACGATGCCCATCAATCCATATAACTATCTGAAAACCATCTAACTCATCAGTCATCTTTCTATATGAGGGACAACCCACATACGGTCTCTAAATAATTTCCATGTTGAACAATCCCTTCAGTAACTACCTATAAAAGGCTACATCATGTGTAACCCTGCCCACTCGATGCTCTCCAATAACTAGCACCCATCACCTGTAGCCCACTATAATAAACCTGGGCTCAAATGTGTTAGCCTAGGGCATCCCAACTGGGAGCACACACACAATGTGCTCATAATACCAACAATGTAATAGGAAAGTTTAGCACAAACTGAACCTCTAAATCTACCCATAGCTCACTATATAGTTGCACTAGGAATGGTGGCACCCATGCAAAGTAGGTCCTATCCATAATCATGTTATGTAGTACCCCCATTAGTCATTGTGGGAATCTACCACCCTCTGCATCTAGTAGTGCAAAATAGTAGACTGCCTCTATTAGTAATACTACTAACCTCGTCTCCTCTGAACGGGCTAGGTACATCTTTTCATAGCTCAGGTTGGTTCTATAGAATGTCAGCTCCGCCATCCCCTCACCAAATACCATCAGCATCAACTCCTTCAATTCCTCTAAGGAGATCAAATATACATGCGTACCCAATATTGGTAACTGTAAGATCTTGTACACATCCTCCAGGGTGACTGTCGTCTCCCTCGTCAACCGGTGGAACATGTTGGTCATTGAAACCCATCTATCAATGAGAGAGACCATCAAACTTGGATTTCAAACTACATGTCGATAGTGTCAGACCCTGATAAGGCCCACATCTGTCACATGTCTCCACTCCTCGACTTTTACCACCCCATGAACTATCATGAGCAGGGGTGGCACCCTGTCTCGCATCTGTAATTGATCTCTCACCTGCATCCAAAAAAACAATCACATTATCAAAACAAGACAATATCTACATTCACCCATACCCATTACCCCATCTCTTTTACTTTGTTACTTACCCATTTATCCCATGACTTCCCCTCCACCCCAACCTAACCCTCACCTACCTACTTACCCAATCCACCCCTAACCCATCAACCTATCCACCCTAAACCTACCGAACCCAATATCACCTTACCTATTTGCACCACCCTAATCCCTCCCCTACTTCTATTTTGACCCACTCCCTGACCTTACCTATTTTCCCACACATCTATACATTTTTCTCTAACAACTCCACCCTTACCTATTTTTACCCCTTACTTATGTTATGATTTTCACCAGACCCACTTCTCTTACCCCTACCTACTTCACCCACCCAACCTCGAACACCTTTTTAGCCCCCTTTTCCTCCAATTATGACTAGTACCAGTTACCCCTAACCGATCCCGGTCCCCCTTTGACTGGCATCGGTCACCTACTTCATGACCAATACTGACGCACTAACACCGATGTTAACTAACCTTCAACCGATGCCTGTCACTGTCAAACCAAAAATTGTGACGCCCAAACCCCCATTTTTCCTTCAAATCCCCTTTTTTCTCCCTTCTACCTACCCAATCATACCCAAATTCCCCCTACACCCTTCCCCACCCCTTATTAACCCAATCTCCTCCCTCCCCATTCCTATTATAATTGATTTCTATCCCATAATTTAAAATTCATTTCCCCCCCAAAAAACTCATTTTCACCCACCCAACCTCTAATTCATTCTAATAAACAAAACAAAGTGTAGGATTGAATCTTACCTCATCACATTGTCATCTAAATGGTGGCACCTCTGGCCACTGCACTCATGGTCCCACTGATCCCTCTCCCACCTCTGCCATCACCAAATGATCTCTCGCTATCCAAATTATCAATCTAATCAAATCGATCCCACCTAGCTCATAGATCCACTTATCGATCAACTATCACCTACCATGTCACTTTCCAACTCAATCCTCAGTCTCAATCTATCACTTTTCACCTTTTTTGCTCTCTCTTGTCATTTTCCCTAATTCAATAAAAGAAAAATGATTTTAAAAATATGACAACCTTTTTTCTTTTTATAACCTACCCGACTTGACCGGTGACAGTTTTACCTAAAATAACATTGGTCCTGTGCCCTATCTTATTGTGGTCGGTCAAGCTTGACCAGCATCGGTCCCCTTTAACTGTCATTGGTTTACCTGCATAGTCTTTTTCCTACACCCTACCCCCAATTTTTGACCTAAATTCTTTTTTATCTTACCCACACCTCACTTGGCCACTTCACTTGACCCTATTGACCTTATCATTTACCCCCTCACCTCATCCTACTTCTGGGACTCATTATTTTACCTATACATCAGCCCTACCCATGTCGTGACCTAGATACTTGGACCTGGAATGTTGCTAGTGACCTTTGACCTCATGTCTTTGTTATACCTTGTGGCATTGTTACCTTTGTTGATGGACATACTTACCTTACATTTCCTCTTGCCATGACCGTTTATCCTGACCCAACCCTTGGGTGTACAAGAACATACCTACATGTTCCTGCACCTGACCTGCATCGTGTTTCCTTACCATATCATATACCTTGGATACTGCAATCACTTCAATCTTGTTTGGATAAACCTATTGACCTTAGACGATATAGAGTTTGTCTGCTCTTTAACCTGGTACCACGCTTCAATTTATACATGTGTGTGCGTTTGACTGTTACTACCTTTGACCCTGACCCATTACCCAGATTACCCAAGTAGACCTTTTTACTTTTTTCCCCCATTACCCACCTCCCTCTTCATCACATTCACCTTTTATCAAACCACTCACCAATTCTACCTTCTGCCTCGTCAGTTCTTGGTTTGAGGGGGATCACCTTCAACCACAGATGGGGCAACCACATCTTACTTTTGTCAACATCGCTTACCAATAAAAGCTACTCAACAAAAAGGGTCAAAATGTAAACGCCAAAATTGGGTCACACTCCCCTTGGTCCCTTGTCAAACAAACACCATGAACACATTCACCTAACCATGGCCCCT
Source organism: Taxus chinensis (assembly GCA_019776745.2). Taxonomy (NCBI): domain Eukaryota; kingdom Viridiplantae; phylum Streptophyta; class Pinopsida; order Cupressales; family Taxaceae; genus Taxus; species Taxus chinensis. The sequence continues at coordinate 820,556,756 of CM034150.1, read as the reverse complement.
TTCATCCCACTCTAATATTAATTTAATTAAATTAATTCATTATCTCACAATATTTACTATTTTAATTATCCTAATTGAGATAATTCCCACATATCCACCGCACCTAGACACCTCATCTAGCCACCTCACCCTAAGACCTATTCTTAGTATGTTGTTATAACTAACTAAGACCTACCTAAAACCTAAAAATCAAAGCCTATATTCCCTCTAACCACATTCCCAAGCATTATAAAGGAAGCTTCTATTCTAATCCGTGGAGAAAATGAACGAGATCCCAAAAAATCAAGGGGATCTGCCCAATTTAGTAAACCTAGGAAATCCCACCTTAACCGACGTTGATCACCCTAAACCACTGTCGGTCAACCCATAACCACCATCAGTTACCATTTAACCCCAAAAACAAACTTATTTTGAGGTTGTCACATTTCTGAGAGGTTAATACATCTTTTGAGGATAAGAGACGAAACTAGAGTTGCATGCAAGCAGAACGAGCATTCATACATTCATCAGAGCACCCATATCCAGCATCAGAAGCACCCACAAAGCCATCTTCCTTCACAAGAACATTTGAGGAAGTGTTAGCACCACATCAAGTTCCTTCCATTTGATCACCCGCCATTACCAACTAGACATCAAGCTCGTACAAACAGTAAGTTCTTTGTTAACCAACACTTGTCCATTTATCATTTGGTAGATTCTTTTACTTTTGTTATTAGTTTCTGCTCCCATTTCCATTCCCCCACCATCTAGCTCCATGCAAACTGGACCATTCCTTCACCCACACCATTGAACTACCCATATCTGGATCTTAATCATCCCTGTGCATATCTAAGACCCCCACGAACCTTTCCATTTCCCTTCCATTTTCACCTAGTCTCAAATCTATCACCTGACCAAGTTTTTTTATTGAGCTTCTTGTACCCCAACCATACTAACACTAGTTACCCATAACCATCACCGGTTAACCTAAACTGAAACCGGTCATACCAGACCTACGTCGGTCTCTGTGTTTTTGACCAAAAACTAAGAACAGAGCTTCCACTCTCTACCCAATACCCAAAACAACCTAGAACCTAACCCTAACCAATACATTTACTCTGACAAAGACCTTGACCTTCAGATTCAGTCATAGCTTAGCTTGTTGTGAACGAATTTACTTATTGTAAACGAATGAGATACCTAAATCATTTTAACTATAGTAGGATTTCCTTTATTTTTAGCATTAAGTTGTTTTAAACAGTGGATTGACAGCCATCTAGGAAGTATCACACTTCCCAGATCTAGCATATGCTAGGTAGTCTACTGCATATATTGTTTAACTTTCATTTGGCGGTCTTGTTTTCCATTTTAGGTAGTTCCTCCAAGAAAAAATGAAGCTCTCACAATCAGCTATGGATCAATAAGTCATACGTGCGTAGCAACCTACAACCAACATTCTAACAAGGATTCCTCCTAGCCCTTTACCCTTATCTTGTTCATCAACATTCGAAGAAACGCTCTAGAATCAAGTGAAACACTTCCCATTAAAGAATCATGAGCTCAAGTACTTTACCATAGAGAATCATTTTTATGTTATGGTTAAGATGGTCAAGAACTTCATATTCTACATCCTAAACTCTCACACCATTGTGATGGTTCTGGGATCAACTATAAAATCTATCTTGACTCAACAAGACCTCAAAGAAAAAAGAGGTAATTGGGTATCAAAAATTTAATAGTATGACCTTGAGATAAGGCCATATAATTTGGTTAAAGGCAATGGATTATGCAGGCTAATGGCTGAAGATGAATTTGATATGAGCCAAAAGGATAAAGATGAATTCCAATGCTTTAAGTTCTTAAGTGAATATATTCCTTAGTTACTCTTTGTGAATACCACTAATGAGTGGTACAATGATATTTCTTATTTCCTCACTTATGGTTATTGTATGAAACATAAAGATTATAAGAAATCAAGAACCCTCAAGCTCAATGCTATAAGCTATGTGATTTAGAACCATGTACTATACAAGAGATCCCTTAATAGATGTTTCTTAAGGTGTGTTGAAAAAGAGCAACAAGAAAACTTTCTAAAGGCATATCATGATCAAGATTGTGGAATAAATTTCTCTTTCATGGTCACTGCACACAAGATCCTTCAAGATGCTCAATAAGGAGGTACTACTAGTATAATCTCTTTCAAGATGCTTAATAATGGATGTATAAGTGTGATCCTTGCCAAAAATTTGTGGGAAGACCACAACTCGTTGCACTCCTGATCAATTCGGTGGTGATTGAAGAGCCTTTCCAACAATGGGTTATAGACTTCATCGATGCTCTTAATCTTCATTCAAGTGAAGGTCATACCTTTGTACTCATGGAAATGGATTACTTCACTAAGTGGGTGGAGGTCATATTGGTCAAGCAAGCCAATTCAGAGATGGTATGTAACTTCATCAAAGAAAATATTATTATCCATTTGGGATTCCACAGAAGATAATTGTTGATAATGCCACATATTTATCTTATATGGAATTAACTAATTTATTCTATGGATAATAAATACCCTTAGACCATGCATATGACTATTACCCTCAGGGTAATGGTCAAAATATTCTAGTAACAAAAACCTTATGATAATTTTGTGGAAGCTCCTAGATCAGAATCAGATAAATTGGCATAAAAACATACATGATGCACTATTGGCTAATCAAATCACTCCCAAAAAGGATATTGGTATGTCCTCGTTTCAACTCATGTATGGAATAAATGCACAAGTTCCAATCATTATAGATTTATCAGTATTACAATTGATTAAAGTAATGGAAGATGGTGAGTCCCAAGATTCACTTGATAAAATGATTTTGTACTTAGAAAAGTTATGTGAAGATATGATGTTGGTGGTTGATCGACTAAGAGACCATCAATTGAAAGTAAGGAAAATATTTGATAAGAAGGAAAAGGAGAGAGATTTTCATATTGGTGATACTTTCCTACTATGGGATAAGTGGAGATAACAAAAAGTAAGTCACATGAAGTTTGATTCACTATGGCTTGTTCCATTTTATATATGAGACAAATGTGGGGAGAAAACTTTCCAATTATCTTATCTAGATGGAACTCACTTGGAATTTCCTTGTAAAGGGATATATTTGAAATTATACAAACAATGAATGCGGGTTGTCACCCGCATGTATCATAGGTGAATATAGGTTTGTGTGTTTCCATTTTCGTCATGTGTTTCCCTTTATGTTTTGTATTTTTTTATCATGTGTTTTTTTCAATCAAGATGTTTTATTGTATTCATCTTTTTTTTACTATGACCCTTGTAGCCCAATGGCTAAAGCACCGGTCCTATTAGTGTCTTGCGATTATGGGGTTCCTACTTTATTTTTCCTCAATTTGTTCAAACTGAAACAAGTCCCTAATCTAGAGCCATGTTTTTTCATACTAAATGTGTTGGCGAGACAATTTTTTGGGGAGAAATTAGTGGATTTCTTGCCAACGCTCTGGGAATATAAGTCCCTCTACTTAACCGGTGCAACTGTCGTATATGTATGCGCAGGTAAAAAGGTGGGTTTTCTTGGTGGCATTTTGGTTGAGGATCCAACAGGGGTGCTCCACTGACCCTGCAAAAAAAGCTTACAAATATTTGTAATGAAGGAATTTGTTAAGAGAGTGGGAAAGGGAGTGATAATGTTAGATAAGGAAAATTAAAGTTACAAGTAAAAAATTGGAGACTTGCATACACCAGCTATAAATTACATGACATGCACTAAAATTCAGAAGAAAATAAATATGCATAACATCAACAAGACCAAATGGCATTTTATGAGCACAAAGTATCAATAAACTCCTTAGTCAAAAAAGGCTAGAAACTACTTCTTCTTGTATTGATGCTCAAGTAGAAATTTTACATAGCATAGAAGTAGAAGACATTTTAGAATAGGGAGAAATGGAAGAAATTTTTCTATCTCTTTGTTCTCTTCACAAGGATATCTCTCTCACGAATTCACAAAAAATAACTCATAATTCTAAGAATATCTAAGAAGACCCTCAAATGAGGAGCTTGCTACAATTTATAGAAGAGAAGGCAACTCTTCATCTTCCCGGTGAATTTTCAAATGACATATTTTGACTTTAGACTATTCACATTCCAATTTAATATTTAAGTCCCTTTTATAAAAATAAGGTGACTTAAAGTTTACATTATGTTTCTAAATTCACTTAAAGATATATCAAAAAGTGAAAACCCGAACACATAATTATAACATTGAAGAGAGAGAGTGTTGGGTGAGAAGAGAAAAGAGAGAAAGAAGAGGAAGAAGGACAAGAGAGAAGGAGGAAGAAGAATTATTCAGAAGAATGCCCTATTGTAGTGGATTTGATCTTACTCCCTAACTGGTCTCCATCTTGTGCTGCTGAGAAGATCTATGTCCCTCTAAATTCCTTACTGAAACAAGCTATTACAGGTTCTACTTTGTCATCATGAGGAATGTGAACCAAGCTCAAGGTCTATGTCCATGTATCAAACACACAATTGATATATTTCCACTTCCTAAACCATGATGGATGTTTCTTTGTGATAAGTGCAATGGTGCCCTGCATCTCTGAGAGGAATTCCAGGGTATCCTTAGTGAAGGAAAATGGATTACCTACCTCTTTCTTGGAATTCCTTAAATGGGCCAACCAACTCAATGGAAGTTTCTTTTTATCCCATTGTGGGTACTCTAGGCTTCTAAATTTCATGATTTATACTATCTTACAACTTGTACACTTGTCCCTCTTTTTCCTCTAGTTGAGTGATGGCCTGATTGACTACTTTAAATCTAATTTCCAAAGACATTTCCCATACACATGATAAGTCTTCTGAAGTATTTTCAAAAAAAATCTTGTTGATCAACTCCTGATGACAAGTTTTTCTCATTTCATTCACTACTAGGCCTAGAGGTTCCTAGCAAACCATTTCTTATTCCAATTTTTCTTTGAGTGCACGCATCCTATTTTTTGTTGCGCATATGTGAGAGAGGAGTTTGATCAGGTCTTTGAGCATAGAATTTCCCTTTTTAGAAATTGAATCGATCTATTCATTATTATCTCACCCCCTGTATTGTGAACTCATGCATCCTCTTGATAGATTTTGGATTAAAGCTACTGATGGGTGTAACTTCTTCGATGGGAATTGTCATGGCATTTGGATCTACCAGATGTTGCACATAAGATGATATAGTTTTCACCTCTTTTGTTAGCTCATCAATATTCTTCTTATATTCCTTATTCCTTTCCACCATGTGAGTAGAAGATTTTTGATACATATGTAAATACCCTTCATAAGTAGCCAACCCTAGTTGGAGTTTTCTCATCTCATAGTTGGTCGGTGTCATCTTGTCTACTGGCTTGATCACCTTTGGTCAAGCTACCTCAATGTATTGATTACTTGTTTCCCTGCTATAGAACTACGAGGATGTGAGTGCAAAATTTATTTTCTTTCCCTTTTCCAATGAGGTAATTACTAATAAGTCGGAGGCTGCAACTTATAGAACAGTGTGAGATTTAGGGGTTATTGTTTCCTGTAACCATGGGAACATCTCATCAGACTCAAGTTCTACAATAGGTGCATCAACCATTCCTTTTTCTATAAGAGGAGGAACATATTGGATGGGGGATACACTGGTGCTAACAAGAGGTGAGGCATCCTATAGCGGTTTGAAGACTAGGTCTTGAATGTCATGTTTTCCCTCCACTTGTGCTTCTGTCACTAGATATTCTTCTTGCATTGTTGTAACTAAGTCTTCTTCCACCCTATATTTTTTTGGTGAGCTTCCAGGAGAAGAAGTCTCCAATTCTATAGATCTTCATTTATAACTTGCTCTAGAATGACTTGAACTTGAGGCCATTTCCATGGCTCTTGATGATGGATGATGAGAGGCTTATTTGTATCCTACGGGAAAAACCTCGTGATTAGATGATCATGGTTCTCTTCCTCTAAAACCAATACCTCATCATCTTGACCACTTTCTCAATTCACTCCTTTATATCCCCTAATTCACAGATGTACCAGTTGACTTGAGGAAATGGATAAACCTTGTGTTTCACACAGAATATTTCAGCTTTTGGGAATATAGTTGCTTCTATACTTTCATTCCTTTGAGAAACAGATAAGGGTTAGGGCTAGGAGGAATACTTGTTGAATTTCGAGAGGGTGTGTGCGTACCGTAGAGAAAGATCAGATCGACTGTGAAGAACTCCTTTTTATCTGGGAAGGACTACCTACAAGTAAGAATACAAGACCACTAGATTTTAATTAGACAATAAATGAGGGAACTACCTTGGGCCCATGAAATATAAAACTTCCTTTTGAAGGTGGTCAGTTCCCCTGCTAATATGAATTAACAAAAATTCTAACAAATAAGCTATTCTCCAATTACAATCTTGTTTACCTTGTTAGAACAATAAAGAAAGGGCTGGTCTTGGTTTAGAATCACGGTGACCGATGCCGGTCACTGTAACTGGTACTGGTTGTTGGTAACCAATATCGGTAGGGGTAATGTTTTAGGGGATTTTGGTGAAGGTTGGTTGTAAGGTGGTTGTGTTGTTTTATAAGGATGATAAATAGGTGGGGTTAGGTAATGGGGTGATGAGAAGGACTCAGAGAATACGGGGGGTGTTCTCAGGGTAACGTAAGGGTGGAGGAATGATTGTTAGATGTAGTGTGTTGTTAGGTAGTAGATCTAGGAATAGATTTATGACGGCTGTGATTCAGAAGTTCAAGAAATGTTATTAAAAGGACATACAAGATATTACTTACTAATTATTGATGAGGATACAGGTCCAAGAACTGTGATGACAACGGTAGAACTTAGGTAGGATGACCTGACAATCAGGGGATGATCTATCTTCCCTCCCGACGAAATAGATGAGTGTCACAAGGCTCTGGTTACTCAGTTGTAGTTTTTGGGCTTGATGTCCTTCTCTGTAAACTCTTCTTGTTTCTTTTTCACTTGTCTTTGTTCAGCCAAGTAAAAATCTGGATCCTTCCAATGACTTCTGACCTTTTTTCGATCAAATGAAAATCTGATCCTTTGTTTTTGGTTGGGAGTGATCATTTACAAGGAACTGATGGCAGTTACACAACCGACAGCGGTCGTGTAGGAACCGGTATCGGTCAGGTCAAAGCGGGCTATTTTTGGTAAAATAGCTAGCTTTCCCTGCTTTTCTCCCAAGGGATTAGTTACAGGCTTCGTCAATTCATTATGAGGTTGGTTTTAGGTACGGGTGAGGAGTAATTAGTCGTGGGTGTGGATGTGGACCAAGTTATAGGTCTTAATTAGGTTAATTTAGGGTTAATCCTAGGTCATGATGAGGTGGCGAAATAAGGTGGTGGGTATGGCGATGTGGATTTATTAATTATAAGGTAATTAATAAATAATTGTGTAAGGTTTAGGTGATGAGGTTAGGTTGTGAAATGAGATGCGGGGCACAGGGGGTCGTAAGACACAAATTTGGTGTCTACATTAGCCCCTTGTTGTCGTGTAGCTTGTATTTGTTAAAGCTGCACGAACAATAATAAGAAGTGGTTACCCCTGTTAAGGGTATAGGTAATCCCCCTCAAACATATCACAGATTGAGGTAGCGTGAAATTAGGGATAGGGTTAATAAAGGGAAATGGTGTTGAGATGATGGTAAGATGGTGAGGTATGTCTAAGGAAGCAGACACACGTTGAAATGCAGTAGTGCGACCAGGGTACATGATTTGAAGAGCAAACAAGCAATTCATAGGAAAAGGTCGATAGTTTATCCAAACAAGGGTGATATAATCCTAGTATCCAAGGCATAGGAAGTAGCTCCAGGGGATATAACGGGTAAGGTACAGGAACAATTAGGTATGTTTAGCAGTACCAAATGGTTGGTTTGGTTGAGATAAACGTCATGGTCTTGGTCTAGGAAAAGTTGGTCGACTGATCAAGTCAAGGACCCTAATCATGCTAAAACACAAATAGGTGAGCTCGATTGAACAAAAATCTACATGATGGGTGGATAAAATTGTAATTTGTTGATTTTGGACAAGGTATTTAATTGGTGCGGCCTTGGGTCGGGCCAAATGGTTGGGTGCGGCCTTGGGTCGGGCCAAATGGGTTGGTGGCGGCCTTGGGTCGGGCCAAATGGTTGGGTGCGGCCTCGGGTCGGGCCAAATGCTTGGTTACAGCCTTGGGTCGGGCCAAATTGGTTGGTTGCGGCCATGGGTCGGGCTAAATGGTTGGTTGTGGCCTTGGGTCGGGCCAAATGGTTGGTTACGGCCTTGGGTCAGGCCAAATTGGTTGGTTGCGGCCATGAAGTGGGCCAATGAAGTTAACAAAGGGTTTTCAGCGAAGGAGGATATTAATGTAGGAGGCAATGTTGTGAGAAAGGGTGATTAGTAAGTAAGGGCAGAAATTGGGGAAAAGGTGGGATTAAACTGAAATAGACAAGTCCATGACTCAAAAGTGCTTTTGAATGCTGATTTTATTTTGCTGAATATAGACTGATCGATGCGGGAAGTCTACAAGGGGTATGTATTTTATTACTCTTGAGATCTTCACGAAGCTGATCAATGCGAGAAGCTTCTAATAAAGGCTGATTGTGTATAGCTATCCTTCAAGGGAGCAGTCTATTTATAGTAGCAGATGTGGTTTTTATGTATAGCTGTCCTTCGGGGGAGCAGTCTATTTATAATAGGAGAAGTAGCTTTGCACATAGCTGTCCTTCGAGGGAGTAGTCTATGTATAACTCTAGAGGTCTAGATGTCTGTTTGGCATGAAGCATCTAGTTTTGTAGGAAGTTTGACTCAAGAAAATCCTATAAGTGTTTAATTAAGAATGTGTCATTTTGATACTTTGAAGTCATGGACTAGACTAAAAAGGGGAAGGCATCTTTAAGGGGAGGTGATAATCAAACCGTGTGAGCTTGATTTGATTTTGAGATGTAAGAAGCAAAGTGTATGTGGTGGTAAATGAGCTCAAGGGATGAGCGCAAGGTAGATAAGAAGTGATATAACACTGAATTCAACAGTAGAATGGTCGAAGATGCAAGGCATTAAGGGGCTTAGGCTCCGGTTTAACATTAAGCGAATCTAAACGATAAGTGATTGATCTATAAGTGTGAGTGATAATGTAAGGCCCAATCCAATTAGGAGAAAATTTTCCACGTTTGCTCTTTTCTAGTTTGGTTACATGTTGATTCTCTTTGAGGACAAGATCACCAACCTTAAAGGTACGCTCATGAAGTCACTTATCATAAGCACGCTTGATGTGTTTTTGGTAGATTTGAAGGTGGTCAAGAGCTGTAAGACATCGCTCGTCAAGAAGCTCTAATTGGGCTAACCGCTCTTGGTGGAAATCATTGTTTGTGAGAATATCCTGAAGAGATATTCTGAGGGAGGGTATTTGTATTTCGAGAGGCAAGACAGCCTCGGTACCATATACCAAAGAAAATGGTGTGGCATTAGTAGAGGTATGAATGCTAGTACGATAAGCCCAAAGGGAAAATGGAATGTGATCATGCCAATTTCATCCAGAATCATTAACAACTTTCATGAGCATTTTGGTTAGGGTTTTATTAGAAGATTCAGCCTGACCATTGGCCTGTGGATAGTAAGGTGATGAGAAACTAAGTTTTATACCAAAGTTGTCACAAAGGTCTTGTAACAACTTATTTTTGAAATATTTACCATTATCTGTTATTAGACGATGAGGAATACCAAAACGACAGATAATGTGATGGTTAACGAATTCGACGATGTTTTCTTTTTTGGTTGAAATGAGTGGAATGGCCTCCACCCATTTTGTGTAATATTCGGTTGCTGTGATTATCCAACGGTGACGTTGCGAAGAGGGTGGGTGAATCTCACCAATAAGGTCTAAACCCCATTGTGAGAAAGACCAAATATCTTGTGCGACCTATAGCGGATGGCTAGGAGTATGTTGAAGGTTGGCATGTTGTTGACACATAACACAACGCTTAACATATTCGTAGCAGTCGTTATTAAGAGTAGGCCAATAATAGCCTAGGTGAAGGATCCGTTTGGCCATGGCAAGGCTGCTAAAATGTCCACCACAAATACCATCATGGACCTGTTGGATGGTATAAGTAACCTCCGCACCGGTTAGACATCGAAGGAGGATGCCATCAAAGCCACGTTTATAAAGGAGTCGCCCCATGACGAAATAACGAGAAACACATTTAAGAAAATCACGTTTTCCGGGTACTAGTAAGGTCAGGTGGGAGAACGGAGGTTGTAAGGTAGTCGTGAAATTGGTGATACCAGGTATCCTGTGAATTTACAGACACATTATTTATCATACAAACAACTGGGGCTGAGTAAGATGGGGCAAAGAGTTGTTGGACCAAGATGAAAATGTTAGAGTAAGTTGATGAAGCAGTAATTTGTGAGGCTAAGCAAGCCACAGTATCTGAAAAAAATTTAGTGGAGTGGGGAATGGTCTGGATAGAATAACGAGTAAATGAGGTCAAAAGTGAATAAACGTAATGTTTGTAATTTTGAAGTTCCTCATTTTTACATTGGTAGATGATCTTAACTTAATTGACTACTAATTGAGAGTCACCAAAAATATTAATAGATTTGACACCTAAGTGTAACACAACCTGGAGACCCAAAACAAGGGCCTCGTATTCCACTGTATTATTAGTGCAAGGGAAATCAAGCTAGAATGAAAGAGGCATAGGCTCAGTGTCAAGAGGAATGAGAACAACGCCAGCCCCTCCACCACGCTGGCAGTTGGATCCATCGAAGAAGAGGGTCATTGGATATGACTCTTCCCTGAGTGAAAGAGTGGCGATGAGTTCGTCAGGGAAATTAAAATTGGTAAATTGTTTCCCAGGTAAAGGGGCCTCTGTGTGTTGGTCTACAATAGTTTTTCCTTTGATTGACTTCTAGTGTATAAATTCAAGGTCGAGGTCAGTAAGGAGCATAAGCCATCGGGTGATGCATTGGTTTAGATGTGGTTTGGCATACATATAATGAATGGGGTTTGCATTGGTGATGAAAAAAATTTTGTGATTCAGGAGGTAGTGTCGGAGTTTGGTGGCTACAAATGATAGGGCTAGACATAGTTTTTCTACACGTGTATACCTAGTCTTGTAATCTATGAGAGTATGACTTATATAATAAACGGATTGTTATCTATGCTCTGAGTCACGATAGAAAGGTGCAAGTATGGCTCCTACGGCGTGGTCATTGGCGGAAAGGTAAAGGTAGAAAGGGCGATCGTCCTGAGGTGGGATAAGCACGGGTGGCTGCACCGAAGACACATTTCTTTGGTTGAAGCTGAACCAAATATTGTAACAGGTGATAGAAAATAATGGTTAAAACATCGAGATGTTCACTACGATGTTTAGATTTGCCAAGAAGATCATCGACATAATCCTCAAGGATAGTGTGCATAATGTCATGAAAAATGTAAGTCATAGCCCACTGATAGGTCGCACTAGCATTCTTAAGGCCAAACAGCATGACACGATAACAAAAGGTTCCCTAAGGAGTGATGAAGGAAGTTTTATGTTGATCGGCCGGGGCTACCAAAATTTTATTGTATCCCGAAAAGCCATCCATGAGAGAAAGCATCTCATGGCCCACAGTGAGATCAACAAGTTGATTAATACTTGGGAGGGGGAAGTCATCCTTGGGGCAAGTGAGGTTAAGGTCTCAGAAATCCATGGATATTCAAAGTCCCCTCGTCGCTTTAATGACAGGTACGATGTTAGAAATCCATTGAGGATAGTCAATAGGAAAGATGAAGGAAACATAAAGAAGTCATTAAAGCTCTTCTTTGACCAAGAGGGTAATGCGTGGATGCATTTTTCTCAGTTTCTGTTTGACTAGTTTGGAATAAAGTTTTTAGGGTGATGTTATGGACAGCAATGTCAGGATCAATTCCTGGCATGTCAGCGTAGGACCAAGCGAAAGCTTGGTTGTGGGTATGGAGAAAGGTAGTAAAGGCGACTTGTTCTGATGCATTAAGGGATTGTCCGATCTTCACAATGTGAGGATCCTCCTCTATGTGGATGTTAATTTCTATAGTAGACTCATTCAACATGGTTTGAGTTTCAGACGATAATGCGCGTTGAATATAGGAGTCATCCGCACCAAGGTAAGTGAGGATGGAGTCCTCATCTTGGCACTCAACAACATTAATTGAAGGGGAATCCTCTTCGATCATGCCTGGATACAGAAGGGGAAGAGAAGATGGGTCCTCATTATCCCACTGATAAGTGAGAGGACCTAGGAAGATAGCATTTATGAAAAAAAAAAGTTAGGAAGGATAGATTCAGGGTCTATCGACTCTGTGGGTGACGATGGAAAAATGGGTGATGATGGTTTGGTAGGGGTGACGTCATCATCTTCCAGGAGAAAAATGACATGAGGTTCCTTTGGTGTAAGTGTTCTAGGAAATCCGATACCACTACGATCATTGTGCTTGCGTGTAGTTACAGGAATGATTGTATGTCGGCCTTGTTCATAAAGACCAAAACCAAAGCCTTTCCAAGCACAGCGAGTCAAGAAGGTGAGGGCGAAATGACGATTTGTCAAGTATTGAAAATTAGATTGGAAGGGAACCACCGCAAAAGGAGGTTCAGGGGTAATGGAGGATGCATCGACACCCCCATACGTTAGGTTGGTGCAGCAATTAGGTGGTCCGTAAGAGGTTACCTCTCCCACACAATGGTCGTAGGTAGGATGCGCATGTAACTGTCCGTACTCCTGTGGGGTATGGAAAGAACTAATGTTATATAGGCAGTACTCCCCCTATGCATAAGGCATTGAAAAACATCTACTAAGGGGTCAGAGGTTGGGATGTTACCTACGAGAAAGGAAGTGGTATTTATGACGGCGGTTTCATTGGTTGAAGGTGTAGGTGCGGTTGAAGCAGATGGTAGAGGTGTGGTCAAAGTGGATGGTTGGGTTGGATGAATGGGTGTCTTGACTGGTACAAGCACATCATTAGGGTGATACAACATATTGCAGGTTTTGAAGGGGGTAGGATCAGCTTTTATGGTGTAGGACTTCCCCTGGTACTCAAATTTTATGCATCTATGTAGGGTGGAGGGAACGCATCCCATAGCCCGGATCCAAGGGTGGCCAAACAACATATTGTATTGGAACTCTCCCTCAAGGACATAGAAGAGTTCAGGTAAAGTGCATGGCCCTACACGAATGTTAAGGATCACAGTGCCTAAGGTAGAAGTAATAGCATCATTGAATGACCGCAACATGATGGGGTTGGCACACATGCAACTAGAAGGGATATTTATTTGTTGGAATGCTTTTGAAGAGATGATGTTTAGGCTAGCGCCCCCATCAATCATAACACGACGTACCCGAATGTCCTGGATACGTAAGCGGAGATGAAAAGAGAAGGGTCAGGATCTTCGGCACCAAAGTCAAGAATTTCGTCTTCAGAGAAACTGACAGCAACGGCTTGCTGTACAGACACAGAAGTGGTTGGGGAGATGGGTTGTTTGGTGAGCGAAGAAACATGATTGGGTGCGAGAATGGAGGTAACAGGCAAGGTTTCATTAGGTAAGACCTCTATCCCTTGAAGTGATTTCAACGAGAGCTTTTCGATGAGATTCAGAAGTCTAAATGAGCTCATACAGTGTCATTTTTACAGGTGATTGGTGAAGCTATTTGATCATGGTTCGGTGGGCAACTCCATCAGAGACGGGGTAGGTGGGTCCATGAATAACCACTTTAGGTGGTGGTGCTATCGGGATGGTGGATAGAGAAAGGGAGGCCGCAGGTGTGCTTTCTTTCACTTTCCCATTGTTTTTCTGCCCTCGAGTAGCAACACTAATCATATTGATCTCGTGAATACGAGAGGAGGAAGACGGTAGGGATAAGTCATGGTCTTCGAGAGGTGGGGCTGTAATAATGATAGATCTTGGTGAGGCGGGGACAGGTGGTATAGGAGAGGGAATTGAAGCTAAAGGTCTCTCTCTTTGTAAGTTGTCTTTCTTAACTTTTCTATCTGAGAGAGGTGACTGACAAAGTATGGCTTTCAATGCTTTGCATCCCTCTATGTCATGTCCTGGTGTGTGGTGATAAGCGTAGATTTTAGACTCATCATAACCTATAGGTCGAGGTTTAGATGGATCATAAGGTCTAAGTGGGGGTAGCGAAATGGTCGCATTCTCTACCAACATAGCAAGGATTTTTGCGTAAGACCCTTTAAGTGGGTCAAAGTCAGAGGAATATGAGGCTATTGAATGGGTAGTTTTTGGTAATGACGGGGTATGGTTGGTTTGTATGGGTGGTGTTTTAGCCAAGGAGTTTTGATAATGGGTTTTAACTAAACATGGCTTCTTTGGCACATAAGATATGTTTAGCTAGTTAGATGATGAGGCCACAGATGATGTGGTATCAGAAAACAACCACGGAGAAATAGGAGTGGCAACAAACAAATCTTTTGATGATGGAATTTGTTTAGGGTTGGTAGATTGATATGATACGCGGGGGTGACGGTGTTGATGTACCCTTGGATCTCTGTATGGGTGCAGAAGGCATAGGTGATTTTCAAGAAAACGTAGGAGGTATGATATATTGATGCAAGGTGGAGGGATGAGGTCCCAATATGGAAGGTAGGTGTGACGACGATGGTTTTAGTTGTAATAGAGACATAGGTTGAGGAGATTGAGTCTATCTCCTAAGTGGATGAACGGCTTTATTTTTAGATAAATCAAGCCACTTAGGTGGGTGTGTTAGACTAGGTATTGGTGAGGTCCCAAGCATAGGGAAAGATTGGGTTAGGTTAATAGAGGTGGATGAGGTATTTGGTAGAGATGAGGGGGGTGAAGATGAGGAAATAGGCATTTTAAGCTTCTGTAAACACTTTGGGTATATGGTAGAGGCATCCAGGTTGGTCATCTGCATTTGAGTAGAATATGGCGTACTCAAACGTTCGCATAGGACCTTTCTATCTTCTAGGGAATGATAGTCCTCACGTATGAATATGAACTTTTGTATGGAAGAAAGGTGGGTTGTGATTCCGGTCCACTATGGGTGTGATACAGGGGGAAGATGAGGCACTGTATCAATGGGCGTTAAGAGGTCAACCGGTTGCTGAAAAGATTTAGGTGATGAAGAACTAATATGTAGGAGGGCATGTTTGAGAGGATCCATCATGTTTAAAGAATGTGGTGATGTCGGTGTAAGAGGTTTCTTGTCTAAGGATGACAAAAGAAGTGGTGAACCTTCCTCTTATACAGCAAGTATGGTAGAAGGAGACGTTTGGGAAATAGATAAGTTAGATAACATCCGCTCACAGTCTTGCAAGGATGTGGTATAAGAAGGCTCATTTTTGAGAAGGGAACTCTGGGCAGTTAATTCTTTGATGGGTAAAGGAATGGCAAGGATTTCATCTTGTCTTGATGGTGATGAAGGGGGTTCGGGTTCCTTCGTTAGTGAAGAATCTTGATTCAGAATTTTTTCGATAGAGGCTTTTGGCTGGGAGTCGAAGACTGCATGGATCTCGTGAACACTTCTCGGCTAAGATATCCTGGTTTATATTACTGTTAGGAGAGTGATTCGGGAATGGTTTGTTGAAAATTTTCAAATTTCGGTTAGCAGGAGCGTTAGGATTATCGAGGGCTATATCCCCTACATCAACCATTTCCTGCACTATGTTTTTCAACATCTTGCAGTTTTCATGACTGTGTCCCTTCACGCGGTGGAAGTTACAGAAGTCATTTTCTTTGTACCAAGAAGGTATGGTGTGAGTGGAATCAAACCCGGAGTGAGGTTTAACAGGAGGTAAGGTAATGGCTCCTGCTTTAATCAATTTTTCCAATATCACACCATAAGTTTCTCCCAAGGGGGTGTAATTGATGGGCTCAACTTTATACTTATAGGTGGTTTTTGGCGGGGTATTAGATAGTGGTTGGGATTTGACCATCACCGCGTGCACAGCTCCTTTTGATTTCAAAGAAAACGATGGGTGAGGATTAGTGGTGTTAGGTTTTTTGGTGGAATCTTGGGTTCGAAAATTGGGGTTTTTGTTGCGCAACCACAATTTCTCTTCCTCTAAGGCTCGAATCTCTAGTTTTTGAGCCATAGTAAAGGCTTCGTCAAATATGCGAAAAGTTTGAATTTGGAGGGTAGGGGAGATGTGTTTAGCGCAGGCCCACATAAAAAGTTCGATAAGTTCGGCTTGAGGCAAGGCATACATAAGTTGGCTGATAAGGCCCCGCCATCGTCCAACAAAATCTGTGATAAATTCGTCTTCAAATTGTCGGATGGCATAGAGGTCGGTGATAAATACTTTCTTAGCAATGTTAATGGAGAAATGATCCAAGAAAGATTGGGCTAGTTAGTTAAAAGAGAAGATTGAGTGCTTGGGTTAAAGCACTGTACCACTCCAAGGCGAGGTCCTGATAAGGACATGGGAAAGGTACGGAGTAATAAGGCATCATCGTGAGCAATTAGATAGCAGGCATGTCTAAATGAGCGCAAGTGTTGTTGAGGATCCTCCTTACTATTAAAATGAGTAAATTTTGGTAAGTCCCATTGATGAGGATATGAATGAAGGGGGATAGAAGGGTGGATAGGCTCCCGAAAAACTTGCTCATATGTCAAGGCGCTACAAATTCCTAAAATAGAAGCCTCTAGATTTTGTATTTTGTCCATCATTTGTTTGATGAAATCTGTGGTTGGATGAGCTGATGGTGCGGTTGCGGAAAATGGAGACAAATTGGGCCAAGGGCCTCCACTAGACAATGGTGGTGTTAAATGTTGATAAGGTATGGAGGACGAATGTGTTGAGGCGACCGAATAGGGATGTCCTATATAAGACATTGAGGTCACGGGATACGTGTGTGGGAATGAAAATGTGGGCGGAGCTTGAGAAGGAAAGCTCGTGTGGATAGGTGGCAGAGAGCAAGTCATGAACGGAATAGTCTGCAAGAGAGACGAGGTAGGAGCAGTCGGCAGTAATGACATGTGGGGCCAAAGATTAACCAAAGGAAAGCCAATATGTGTCGTATGAACCTCTGAAGCCGCTGTATTGGGATACGGGGCTAAGGATACAACAAGAAAAGCAGAGTTATCAGGTGGAGAAGGAGCTAAATGAGCAGCTATACTAATAGGCATGCCAACAAGGAGTTGACCATCGGGTGTACAGTCAGGGACATGAGAAAAATACTATTGTACAGCGCTAGGATTAGCATCCAGAAATTTGGAAAATTCCTTATCTCCTACAGGAATTTTAGGAACCTCGCTAGTATCCGTAGGATTCCCTATAGAATGTGAAGGGGGTGATTCAGGCAAAGGCACAGAGCAGGCATGTGAAACCATGGTGGCGGCTTGCTTCCCAGTGATAACAACCATGGACAAGAGTACACAATAGGGTTTCAATCTATCAAGAACAGAAACAGCCTCAGAATGTTGAAATTGGTAGGTTGTTGGTTTGTCAGGAACTGTAAAAGACAGTAACCTATATCGGTCTACTAACTGATGTCGGTTAGACTATAGCCGACGTCGGTCAGTTAACCGATGTCGGTATAATAAGTCTGGTATAAGAAAATATAAGAAGCTGCTGATTTGAGTTTTTAACAATGCTTAGTACATCTATCAAATTGTTCTGAAGTGATAACTGAAACAGTGTATGATAGAGAAACAGAACTAAAAACAAACAAGATACACAAGCAAATTAAGAAACTAACCCTAGGATTAGTGTTTATCAATTTGAGCTTATGCCCTTAGATGTACAATGATGTCAGAATCCTAAACATAAGACTTAGGGGAAATGTCAATTTTGTTTTGGCTTATAAGGTTACCTCAATCGGGTGGAGGAATACCGCGGAAAAGGGGGGATGTTTTGAGTTGTTGTGTTAATTATGAAGTGATTCAGTATGTGTTGTGCAGTGAAAGTAAGATTAATTTCCTGTCAATACCGTGGAAATCACCCCCACATGCACGACCTGTTACTTAGTCTACGTTCACTAGAATTGAAAACAGCAAGCAAGAATGTAATGCACGTGTTTTAAACCCAAATTGAAAATGTTATTCGATGAAGCAAAGAAGATGAATTTCACTAATGCAAAACTTGGAAAGAAAGACAAATTCTTTTACTAAATATAACAAAATACCGTGTGAAATTTTTAAAAGAAGAAAATAGCAAGTATGCTCCCTATGTGAAAGCAAACAAGAAACAAAAGAAACCCGAAACGGGTCCTACCGGGCGTGCCAAAATGTTTCGCACGGAATGTTTTAACTTTTAGGAATAGAGTTGCTTTTATCCTTTCATTCCTTTGAGAAACAGATAAGGGTTAGGGCTAGGAGGAATACCTGTTGAATGTCGAGAGGGTGTGCGTGTACTGTAGAGAAAGATTAGATCGACTGCGAAGAACTCCTTTTTGTCTAGGAAGGACTACCTGCAAGTAAGAATACAAGACCACCAGATTTTAATTAGACAATAAATGAGGGAACTGCCTTGGGCCCAGGAAATATAAAACTTCCTTTCGAAGGTGGTCAGTTCCCCTACTAATATGAATTAACACAAATTCTAACAAATAAGCTATTGCCCAATTACAATTTGTTTACCTTGTTAGAACAATAGAGAACGGGCTAGTCTTGGTTTAGAATCATGGTGACCGATGCCGGTCACTATAACCGGTACCGAGTTGTTGGTAACCGATATCGGTACAGGCAATGTTTTAGGGGCTTTTGGTGAAGGTTGGTTGTAAGGTGGTTGTGTTGTTTTATAAGGCTAATTAATGGGTGGCGTTAGGTAATGGGGTGATGAGAAGGACTCAGATAATATGGGGGGTGTTCTTGGGGTAATGTAAGGGTGGAGGAATGATAATTAGATGTAGTGTTTTGTTGGGTAGTAGATCTAGGAATAGACTTATGATGGCTTTGATTCAGAAGTTCAAGAAATGTTATTAAAAGGACATACAAGATATTACTTACTGATTATTGATGAGGATGCAAGTCCAAGAACTGTGATGACGATGGTAGAACTTAGGTAGGATGACCTGACAATCAAGAGATGAGCTATCTTCCCTCTCGACGAATAGATGAGTGTTACAAGGCTCTGGTTACTCAATTGTAGTTTTTGGGCTTTGATGTCCTTCTCTGCACACTCTTCTTGTTTCTTTTTCACTTGTCTCTGTTCAGCCAAGTAAAAATATGGATCCTTCCAATGACTTCTGCCTTTTTTCGATGCAATGAAAATCTGATCCTTTATTTTTGGTTGGGAGTGGTCATTTACAGGGAACCGATGGTGGTTACGCAACCGACGGCGGTCCAGTAGGAACCGGTATCGGTCAGGTCAAAGTAGGCTATTTTTGGTAAAATCGCCAGCTTTCCCTCCTTTTCTCCCGAGGGATTAGTTGCGGGCTTTGTCAAGTCATTATGAGGTTAGATTTTAGGTTTCGGTGAGGAGTAATTAGCCATGGGTGTGGATGTGGACCAAGTTATAGGTCTTAATTAGGTTAATTTAGGGTTAAGACTAGGTCATGATGATGTGGTGAAATGAGGGGTGGCAGGTATGGCGCTGTGGATTTATTAATTATAAGGTAATTAATAAATTATTGTGTAAGGTTTAGGTGATGAGGTTAGGTTGCGAAATGAGATGCGGGGCACAGGGGGTCGTAAGACATAAATTTGGTGTCTACACCTTGACTACCACATACGCAGGATCATACATCGCTATCCCATCATCCTAAAAAATATCTTCTAGCAAGAGAAATTGAATTTCTTCATTTAATTGACTATTAACCTCATATGATCCCTTTCTTGTACTTTAAATTCATAAACACAATTGGCCTAATAGTCCTCAATTTTTGGATCATGGTACAAGTCTGGAATGTGGAATGAATCGGTATCATCTCGGATGTCAAAATTAGTCTTGGCAGTGTAGGATTGCAAAGTTAAATAACCAAAGGTTCCCTCCATATGAGATGCATCATTTTCATTCTTACATCTGAATACCCCTAGATAGATGGGAAATGAGATCAACTTCTTCTTCTTTCTCTTAAGCCTGTTGTTTACCTGTATGATTTTCCTGTAGAGCTTAAATAGAAAAATTTAATCGCTAAGGTACTTGGGTAACCTTAGTGGAGCTTGGTCAAAGTTTATAACTCATAGGTAGGATATGGTTGAGAATTAGATGAATTAATAGCCATATCTTTTGATTAAGGACACCACTTTTTTGGACCATGTACATTTTGAATTTTTCATTCACATGAGTGAAGTGTCTTTGGCTCTCCTCTATCACCAACTATGGAAGTTTCTCAAATACAGGCACCTTGGCAGCAATTTTTTGTGTGAGATCCAATCCTTTGAACGATCTTGAGTTGGCGAGAAAATAGACCAAGTAAGAAGGCATGTGGAACTTCTTCATCATGGGCACCTGGAGAAGTTGCAGATGCAGATTGTCAATGATGATTTTCTCCTAGTCAATTCTCTACTTTCCTTCAATTAGTGTCAAAATGAAAAGGCTCCTCCACTCTTGGAAGTCTTTAGTGTTCACTTCTCCCATCACCCTATTGAGGAGGGTGACTGCATCTGAATATCCCTCATGAAACTCACACCTTGGAAGGGTCTTGGGAATCTTTGAGGGCTTTCTCCTTGTCTTCATCTACAATCCAAGCGCAACCCCTTGTACATATGCATCCATCATTTCCCATTCATGCAAGGATTTTTCCTTCGATATGACTGCCATAATAGGTGATGTCAATATTTGTAGAGTGAGTGAGATGGTTTTGGGACTAATGACTTCCATTTTTTTCTCGAATCATTCATTTTTTGGGCTCAGAGTGGGGTGAGCAAAAAAATACTAATTCAAGGCTTTGTACAAACACGGGGTTTACTACAGATGCAAACAATCCACTTGTGAATACCTTATACTCAATCTTCCCTCATTCATTAGCTATCATGTGAGCCATTAGGTCATTTAGGTTCATATATGAGACATCACTATCTATTACCTCATATTCAGAATTGAAAGGTTATGCCAGCTTCTGGCATGTCCACTTATACTTCGCAGTTTCTTCAGAAAAAAGATCTAACTATTTTTAGTAAGTATGAAAATTCAACTCCTTCAAACCTCAACTAGATGTTACAACTTGGATTTCCCTTTCTCTCTATGTTCCTCTCACCTTTTGGATCAATTTTCTATTTTCAGCAGGTGCTCGTGAGACTAATTACTATTTTTAGTAAGTGTCAATTTTGGACCAATATTATATTCCAATCAATTTTCCACTGCAATACCTCTTTTGTGTTCACCATCTGTTTCGGAGGTTCTTCAGTTGATGAATTTCCTGAAATAGCAGTCCCCTATGTAGAAAACATGTATTTTTAGAAAGTGGAATTTTGGTAGTTGGATCACTGTAGAAATAAGTTTTCTGATATATTTTTTTTCCTAATATCACCCCTTTGAAATCTTAGACTTACCCAATCAGTGGTTTGGGAGATTTTAAAGTTTTAAATTTTTGACCTAGTGGATGCTCTGAACATGGAAGCCATTAATGAACCTTGAAAGTTATAGGTCTAGTTTTATTCTCTGTTTGCAAAAAAAAATTATATTTTTTGTGGGTTTTCTCTTCTTATTCCACTGGTGAAATTTTTCTTTAATCCAACTACCGGTTTGGCGGGAAATCAAGCTTTTTTCTTCGTTGAGCTGAAAGGAAGATTTTTTCATTGTGAGTGGTTTATGTTGTGGAAGGAGGATTTGAAGGTGAGGTTTTAATGGATTTTTATAGAGAAGAGAAAATAAAATATGGCTCTTCATTTCGTGCACTGGTTAGCAAGATCCATTTTAATCTTCATTCTATGGTAATGGAGTCTTCTAAAGAATTTCTCTACTTTTCTCCTTTGTTATTTGTTCCTCTAACTCTTTCAATCAATACCTTATTTGAAACATGTGTATTCTCATGGATCTAAAATATTTTTTGATGTGGTGGAACTATTTTGGAGCAGCTCTGGTGAACTGTGTAGGTATGAGCAAGTTGCAGAGCAATGGCAGGGTAAAGTTGTGGAAAGTTAGAAGCGGGAAAGTTAGATTTAAAATAAAATTTTAAACTACTTTAAAAACTCACATGTTAGGGATGGGGAGAAAATTTATTTCCTTGATGTCCCTCAAGCATTAAGTGACATGAGGGACATCAATTTTCACATGGCTCCTCATCTCGACACTTGGCATAGATCCAACAGTTGAGGGTTTAGCTCCACTAGCTCCGGGGCACTGAAAAAATGCACTGGAGAGGGTCACATGGGTGACCTGAGGACTTCTTGTGGCTGGGAAATTTTTTTATGTCCCTCAGTACAAATTTAAATGAGGTTCAACAATTTTCACGGTGCACCAGAAGCCTCCACTTGTCACAATCTAGACACTTGATGGAATGAGTTACGGCAAGCATCTGGGAGCTGAACTGGTCATCCGAGAGGTCGTATGTCTGTCCAGAGAGCTTATTAGGGCTGGTCACATTTTATTTTCCCTTATGTACCTTATATTGAGGGATGAAAGCAACAAAAAATTATTTCAGGCTCCTGGAGATGACAAGTGTCCTCTTGTAAATTTGACTAACTGTTGAAGCCTTCTTGGAGGATGACTTGAAACAATGATAACTTGAGCTCTCAATAGAATTTTTTAGAAAAAAATTATATGATATTGACTTAAAATGGCCTTTTGAATCCAATTTTGGGGGCTTCAGCTCTTGATTCCTCCATTTATTCCCTAAAAAAGTGTATTTTTGATTTATCCTTTACATGTTCCTAGAAAAAACCAGTTATAAACCTATTATGCCAAAGTGTTGTGAAAACTATTATTTCACCATCTTTTAGGGCTTGGAATTCCCTTTCTGAAGATGTTTTTTGGCTCCTAACTCCATCCAAATCTCCCAAAATCACCTCCCAAAGTTTAGTAGCTCTTTTGACCATGTGCACTGTCTAGGCCTATAAACCCTATTTTTTATCAAACTTCCCCGACTTCTCCAAATCCTTCCTGAATATTCCAAAATAACTTCCATGATGTTTTTAGACCTTAAAACCACCTCCACATTGGATTTGGATCCTCCATTATTCTCTAGGGGATTACATCAATCTTGGGAAAGCCAGTGGTATCCCTTCCCAACGCTTGCCAAAAATAACAATTTTCAAGAACTCCTAACATCACCTTAGGGGTTGAATTGACTTTCCTAAATCACCTAGTGGACTGATTTAACATCATATGGGAGGTAATGGGACTAACTGGGTAGACATGGAATGCCTCAGAAGAGAAAAAATTCAAAGTTTCAACACAGGGGTATTGTTGTCATGTTGGAAAATTTTTGATTTCCCTAGTGAACATTTGCATGACAACAAAATTCCTAACATGAAAAATTGAAAAACAATTCCATGACAACTAAGCCCACACTCAAAAATCCTTTAGCCAAGTAATTTAAACTTGCCCTCTGGAAAATTAATAACTATGTAAACCATTATACAGTGTGTTTCATGTGCAGGTAAGCTAGTGGGAAGTAATTCATGGATCCATTTTGATCCACTTTGAAGGAACTGCTCCCGGAGGAATGAAACAGACTAATTTTGGAATTCTTGCACCTAGTAAGCACCTCCCAGGAATGTACATGGAAGAAAATTAATAATTTGGGAAGGGTTTAGAAGATCTATGTAACCATCAAATGTATTTTAGGGAATTTTTGCAAAGAAAATAAGGTTTGGGAACAAACTTTGCAACATAGGGCTACTTGCAGCATAGTGCTGGAAAAGGAAAATTACCAAGAACCTAGTCAGATTATTTGAGATGTTTCAAGAGCCTAGGGATATTTTTTGAAGTTACCAAATACTCATTGGAAATATAATAATTCCTAATTCACATTTCAAAAAAAATTGGGAGATTCTATTATCTGTATTTTGAGATATTGGCCTAATAGTGCATGTGAAGATCCTCAATCCTGGTGGAGATTTAACTAAGAATTTTAAGATTTATATGAATATTTGAAACCTGATTCAAATATATATATTACATACTCAATTCCCTCTACATGATCCATGTAATAAGTTTGATGAAATTATAATTTTTCCTCTGGTGGCAATTAGACCTTCTGGTGCACATGCTTGAGCATAATAAAAAATGGAAGTAAAATTAAAATTTGAAGAATAATTGGCTCTTGAAAATTGTTTAAATTATCTCATCAGCCCTTTTTAATTCAAAATCATATATTTTTTTCCCATGAAAATCCTAGGGAAGCTTCGGGGGTGAAAAATCACTCTTTCATGTCTATTTTTGGTAGTTGTTAGTGAAGGCATGGTTTCCAAATGCATACATGGGAAAATTTTGCACCTCCGATGCACTTTTTCACCTTTTCACCAAGTGAAAAGGTGCATGAGGTGTAAAAAATTTTACCACCAAGGAAGAGAGAGGATTTTATAAGCCTGCATCACTTAAAGTGACAACTTGCATGGTTAGGTAAGTGTTTGTGCTCTCAAGTCATTTTGTCCCCTTTTTCATGATATACCTAACCCTTGACACACTTAGGAGACATATTTTCACCTTTTCACTTGGTTTAAAATTTCATTAAGTGAAAAAATTTCCACCACCAAGGGAGATGAGCTAATGTGTCACTTAAAGCATAACATTGATGGTTATGTGTTTACACTTCCAAACTAGCCCCTCCTCATATTGACTGTTACCTGTGGCGCCATTTCTTAGCCTTGTTTAAATTTTTCACCTAGTGCAAGGGTGAAGTAGGTGCAAAAAATTCCACCACCATGCAATCACCCTCTCCTTCGTCATTAATACTTCATAACTTGTCTTCTAGGGCATGTTTTTTATTCACCTCATGTGCACAAGCTAGTCCCCCTCTTCATGTTGGTTGACCCCATGGCACATTTTTCCATGCTTTCTAATTCTTTGCACCATTTCACCTCATGATAAATGGGGTAAGGTGTAATAGAGGCTACCAGAACCATTTAGTAAGTGTTAACTCTCTCTCAACTCGGGTTAAGGGGAAGGTATGCAAGTGGGTTAAATGTGGGTTTAGCTTAACCATGGTTCAAGTTTGAATATTTAAATGATACTTGCACATTTTTGGATCCATTTTAAAATTATCTTTTCCCTCCATTTATTCTATAACATTTTCATGATCTGATTTTTTTTTTAAAACCATACCCGAGATGGAAAATCTACTCATAACTTACCCGTTTTCACTTTGTTTTGCTTGCAATTTTAACTGAGCACTCCCATGGTGAACGCCTTGAATATGATAGAAGCATCATCGCCATTGATCATATTAATTTTTTCACAGAACCCACCTATAAATTTCTTCCCAAAAAAATCCTTTTCATATTTAGAGAAAACCAGAGGGTAGAAACACCTAAAAATTGGAGAAAGTGATAATAGTGTAATTCCTAATCCAACAAGACAATTTTCATCCCATATAACAACCTAAATTCCTAATTATATTTTTAGTAACTTAGACTCTAAGACTTAATAAAATACCAATTTTAATAACAAAGAAGAAACCATCCAAAACCTTTTGTGAAATTCTCGAGTTCGGGACTCCAAAACTGGAAATAGTGAAATTGGGAAAAATTTGCTAAAATTGGAAAGTAGGGGTGAAGATTGACTTACTAAAAATAGAAATTGTGATAATCATATCCAAATATTGCACACGCCTTCCTCTCATAATCCCATCAATATTTTTAACAACCATGAATATCAAGTACACTAGATATGATCTAATCTCTACTATGTCTACAGAATATCCACTTGTGGGAGACAGTGATGTAGCCCACCTAGATTTTGAGGAAATGAGAAATTGGATAAAAAAATGGGTTCAAAGAACAAGAGGAATAAAATATAGTTTCCAATGGAATTTTTAGAGTAGGATGTCACCTAATTTTAGTCTAGAGCATTGAATTGGTCTTAGCTTGTGCTAAACATTATGATCCTGCTTCCCGAACAATCTTTATAGATGACAACTCACTGTTGACAATCTTGACTCCCAAAGGAATTTCAAGTTGTCTACAAATCTTGACTTAGATCAATATGGTGATCATCAAAAAATATTTTATAACTTTTAAGTGGCTCAAGAAAGACTCCTATTTGTAGGGGATTACAGTTGGCTCCTGGTTGAAACTTGGGAGAAAAGTATCAAGGCTACCAAAGTCATTTTTCAAGGAGCGAGTTTCATGAAGCCTCCTCAGATGCCATTGTCTTACTTACTAGAGTAATGGGTGAGGAACACACATAGGAATTTGAATACTAGATGGACCAGTTCATGTTGACAATCATGGAGGGAAATCAAATGATAGATTGGGGCCAAATCATCAGTGACAATATACACTAGCAGCTGAAGCAACTGTTCACCACCAAGAGATTCACAATGACCTCCTATCTGGTGTATTCCCTTGCATACACTATACTTTACCAAGTATTTTCCATTGCTCATAGTGTTCCTCAAAGATCTCCTTCCTTTGAGAAGTATAATAAAATCACCTTCAAGGGAATCCATGTTCATTTCACACAGGTGAATGATGCATTCACCATGTTAATCATCTGGAACCTCGAAGGGAACTCTAAAATAAGAATCTCTCCTTAGGAAAATAAGTTAATTGATAATTATAGGTTTCACTTCACATAGTTTTATACCTTTAACTACATCAAGTTGAGTGGTTTTGATCTTGCTCCTCTCAGTTTACCCAAGTACCCTAGTGATAAAATAATCTTGGTAGAGCTCTAAAGATAAATTTCTCAGGTGCATCTCAAGTGAAAGGGTGCAAAGAGGAAGGGAATCGTATTCCCCATCTCACTCAGTTTCTTCTCTTGTAAGATCATGGAGGATTCCACAAACATCAATACCTCCATGGCTACATTTCACCTATTTTCATATGTTCCTAGGCACCACTTTAACATAAGAAAAGACCTTGAGTCTTTCAATTTCTATGGATTGCATTATATTCCCCAATTGGAAGAATATTGGGTAAATTATGTGGATTGACTTGAGGTTATGGAAATATACTACATGATGATGATTGTGGAAGAGATGGAAACATTCGGGTTTGATTGGTTTTCTAGAGGATTTTAAGAAGATGGTTCTAAGTTGGCTGATCTAGAGTACTAGGTAATGAAGTCATATCCCCTTCCTCCTCCCTCATGAAGTGTTCCTAAAGATGGAGATATCAAGGAGAGGAAAAAAGTGGTCATTCAAACATCAAGGGACTGGTTCAGAAGGAAGAAAGCTTCTAGTAAGGGAGAAGGCAACACTTTAAATCTACCTAGACAATTATCACAATCACCATCTCTCAAGAAGCCTAAGATAGCTTCCGGTTCATCCCATTTCAAGAATACCTATAAGAGGAAGGTTTTAGAAACCAAGATAACTGAAGTTTCACCTCCCATGGAGTCTCATGAGAAAGCTAAGATCGGGTAAGAACAAGTTAAAGAGAAAGAAGCAAAAATTTAAGTGATATAACAAATAGATATTGACCGCTCTCAATCTCATGTGCATCAAGTGGAGCTAAGTGTCTCATCTGAGGAAATTGATTTAGCTCACAATGACAAATCATTGGTCCCTCAACAAGAAATAGAGCTCCCTAAAATCTTTTCCACACCATCAGATCCATTCCCATGGGTCCATGACTTTCTCTGAAGAGAATCATGAACACTGCAACAAGTTTCAGCACCAAACTTTGAGGTCATCTTGAAGTACATGAAATATAAGAAGTCAAGGAAAGCACAGAATAATTTAATATTCTACAATGATACTTATGGATCTCAGTTTGTAGAAGTTGCAAGACCATAGGTGAATAATCCTTTAGAAGAAATGACCCAAAATGATTATGAGATAACTAGAGTCTCACTTGGTCAAGCTACACATGAGGGTGATGCTCATCTTTTCAAGGAGTCTTCAACTTGGATATTGGATTGGAATGAAGAATAAAAATGAACCATTGATGAATTGTAGGAACATGTGAGGACCTTGTCTTCATATGTGTAGTCATTCTTGGAACAAGGATCATCATCCTTTCCTCTAGTTGAGGTGGTCTCACCCATCAATAGCTTCAACCCACATACCCTCAAAAAAACCCAAGGATTCACTATGCAAAGGAGAGAAAATGACAAGTGGTTGGGGAAAATCATTGAAAAAGGGAATGTTCTTTTTCCTGAGGTCCTCTCCTTATTACACTTCATTTCAGATACCATACCAATAATCAAAGGCACCAGGGTGGAAATGGAAAAATAAAATATGATATGGGATAGTGTTCTCCCACTAACCTCTAAAATGGGGATCTTGACTCCTCATTCTTGATAAGAAAAAATGTATTCATTGAATCATTTGAGAACTTGTCCCCTATTTGGTTCTACACCATGGCTACAAGATGCGATGTATTAAAAGGTGGCTTGACAAAGCTTGATGAGTTTGAGAACTATGCTTAAGGAATTCTCTACGATATAATAAAATGTGTAGAAGAGCTCAAGGCCCCTCATATTAGTGAAAACACATACTTGGAAGAGCTCGTGACTCCTTTTCAAGAAATGTTCCAGAAATAGATAAGATACCCCTTCTCTTTCAATGAAGACACTCCGGAATCACTCAAAACAATCTATGGTTCTATTTCAAACATTACTCAAGTTCAAAAAATTTGGTTCATTGAATTCAAGAAGATAATCCACATTTCATAGACTTAGATCAACACATTGGAGTATGTGAGCATTCCTTAGTCAAATAAGATCACACCGGTAGTCATCTAATTTTTTAGAGAAGTAAAATTTCTTGAGTTCAAACCAATTGAATTTCCACCAGAGGCATTTGGGGTGGAAGGTTCTTCATTGAACAATTGAGATACTTCATCCTTCTCTCTTCTCTTTATCCTTTTTCTATTCTCACTCTTCTTCTACTCCCTTTCTTCTGATTCTTCATTGTGTGTAATGATGACTTTTTCTATTATTCATTAAAGTGATTATGTGATATTTGGGAAATGTAAAATTCCCTTTTGCAATTATAAAAAGGGGACTTGTTTTGTCTTTCCTAAGTATATTTTAAAAGTCACTTATAATGGGAATATGAAAATTCATGTGGGGGTTAGATGGAGAGATGGATTGTAAAGATGTAAAAGGAGATGACATCTTTATTGTAAAGGGAAGGTTAATTATTATGTAATATCTCTCATTATATTTCTAGAAACAAGTTCCTTCACTTCCTCTATTCTCTTTTCTTGTTTAATTCTATCTCCATCTTAGCTTGTACTCCATGAGCATTGCAAATTGTACAACATGATGTAATTAAAATTTGTGTTTCTTATGGATTGTTCATCTTTCTATGTGAGTGGTTTCTTCTGATTCATGCAAGTGAAATATTTTGATTTTAATGCAAGAAAATCAGTTATGTTATTTTTTATTGAATTCCCCTTCTTATTTCCCTCTCATATCTTCCTCACTAAGAAATTTTCCTCCCTTGTATTCCATACAAGAAATTGCCACAGGTTTAGGAAAGTATTCCTATGTGATCCCCAGTCTTTGGGCCATCCCCATAAATTAGTTTATATTGTATTCATTTCATTTCCTTTACTAAATGGAGCTTCCCCATTCAAAAAGAGGGACATAGTCCCAGAGCATTGGTGAAATTCCACAATTTTTCCTCACGATAAATTATTTCAGGTCAACATTACTTCTAATGGATCTTTGAGGAAATTCTTCAAGAATGCTATTATTTTCTTCTAACCTCCTATTGACTGGAAATATTGATACTAAAAATTCCTCCTTTTATGAGATATGGATACACTCCTTGGCATTTAATGGGTGTTCAGAAATACTGTTGCGAGAAATTACACCAAGTAACTTCCTGATCTTGCAAACATGTTGATATTCTCCTATAACCACTAGGATGAATCAAACCATATATTATTTTACAAAGGTGACCTTTTCAATTTTGAATATCCTATTAATAATGTCTTCCATTCTGCATATACTTGTTTTTCAATCAACATCCTTATTTTCAATTCTTTCAGTTTTACATTTGCTATATCATTTTTATTCTTTGTTAGGATACTCAAAGTTTGAAGTTGTAATTTTCTCCGAACTTGAGTGTTTGAGTTCCATGGTGACAACAACCTTTGAGATGAAATAGAGATGGTTGAGTGTGTGAATTTTTACCACAATCCCAACACCTGCTATTTTTAGTAAGTCTAATTTTAGGATGTATATTTTTAGTAATTGTCTCAATTTAGCACTTTTGAGTGTCCTTGGTAAGCAAGGAGCAATGGAAACTCAAATAATGAACCATCATGACATCAACTATTTATAGACTGTGAAGCATGGTAAGACTTACTATTTTTAGAAGTGGATCTTTTGGGTGTCGAAATGAGACGAGAGTGGTCTTATAAGTTTTGTTATTTTTAAGGATTCCTTGCTCTAAATTTTAGATGGTTCTATCATTTGGATTAGTGGGAAAGTGATAATTTCATCGAAGAGGGAATAATACTGAGAGAAAACTTAATCCTCCATATTTTGAAAAATACTTCACCTCATCATGCAAGTAATATCTTGAACAAAATTTGGTTTTACGAAGAACATTTGCTCCAAATTTTAGGTAATTTGGCTCATCAAATCATCGAGAAAAGGAAAATTTTGACAAAGAGGGTAGAATGTTGAGGGAAAAATAATTCCTCCATATCCCTAAAAATATTCCAATTCATCATGTAATAAATGTCTTAGATTAAATATAATTTTACAAGCATCATCGAATCCAAATGTTAGGCAATTTGGCTTCCTGAGTCACCAAGAAAATGTAATCTTATTTTCAAATGTAATGGGAAATAATGGATTTCATTGCTGTAAAATTCTTTCTCAAATATAAAATAAATCATGCCATGTTAGAGTGTAAGTGATACATCATGTCAAAGAATTTTTCAAGAGAATAATTTTGGCAAAGTTTCATGGAGATCCAATGCACGGTTTTGGAGATATGAGAAAAATTCAATCTTCAAGATTGATGTTCCAAGTAAACATCCATGTGCAACAATGGATTTTTTCCCAGGGGGGGATAAAAACTTTGAAAATGTAAAAAACTTTAAATGTTTGAGTTGTGGAGTTTATTCATTCACTTTGTAATTTTTAATTCACATTTGACCCAGTAGGCTAAACTAGGGTTGAATGGGGGTTGGCATGTGGTTGCACCCTAAAAGATATGGGGAAATAGGTGCAATGGGAAAAGATGGGAAAGGAAGTGTAATTTTCACATGATTTTGACAAGCGGTAGGTTGTGGTGTAGTGTGAGGAAGATGTAAGGTGTTGAAAATGACTTCTGGGGGCTACAAACTGGTCTTTGATATGTCCTAGGGCTAAATGGAAGGAAGGGGAGAAAATTTTCATGTCCTCTGTGTCCCTTTTTCTATTGGTGAAATTTTAGGGGACACCATCAACTGAAAAATATGCCATGTTTCATCATCTCATGATGAGGGGAGAAGTGGTTTGAGCAGGATGCAAATTTAATATTTCCTAGGGGTGAGAGTTATGATCTACAAGTTATGAGGAGATGGACCTCATGGGGGTAACATTTTTTTGTCCCTTGTGTCCATTTTCACATTTTTTATTATAATAGGGGACATAAAATTATCTAAAATGTGTTGAAGGGTTTTGGGAACATGATAAGGGGGCTAGATTTGACTAGACTTTATCTTGCACCTCTAACACTCGCAACACTTGAAGTTGATTCTTTTAAGTGAAAAAAACTTACAAAAAGAACGGGGTGAAATTTTTTGTCTCCTTTTCCCTTTGAACCTTGGGTAAAATACAAGGGGACACTCCATGCTCCAAAGCACGCTCCTATTTTTTTATATGCTAATGTCATCTTGCTAACTCCGTTTTAGAACATCGAGAATGCTTTTTTCTACCGCGGGATCATGGAATGGTTTTTTGGGGTCAAAACTTATATGATTTTGACTCAAAATAAATATTTGAGTTAAATTATTTTTTTGAGATCATACCAACCACTTTAAGGATACAATTATGCCTAAAATTGTTTTTTAGGGCATGTTCCACTTTTGACTCGAAGGCGCAACCGCAGTGTCATGGATTATCATGGAAGGTTTTTAAGTCTTGGAACAAAAGTTAGGTTTACATCATGTGGATTATTTCAAGATATTTCCATTGAATATTTTTTTCCTCCAAAATCCTTTGAGAACTCCTAAAATCATTCAGACAAGTCAGCTTTTTCCGTTGGAGTACGACATCCCCTACACTCTTAATGACCTTATTTTGCTTGTTTTGTTCTTGATATCACCTATATCCATATGATTAAACCAAATTACCTTGATGGAATTAAAAATCACCTACACAACTTACATATTGGTTGTACCCTTGAAATCACCTTGCAGAGGGTATTCATCAGTTGTGAAATGGCCAATAATAACCATTTCTAAGCCTCTGGGAATATTTTTTCTACTTCAAATCTCAATAACTTCTTCGATTACCTTAGGCATGCATCTCTACATATGAAACACACTTAAAAATATTATTATCACATTTATCTTATCCAAATCGAGGATGGAATAGACTCGAAGGGGTTTTGTTAGCTGATGTGATACCTAGAGAAAGGGTTCATAATGACCGAGAGATAGGTTTTCAAATGGTGGGCTTATTTGTCATGGAAAAAAATTTCAATTGTGTATGCTAGAAATTTTTCATGACAATAGGATATTGGCACCTAGGAGAAAAAATAATTCCAAGACACTATTTTCCCCTTTGGGAGCTTCTGTCCTCATTCCCTCTTCTCTTATGTTTAAAATTCCACATCAATTATTATGTTTTGTTGAATACTATTTATCAATTTGGGTTGGATTTTAGAGTTTTTAATGAAAAAATTCAAGAAAATAAATCACACATGTGTGCACATGCACATGACTTACTATCTATTCTAAAATGTGAGAGGAGAACTAGGTAATTGAGCTATTACTTTCTATCCACAACTTGGAAAAATAGTAACACTTTAAGACTACATTTGGACTGCACTAATCACTGCATAAGAAGAGAAATTTTTGAATTCCATCGCACACATTCATCTTTGTGGAAAATTAGTTGTATCTTGTTATCTTGGTGTGGCTGACACAAGGGAAACCTAGCTTTAAGGGACACAATTCAATCACACACACACATACACTAGAACTATATAGAGTATGAAATTTATTTCATTTGATAGCAAAATGATGACTATCACACACTCAAAATGATCATCAAGGTTAGCTTGATAATAAAAAAACATGCAATTCACAAATTAGGCTTCTCAATATTCACACAATGACAAAATGCCAAAAACTTATGCAGGTACTTGTTCTAGGGTTTATTTCCACTAGGTCACACAATGTGATTCATGTCATTCCCTATTTAATGAATTCATAAAAAAATATTCAGTAAAGTGAAGGCATTCATTAGTAATTCAGATCCTTCATTTTCTCATGACCAACTCTCTTACTCAAGATTAGGATTCTAATCCCTCAAAAATTTCAAACACTTATTTTATACTATTTTCCAAAAACATTCTAGGTGCTACTGTCAATGAATATATTTTTAGTAACCCATGTTCTCTAGCCTTAGCATCATTCAACCCAACATCTTAGCATGTCCATCTCATTACTTCATCACCTTCAAATCCAATAAAGATAGTCAGGAATAAAACATTTCCCAATCTCAGTAGCTCTTATTTCTTAAAAATCTCATCGTTTGGAACATTATCACATTACGTCATGAAAAATGAAACATAAATTCAAGTATACATTAAGGATATTATTCTTCATGATAAAGTATTTATTTTCCAACTCTTAAACTCTAAACCCTTTACCCACTTCTCATATCATTTTACAAATCTAGGTCTATAGGTCTAGCTTGTTTGGCCTTCATGGCTGATTTCTAAGTTTTATTGCATTATTTTAGTCTAAAAACTCTATTTTTCCATTAAATCAACCCTAAAAAAACTCTTCTCAATTCTTAATCAACTTCCAAACCTCTTACATTCAAATTTATCCTCTACGGTTAACAAGGTACTAACTAGATTTCCTCTGTGTCACATTATCCCAACCCTAGGATCTAGATTGAGTTTTTCTAGTTACTCAGTTTGATTCATACGAGGTTAAGTTGCATATTATTCTACAAGTCATTTACTCCACATATAGTTAGTCTCTCATTTAAGTTTATTTTACCTGCAAAATTTGTGTTAACACCAATAACTTAGTTTCACCTCATTCATAACTTAACACCATCATGTTCTTCTATTGCAAAAGCTAGCATAAAAGGCACCCAAAGTTCCCTACACTTCGCAAATAAATCTTACAGTTTTCATTAGGGTATCACTATCTAAAATTCCTTAAAGTACTTCCCACTAGGTACAGGGGATTGTTATCCTCACCTTGATGAAATATTCACTTGCCAATATCATTCACATTAAATATAGTTGTCAAGAGATTTAATTTCATGTCTTTTGACCTATTCCTCTTAGAAACCATGTCAACCAGGGTATAAGCGTACAATTAGACTATTCTAGATAGCACATTTTGACCTAGTTGGACCTCCACCATGTAGCCTTGATGACTCTCAAAAGTAGTACCATACATGGATGGTATACAGGGGTATCACTTAAAACAAATAATATTATGTTTTTTAAGACTTTCTATCTATGGTTAATTTTTTTTAAGTTATGAAGGGCATTTTCGAAGGTTCCCCTAGTCAAACCAATAACCTGCATTGTACAACATGAGAGCACAAGATTTGGTGTATTTATCTTCTTTTAGCGACTTTTAAGCCTGGTTAAAGCTCCTTAATCACTAGTTTGAAC
This sequence comes from Taxus chinensis, assembly GCA_019776745.2. NCBI lineage: Eukaryota > Viridiplantae > Streptophyta > Pinopsida > Cupressales > Taxaceae > Taxus > Taxus chinensis. Next base: position 820,521,956 of record CM034150.1, on the reverse strand, counting down.
AACCATTTATTACTAGTAAAAATGCTTATTCCTATCCTTTAAAATAATGGCCTACCTAAGAGCATCTTCATAGTTTACAATTCTACCTCTTGAGGCAGTGTCTCAGAAAAAATTATGATAACTCTTTCATTTATAGACTGCCTATGCTTTATCTTGAATCATGTGTTTCTCATTTTGTACAGTGGTTTTCAAACTCCACTGTATCCCTCTCAACATATTATTCATAAAATCATGTGTACATTTGATTACATGTATTTATGCATTATTGTGATATTCCCTTAGTAAACCACAAACACTCATGTAAACTATAGCTTATATTCTCCTAATGTAGCATTCAATTTCAATTCCTTCTGGTCTGTTATGTGTAAATCTTGAAGCTTGATCTTAACCAATGTATTGAATGGTAATGTAAATTTTCCATTGAATCTTGTCACCTAGTCTAAGATAATGACCCAAACAGGGTTTTTATCCAGTATAAACATGCTAATTTATCTTAAATCCCTAGATCTGCCTTACAGGTAAGCATCAAAGAAACCCTATTTTTCAATACTTACTAGCTCCAAAAAAATCATAGATATTAATTGGATTCATACCTGAACATAGGCTTTCAAAATCATGGAGGAATCATAAACATTATAATGGATTTTAAACAGTTGGAGACTTACTCCTCATATTTTATGAAGGTTGGTCCCAATTTTCTGATTAGGTAACCATTTGTTATACAGATTTAGCACGTTATTCTTCCAAATAATGCACGCAAACGTGCTATCCTCTAAGTCTCTATAATTAAACCAAATGCAATATTTCATTCACTTCTATCTGTATCGTTCTCATTCATAAATCACAAGAAAAGGATAAAAAACCCTTCTCACCTCCACCACTCATGATATAGATATCAGAGTGCAATCTCATGGACTAAGAATCCATTTTATGTTAACATCCATATTAAAGATTATAAAATCACTACTTATGGGTTGATCCTACTCATACATTGTATTAAAAACCAAACTCTGCTTAATATAAAATTCACATACAAGGTATCCTTGATGATAATGTTATCAGAAGTCCCAAGGATACACTGGAGGATCAAAAACATTCTTCTACAATGAGACCAACTACACAAACTTGATCAAAAAATTGATACTACCCTCCTTCTAATGACTCTCACTAACTATCATGCAATCCCCCTTTCAAGTCTACTTAACTAACTGGTATCCAATTTCAACAACAAGGATGTATAATCTTCAAGTACAAATCACATCGTACACAGGTGCATATTACAAATCTCGTGAACAATCATCATTCACCACTTATTGATTCCACTTAGGTAATTCCACATGTTAACTCATCAGTTCCTGGTTTGAGGGGGATAACCTGATCATCCACAATCAATATAAAATATCCTCTACCAATATTAGGTTGTCATATTTCCCTTATCCAAAAAAAGCTACGCAACATGGAAAAGGCCAAGGTGATATTGTAGATGTTAAATCACACACTTTTAGGTCACATTTCCCTAGGTCCCCCATCACATACTACTACCTTGAACATATGATTACCTAACCATGGCCCCTTTCATCCCACTCTAATATTAATTTAATTAACTTTAATTAAATTAATTCATTATCTTCTCACCATATTTATCATTTAAATATCCTAATTGGGATATTGTTCCCACATATCCACCTCACCTAGACACCTCATCTAGCCACCTCACCCTAAGGACCTATTCTTAGTAAGTTACCATAACTAACTAAGACCTACCCAAACCCTAAAAATCAATTCCTACATTCCCCTCTAACCACATTATTTTTGCATGTTTTCTTAAGGGTCAAGCTTCCATTCTAATCCATGGAATCTAAACAAACGAGATCCTATAAAATCAAAAGGATGTGCCCATTTTAGAAAACCTAGGAAATCTCACCCTAACTGTCACCGGTTACCCTAAACTACCGCTGGTACAAAAGCATGGAACTGCCATTCAATTACCATTTAACCCCCAAAACAACATTATTTTGAGGTTGACACATTGTTTAGAGGTTGAAGTACATCTTTTGAGGAACACATGGCAAAACTTAGAGCTACATGCAAGTTAGAACCTTATCATCCATATCACGCATCAGAGCTTCCATAGCTAGTGACTTGAAGCAACCATGAGCCATTCTACCTTCACATGGAGCATCTAAGGAATGCCAACACCACACCAAGTTCCTTCCATTTTATCTCCCACCATTTCCAACCAGGGTCATTCCAAGCTCATACAAATAGTAAGTTTTGTTAACCTACACCGGTTCATTATCATTTGGGTAGATCCTTTTACTGTATGTTATTAGTTTTTGTCTCCCATTTCCATCCCCCACCATTTTACCTCCATGCAAAGTTGACCATCCCTTGGTACCCATTCCCTTGATCCCATCTATGGATTTTATTCCTTGTGCATACCTGGGACCCACACAAATATGACCATTTCCCATCCTTCCATCTGCACTCAAATCCTGTCACCCCACACCCATTTTACTATAGTTTCATGGGTGACCATGAACCTTACCGACACTGTTAGGTTTGTGGAGCCTATTTTCATGTGTGAAAGTGTTGAAGACTTCTATACACTAAGATTAAGGCTGTACACTTTCCATGTTGTCAGGTTAGGGGGTTTGGGGGTGACAGCCCCCGAAGCAAAATTTTTTTGGGTGCCTTAAAACCCATGCACCGATATATCGGGAAACGTGCTTTTCTCATATGGGTAGGTTTTTTGACCCATAGGTTTATGGGACGGTTTTGGCCCATGGTTTTGATACCCATGGTTTTGTAAAACTACTTAAGTAGTTGTCTATTTATATGGTTTTATGCATATGGTAGATATAATGTAAACATGTAGTTGTGTTTTGAATTCGGCTGTGAATTCTGTAGAGTTTGTTGAGCATAGCTCCAAATGGATCTAGGTATTGTATTGAGAGAGTGGTGGCTTGTAATAAAATTTGAGCAAGTGATTCTTTGTGGACGTAGCCCAAATTGGGTGAACCATGTTAAATACTGTCTCTTTGTGTTGTGTTATTTTATTCTACACTTTTATTTGAGATCTGTAATATTTTCTGCATATTAGTTTCTACTGTTGTGATTCTGTGAGGGATTATTCTGCATATTTTATCCCTTATTTCCTAACAATTGGTATCAGAGCCTGGTTTGGTTTGCTGAAGTGTTGAATCACAGGGAAAGTTTTATCTTGAGTGGGAGCTATGGCAGATGATGGAAGATCTAGGGTTGATAAATTCAACGGGAAAAATTTCAGTCTTTGGAAGATGCAGATGGAAGATTACCTTTATCAGAAGGATCTTTATACTCCATTGTTGTCTGAGAAGGTGAACAAACCCTCAAGCATGATGGATGCAGAATGGGATTTGTTGGATAGGAAGGCACTTGGGAACAATCCAGCTATGTCTTGCATCTTTGGTATTATTTAATGTTTCAAAGGAAAAGACTACAAAAGAACTGATGGATGCATTAGGGAAGTTGTATGAAAAACCCTCTGCCTCTAATAAGATATTTTTAATGAAAAATTTGTTTAATATGAAGATGTCTGAGAATGGTTCAGTAGCAGATCATTTAAATGATTTTAATACGGTTGTAAATATGCTAGCTTCGGTTACAATATAATTTGATGAAGAAGTTAGGGCTTTATTAGTTATGTGCTCTTTACCTGAGAGTTGGAATAGCTTGGTAATGGTGGTAAGCAACTCGGTTCCAGCTAACTCAAAGTTGAAGTTTGAGGATGTTGTAGGGGTGATTCTAAGTGAGGAAATGTGAAGAAAAAGCTCTGGTGAATCTTCTACTTCAGGGAATGCTTTGACAGTGGAAACTAGAGGGAGACAAGAAGAATAGAGGAAGCCGTGGAAAATCAAAGGATCGGGCAAGGTCAAAATCCAAAAGCAAGATAGTATGCTGGCATTGTGGAAAGTCTGGGCATGCAAAGAAGGACTGTTGGGAGCTTCGAGATAAGAAGAAACAACAAGAAGAAAATAAGGAGGCAAATGTGGCAATGGGTAATGTATTTCAGGATGCTTTGATTCTTTCTTTGCATAATATTATTGAATCTTGGGTTTTAGATTCGGGGGATTCTTTCCATGCTTCTCCACATAGGCATTATTTTGTTGATTATGTTCAAGGAGATTTTGGGCATGTTTTTCTTGGTGATGATGAGCCTTGTAGCATAGTTGGAAAAGGTTTTGTTCAGGTTAAGATGCAGAATGGGAATACTTGGCTATTGAAGGATGTCAGACATGTGCCTACATTAAGATGAAATTTGATATCAGCAGGGAAGTTGGGAAGTGATGGTTGTACTGTGATATTTACAGCAGACTCTTGGAAGGTTACCAAGGGTGATCTTGTGGTGGCAAGAGGTAAGAAGGTTGGAACCTTGTATTTAACCACTTATAGTACTAATGATTGTAATCTTGTGGCTTCAGAAGTAGATACAACATTGTGGCACTATAGGCTCGGTCATATGAGCCATAAGGGCATGAAGATCATAAAGAAGGGTTTTCCTACATATACAGAAATAGGTTTAGAGTTGTATGTGATGATTGCATATATGGGAAACAGAAGAGAGTAAGGTTTCTCAAGGTTGGACCTACAAAGAAAGAGAGTAAGTTAGAGCCGGTGCATTCTGATGTGTGGGGGATGGCTCAGGTATCATCTCTTGGGGGTTCAAGTTATTATGTTACTTTTATTGATGATGCAACAAGGAAAGTTTGGGTTTATTGTATTAGAAACAAATCTGATGTATTTGACACTTTTGTTAAATGGAAAGCCTTGGTAGAGAATGAAACAAGTCTTAAGCTAAAATGTCTCAGGTCAGATAATGGAGGGGAGTATTGCAGTAATGAATTTGATGATTATTGTTCTAAGAATGGAATCCTAGGCAAAAGATGGTTCCAGGAACTCCACAGTAGAATGGGGTGTCATAAAGGATGAACAGAACAATAATGGAATGTGCTAGGAGCATGAGGTTACATGCAGGACTACCTCTTTCTTTTTGGGTAGAAGCAGTGAGCACAACTATGTACTTGATAAATAGAGGACCCTCAAGTGCCTTGGATGGAGGCATACCTCGAGGAGGCTTGGTATGGTAAGAATTTTGATTATTCATTTCTTAGAGTCTTTGGATGTGAGGTGTTTGTCCATATAGACAAGGATGATAGGACCAAGCTAGAGGCTAAATCAGAAAAATGTACTTTCATTGGTTATGGTGGTGATGACTTTGGATATAAATGTTGGAGTATTAAGGACAAGAAAATCATTCGATCTAGGGATGTGGTCTTTAATGAGAAAGTCATGTATAAGCAACAGTTGTAGGAAAACAGTGAAGAATCCAAGAAAGAATATGCAGTGGTAGAGGATCTTCCAGATGGGAAAGTGACACATGAATAAGTTCAGGAACCTCCTCAATTGGAACCCCAAACTCCTATATTGAGGAGGTCTTCTAGGGTAAGAAGAGAACCTGAATGTTTTTCTCCTTCTCTTTATTATTTATTACTCACTAATAGTGGAGAGTCAGAGAGATTTGATGAAGCAATGCAGGTAGATTCCAGGAAGAAGTGGGAGCAAGCCATGGATGAGGAGCATCAGGCTCTCATGGAGAACCAGACATGGGATTTGGTGAAGCTACCCAATGGAAAAAGAACATTACAGAATAAGTGGGTGTTTAGAGTCAAAGAGGAAGAAGGAGGAAAGAAAAGATACAAGGCCCGGTTGGTGGTCAAGGGGTTTGCACAGAAAAAAGGTATAGATTTTGATGATATTTTTTCTCCTTGTAGTAAAAATGACTTCTATTAGAACTATTCTTGGAATAGTTACAGCAGAAGACTTGCACTTAGAACATGTTGATGTAAAGACTGCATTTCTCCATGGTGATTTGGAGGAGGAACTATATATGTAGCAACCAGAGGGCTATGAGGTCAAAGGTAAAGAGGAGATGGTGTGCAAATTGAAGAAGAGCTTGTATGGCTTGAAACAAGCTCCACGTTAATGGTATAAGAAATTTGATAGCTTCATGATGGAGCAAGGTTATATTAGATGTCATTCTGACCATTGTGTGTATACAAATAAATTTGAGGATGGATAGTTATATTATCCTTTGTTGTATGTGGATGACATGTTGGTTGCAGGTAAAAACATGCAGGAAATAAAAGTACTCAAGAAACAGCTAAGTGAATCCTTTGCTATGAAGGATTTGGGGGTAGCCAAAAAATCCTTGGTATGAGGATATCTCGGGATAGGAAGGAACAGAAGCTAACTTTATCTCAGGAAGAGTACATTAAGAAGGTCTTAGAGAGGTTTAATATGTAGGATGCTAAACCGGTTGGGACTCCTTTGGCAGGCCATTTCAAGTTATCAAAGGAGCAGTGTCCCAAGACAGAGTAGGAGAGAAACCAGATGTCCAAGGTACCTTACTCATTAGCAGTTGGTAGTTTGATGTATGTCATGGTGTGCACTAGGCCTGATATTACCTATGTAGTGGGAGCTGTGAGTAGATTTATGAGTGATCCAGGTAGAGATCACTGGCAAGCAGTAAAGTGGATCCTTCGGTATTTAAGAGGGACCATGGGGACAGTTTTGTGCTACAATGGATCAAACACCACTTTGTGTGGTTATGTAGATTCAAATATGGCTAGGGATGTAGAGAGCAGGAGGAGCATGACATAGGTATATTTACACTGTAGGTGGAACAATAGTAAGCTAGATTTCATGACTACAGAAGTTGGTGGCTTTGTCAACCATGGGGGCTGAGTATATTGCTGCAAAAAAGGAAAGAAAGGAAATGATTTGGTTACAAAAATTACTTAAGGAGTTGGGGCATAAGTAGGAGGAAGGAAAGTTGCATAGTGATAGTTAGAGTGTTATATACCTAGCTAATAACTCTGCTTTCCACTCTAGGATGAAGCATATATAGTTAAGGTACCATTTCATCAGGAAAACTTTGGAGGAAGAGAAGTTGAAGTTGGAGAAGATTCATACCAGTCAGAATCCTGCATACATGATGACCAAGGTGGTCACAAGGGAAAAACTGAAGCTATGTTCAGCTTTGGTTGGTCTTCACAGAAACTAGTGAAGGGTTGATAAGCTTGCTCAAAGGAAAACTAGTCTCCAAGTGGGAGATTGTTAGGTTGTGGAGCCTATTTTCATGTGAGAAATTTTTGAATACCGTACACTAAGCTTAATTTACACTTTCTATGTTGTCTTGCCAGGGTTTGGGGCCAGGCTAGTCCTAGAACGGGGGTCAGGGGGTGTAGCCTCCAAATTTTTTTTTGGGCCTTAAAACATGTTCAATATATCGGAAAATGTGATTTTCAGTACATATGGGTAGGTTTTTTGACCCATATGTTTATGGGATGGTTTTGGCCCATGGTTTTGATACCCACGGTTTTGTAAAACTACTTAAGTAGTTGTCTATTTATATGGTTTTGTACATATGGTAGATATAATGTAAACATTGCAGATGTGTTTTGAATTCGGGTGTGAATTCTGTAGAGTTTGTTGAGAATAGCTCCGAAGGGATTTGGGTATTGTATTGAGAGAGTAGAGGCTTGTAATAAAATTTGAGCAAGTGTTTCTTGGTGGACGTAGCCCAAATTGGATGAACCACGTGTTAAATACTTGTCTCTCTATGTTGTGTTATTTTATTTTACACTTTTATTTGAGATATGCAATATTTTCTGCATATTAGTTTCTAATGTTGTGATTCTATGTAAGGGATTATTCCGCATATTTTATCTCTTATTTCTTAACAGTACGTTCCTCTTAGATATTGTAAAAACTAGAATTCAGCTACCTTGGGCACAAATACCAGTGGCCAATTCGAGTTAACCTAAATATGACATCGGTCACCACTAGACTAGACGTCAGTCTCTAAGTGTCTTTCCCAGAAACCAAGAACAAAGCATCTAAACCTCCACTAAATACCCAAATCCTACCCAGAATCTCAATACCTCTACCCATACTAGTATAGATGACCAAGACCTTGACCTTCAGATTCAATTATAGCTTAGCTTGTTAATGAATGAATTTCTCTTATTGTAGACAAATGAGATACCTAAATGCATTTTAACTACAGTAGGATTTCCACCATTTATTGTTAACATTAAGTTGTTTTAAACAATGGGTTAACAACCATCTAGGAAGTATCACACTTCAATATGATCTAGCACACGCTAAGGTAATCCACTGCATATACAATTTAACTATTACTTGGTGGTATTGTTTTTCCATTTTAGGTAGTTCCTCCAAGCAAAAAGGAAGCTCTCAGGATCAGTCTGTGGATCATCAGAAGCCATAGCTGAGTAACAACTTACCACAAAGCATGCTTCAATAGGTATTCCTCATATCCTATTTACCCTTATGTTATTTCATCAACATTTGAAGAAAAGCATCTAGAATCATGTGAAACATTTTGGCATGCACTCAGTGGGACCCATTTAGGGTTCTTTGTATTCTTTCATTTCTAGGTGAAAACGTTGTATGTTTATTTCTTTTCTAAAAAGTTCTTACATTAAAACCTTCTCCCCTGGAACCTTCTTCTTCTTCTATAGTCTAAAATCAATCATATTTCAGTGCTTAAAAAGAACATTTCTTCCCTTTCATTTGTATCACATTAGTGAAAGAGCATCCCTTCTCCTTTTCATCTATGTTGTGTCATACAGAATTCTACATTTCGATTTGGGTTTAAAACTCATTTCATTTCATTCTACTTACTCTGAATTAGCTCACATTAATTGAGGGCAACCTATACGTTGGAATTCATGCCTAACTGATGGTTGACAAACGAATCATAGAAAAGCACTTCCTTTAACTATCTCTCTCTCTGAGTCTTACCAAACATCACAAATTTAAAATATATACACATTCTTAAACAACATCTCACCTCGCGAAAGAAGCTGTAGGTGATCACATGATCATGGCACAGTGGGCACCCCATTGGTTATCTCTATCCAGTACCCCATCAAGAGGACGGCCTGCCCCCATCCATAACATACCTAAAAACCTCTCCTTGTAGATCTCCTTCTTCGTAGGAAGCCATCCTCACCAAAAAATTCTATTCTAAAGTTCATGAGTCAGTCCTTAAATAGCATAAGCTAAACAAACATAATAGAAAAAGCACTCTTAGGATCGTATTTTTCTTAGTGTTTCTGCTTGGCTTACGTTTTGAGGTGAGAGGTCACATTCTTCATTTTTCTTATTTCCCCTTTGCACACTCCTCATCATAGTTGGTGTATTCTAAATTCATTTGAGTGTGCCTAGACCATATTCTCATCATTCTCAGAATTTTGGGTTTGATTCCACATTTAATTTTAACTCACAACCACATTTTCTTCATCTTGTTTCAATTTCATAGTGACCGGTGTCGGTCCAGTGACCATCATCAGTTACCTTCTGACCATCATCAGTTTCACTCAACCAACGTCGGTTCACTGTTCTTTTGGTTAACCTACCCAAAAGGACACCTATTCACCTTCTTTGACTATTCAGATTCTCTGTCACTCTTATCTCTATTCACTGACCTGGTAATTCCATCAACATTTTTTGCATACTTGGAAAAGTTTGGCCTTATACCTTGTTTTTGACCAACTATCCACTTTCCACAGTGACTGACAGTGGTTACCTGTGACCGGCATCGGTTTAACCTAAACGGCATCTGTTAGCCTGTGTAATTTTCCATCTGAAATTTTTAACCCCAATTCACCTACCACCGCCTATTTATCCCATCTCTATTGTATTTCTGTGTCATTTACAGAAAGCAGTCTTACCATGTTAGTACTTATTCACATGGTGTTAACCCATTGCCAAAAGAAACCCTCGTATTCCACATCAGTTTCAACCACTCCCACCTAGTCCTTCACCACCTTCCATTTTATCACCAGTCATGGATCCTACCCAACCTATCACTATCGCTACTGGAGATGAGGATTTCACAATGAATCCTTGACCAAAATCTTTTCACCTTGCAGTTTTATTTTTCCCACTCGTCCACTCGAGATGCCTCGGGTCAGTTGATATATGGACATGCCCATATGTATCCCCCTTACTCTCATTCCCACTTCTGCATCAGCCTCTGCTAGCTCCGCACTACCTGTATCTACCTTACCCCCAGTCTGCTAGGTGTCCCATACCCGTACATATGACTATATTACATGTACATCTGTCATTTTGATGTCACCCGCCACATCCACTATACCTTTGCCAACCACCCAGAACATAATCTCATCCACGCACCTATTGTCTCATATATACCCGTAGCTACACAACCACCCCCGGTGTCAGTGACCCCTACCCCTTTTCAAAACATTGTCCTTTCTATTCCACAATCTTTATCCCCCATTGTCACCAGGGTCACCACGACCCTTCCACCTCCATATATGTACTATCAGCATCCTCCCATTTCATCTATCATTCATTCTAGGTACTGTACCCCCTATTTCATTATCCCTCCTCAATCTACCTTATACGGTAAAACCATATACTAGAATGCCACCCTCATCATATGCCCAACACCAACCCTCTTACACTATAGGAGTCACCCAACCATCACAACCTACCAATGACCTAATCAAGTTAATGATGGATAAGATGCAAACATTGGAAGCATCGGTTTCTGGCTCCCATAACACTCTCACCTATGATGAGATTTGTAATGAGCCTATACACCCATCCATTCCTATCTATCCATATCCCATGCATTGGGAAATGCCTAAATTTAACCGATTTCAATAGCAAAGAAGACCCACAACAACATTTGCGGTCTTTCAAACATGGGTGTTATCTGATCGCCCATGATGACGCTTTGCTTCTGAGGACCTTTCCCATGTCTCTGACTGGACCTGCATTAGATTGGTATAGTGGGTTACCTAGACACTCTATCTTCTCATTTAATCAGGTAGCCCAAGCCTTCTTGGATCACTTCTCCATTAACATTGTTAAGAAGGTTACCATGACTGACCTCTACTCTACACGTCAGTATGACGACGAATCTATCACATATTTTATTGCTCGTTGGTGTAGCCTGATCAATCAACTCACATTCCAACTACCACAAACCAAACTCATAGATCTCTTTACATGGGCTTGTGCTAGACATATCTCACCTAACCCTACAGGTTCAAACCTTCCAAACCTTTGACGAGGCATTCACCATGGCACGAAAGCTAGAGATTCAGGCCATTGAAGAGAAGAAAATCCAATTACGCAATAAGAACTCGGCATTCAAGTCGAAATGATACCTCTTCTTCTTCAAAACCATAGAACAATTATTCAAAAGCCAAGGGGACTACTAACGTAGTGGTACTCAAAGCCAGCCCAGCTCATCCATCAAATCAGGCTAGCCCTCATCTAATCTTTCTCCCTATCCAGACTTTTCAATTCAGACGGGAACAACGGAAATATACCCCAATTGGGGAACCTTATTCTTATGTCTTAGAAAAGCTCATTAAATTTGGGGCCATCACCCTTCCTCCCATCAAACCACACACTAGTTTTGACCTTGCTCATCCCACACCCGCATGGTATAAAGAGCACAATTTCTGTAACTATCATCGCGTAAAGGGTCATAGTGACAGAAATTGCATCACTTTCAAAAATATTGTCCAAGAAATGCTCGAGAAAGGCAAGCTAACCTTGGATAATCCTAATGACCTGCTAATAAAAATGTACACATCTTCAAGAAACCCTTTCCTAATCATGCCCCTTCTTCTGATCAAACTGGAGAGACCTCAACTCATGATAGCCATACCCATGAGGTCCATGCTATTTTCAGCGATACACCTCTGTTACTACCCAATTACCTCATATTCCTTCCATCGAGGAAATCCTATCCTAAAGTCCTCAACCTACACTTGAATCCACCTCACCTATCCTCCACCCATAGAGGAACACCTTTCACCTCCTTCCTCACCCGTGGAGGAGCCTTCCGTTAATATCAAGACTATTTCACCTCTGGCTTCTCCACCTAGGGAACCATCACCCATGGAAGATACTTCTTTATTTCCTCCACCCACAAAGGAGGATATTTTTTATCTCCTCCACCCACAGAGGAGCACCCATCATCTCCTCCACCCACAGAGGATCACCCATCATCTCCTCCACCCACAGAGGAGCACCCATCATCTCCTCCACCTACAAAGAAGCACCTAGTAGAGATCTACCTTTACCTCTAGGTGACCATTCTCCATCAGTTACCCAAGATCATATAGACTTACTTTCGGCTCTCTTACCCACAGAAGCTGAAGCTAGCAAATTCCCCGTCTCTAAGACACATTTTATGGGAATTTCCATTGGATCCTCATTAACCTCACCTACAATAGTGTCATTTTCATGCCTAGCCAATTACCTAGATTATGTGGATAGAGCCTTACTTTGGGGGCGTCTTCTGCTTCCTGTCTCCACACAAATGCAGATGTCACTTACTGACACTTCCATTATCTACCCAAAAATATTTCAGCCAATCGAAACAAATACAACTACAACTATCACAAATTCCACCACGATACCACTCATGGCTCAAACCACACCCCTACCCATAACCCAACGTGCATCTACACCTAAGCCTACACTTACATCATCTTCTTCTCCTAAACCAAGCACTACCTTAGGGGTCATCCCAACCGCCAGCCTTACTCATCCACCCATCAAATTAGATTTAGCTACATCCTCCAAGGCCAATACCAATCCTACTCCGACACCCAAACAAAAGAACCAACCCCATAAATCTCATACTCCAACCTCATCGATCACACCTTCATCACCTTCACCCTTTTCATCCATCTTAGGACCTCACCCTTCTAACATGGTTAAGAAACCTCCACCCTCTGGTAAACTAAAAACACAGCAGCCCATTCCACCATTGCAAACCTCACACATATCCAAGCACCTTGCCACGACTTCTGCCCACATCTGCAACATCTTTACCACCCATACCTCTAATACCATCGATCACTCCTTCACTACCCATAACACTTCAATCTCTTTCCCTCACACCTCCGACATGACCTGCACCATTTACCTTCACAACACCTCCGATTATCCTCATGGGTAACATACCCCCTTCCACCATCTACCTTTCCCTCTAGATCTCGTGTGCCCATATCACCTTTACCCAAGAAGGTACAACATAAGGACAAAAATCTGCTACCCTCCAATAAGGTAGTCAAAACAACCACACACTCTCCTACCAGTTCGTCTACCATACCCCTACCCAAGCAAACATGACAAACACCCAAGATCACACCAGCACCTAAAATGGTATGGCTCGATCCACTTTACCTCATGCAAGGACCATTCCTTTACAATCAGCCACTGCCTACACCCAAACCCACTTTCACTTCCCATTGTGATCCACTAGCAGGATCCTATGCACTAAAATTTTAACCAACCTCCTTGAAAATTTTGTCATCACATTACCACCTCTCAAACCTTATGACCCTCTCAAACCCAAACCAAAGGGGTTTGACATGACACCAAAATTTTTGCCTACCATCATGTGCCAGGGAACGATGTAGAGAACTGCAAAGCTTTAAAAAACATTCTTATCCAGTTGTGTCCTCCCGAAGAAAACTTGACGATGATGACCTTCTTGATGAGGACCCCATTTCACCAACACCCATTCCCACAGCTCTTCCCTCACTACCTACTCAACGACCTAGACCTTTACCCCCACAGCTCCTATAACCACCTCCAAGATTTGAAATTAACATGGTTTGCATCAAAGAACCTCACCAAACCTCCACCCAAATGTTAATGTGCCCAACTCATCTCACAAGGTTCCTTCCTGCCATTGGGATTTTTCCCTTCATGTCACTATACCTTTCATGGCTCACCTACCTTGCCTACCTCCCCACCTCAGATCAACATGATCCACATTGCATGTTGCTACCCATGCTACCCGTAGAAGGAAAAAGGAAAGGAAAAGGCAACTGACTCACCAACCAATCCTATACCCAACATACCATCTACACCCACACCTAAAATCACTATCTGCGGCCCCACATATCCTATTTCTAATGGGGTCACACATCGCACGAATGCTTAAACAACTACACCAATCCCCCCTCAAAATGTCCTTATATGACCTCATCCAAACCTCAGAATCCCATCGTCAAGCTCTCATGGAGGTTCTTCAATCTATTGAGGTTTTACCCAATGATCCTACACCCGTGGCCTCCATTATTCACACCCCATCATGTAGCCTCTCTCACCAAATTACCACCTTTATCCACACCTCCACCTACTCACCAAGTAGCCTCCCTTAGCTTCTCAGATGAAGAGATCACACCACACCAAACTGATGACCTAGATCCATCTCTCTTCATCTCTGTCCACATCAATGATATACGTGTACGTCGTGTTATGATCGATGGGGGTGCACTAGCATTAATATCATTTCCTCCCATGCATTCGTCTCAAATGTGCATACCTGACAATTACATGCATAAACATCCCATCATGTTGCGTTCATTCAATGATGCTATCACCTCTACACTTGGCACCATCATCCTCCACATTCGCGTGGGCCCCCGTATTGTTCCATAGTTATTTTATGTCTTAGAGGGGGAATTTCAATATAACCTGTTGCTTGGTAGACCCTGGATTCGTGTCATGGGTTGTGTCCCTTCCACTTTGCATCGTTGTGTGAAATTTGAGCATGAAGGACACACCTATACCATTCTAGCTGACCCATCACCTTTCAAAACTTGCAACATGCTTTACCGACCCAATGAAAGTGTTTGTCTCTATGACCCACTAAAGCCTCTTCACCTACACCTCTAATCATCAATGCAAATGCTACACCCAACCACACATACCTCCTCCCTAGTCCTACCTGCTACATCAACCGCACATTACCTCCTCCCTTCCCATTGCTACCACTACTACACCTCCACGGCCATGAACCATCAGCCTCCCAATCCATTAACCCCACCTCTGATCTGACCTCCGATGCATCGTCTATTCTAGCTACCCACATACCAACCACCGATCCCTTCGAAGGTATTTTTCAACACCTCACTCTGGGGGAGTATCACCTATATAGTGTCAACACATTCCTTACTCTGCATGAGTATGGAAGTCTTCACCAGCACCCTCACTATGATCACCTTATAGGAGAGCGACCTCCTTTATGGTCCTCCCCAGTCTTCGTAATAATCTCACCTATGGGGGACTTGATACTACAACTTACGCACCTGAACCATCGTCACAAACTCACCCATATTCTGCCACTGACCTCTAGTCAATCACCAA
Organism: Taxus chinensis; assembly: GCA_019776745.2. NCBI lineage: Eukaryota > Viridiplantae > Streptophyta > Pinopsida > Cupressales > Taxaceae > Taxus > Taxus chinensis. The sequence continues at coordinate 820,506,674 of CM034150.1, read as the reverse complement.
TGACTATTTCACCCACACCTTCCTACACCGATGTGTGTAGAAGGGTTTTGGTTTTGGATTTTATGAAGTAAGGCTCACCATACTGTTATTCCATGTACTGCTCACAAGCATAATGACCGTAGTGGTATCGGCTTTGCTGAACCACCTACTAAGAAGGCCTGCATTGAACTCATTGAAGACATCAGCCCTTCACCACCTTCGTCACCACCATTGCCACCTATCACCGACAGAGTCAATGGATCCAGAATCCATTCCTCATAACTTTTTTTTTCATAAATACCATTTCCCTGGGGCCTCTGACTTCTCAACACGAGGGTGCAAGGCTCCCTCTTCTTTTCCTTTCCTGTACCATGAAATGATCAATGACGATACACCCTCGATTAACATCATTTAATGCCAAGATGACGAATCTATACTCACCTACCTTGGTACAGAAGAATCATATATTCATTGGTTGCTACCATCTAAGACCCAAACCATGTTGAATGGATCGACTATCGAAATCAACATTCATACTCAGGATGACCCTCACATCCTAAAGATCGGTCAATCTTTAGATGTTGCTAAAGAGGAAGCCATCACTTCTCTTCTTAGAAACCATAACCATGTTTTCACTTGGTCTTACGCAGATATGCCTAGTATTGACCCCACCATAGTGGTCCAAAATATCATAACCATTCTCTGATGCTAAGCCCGTAAAACAAAAGCTAAGGAAAATGCACCCTCACATTGCCCTTCTCGTCAAAGAAGAACTTCAGCACCTTGCTTTCTGTTTCCTTCATCTTACCCATTGATTATCCTCGTTGGATTTATAACATTGTCCCTGTCACTAAGGTGATAGGGGGACTTCGTATTTGCATGGATTTCCATGACCTCAACCTAGCCTACCCAAAAGATGACTTCCCTCTACCTGCTATTGACCAGCTAGTTGACCTTACCACTGGTCACGAGATGCTATCACTCATGGATGGTTTCTCTAGGTTATAACCAAATCTTACTTGCCCCAGAGGATCAACATAAAACTACATTCATCACCCCTTGGGGGACCTTCTGCTATCGAGTCATGCCTTTTGGCCTTAAAAATTTTGGTGCCACATATCAGTGGGCTATGACTTACATCTTCCATGACATCATGCATCGTATATTAGAAGATTACGTGGACGATCTCCTGGCCAAATCTAAACACCGCTCTGAGCACCTCACCATCCTAAAAAACCATCTTTGACTATCTCATTAAATATTGTGTTCACCTTCAGCCCAAGAAATGTGTCTTCACGGTTCTCTCAGGAAAGCTCCTGGGATTTATCATTTCCCTACGTGGTATAGAAGTTGACCCTGCTAAAGTCAAGGCCATTCTTGAGATGCCTCCACCCACTAATCTTAGGCAACTCCGTAGCCTGCAAGGTAAGTTGCATTCTATTCACCGTTTCATTTCACAATTGTCTGATCGAGTGTCAACCATTTCATCACCTTCTCAAGAAGGATGTCTCCTTTAAATGGGATGATGACTGCCATAAAGCTTTTGAGGACTTAAAACAATACCTTCTTCAACCACCCGTACTCATTCCACCTAAAGATGATCAACCCTTCTACCTATACATCTTAGCTACCAATCACTCCTTGGGAGCCATGCTCACTCATCACGATGAACAACACAGGGAGCAGGAAGTTTATTACATAAGCCATACTCTTTTGGACTATGAAACTCGATATACCCATGCTAGAAAAAAAAATTCATAGCCTTTGTTTTTGTTGCCACCAAACTCTACCATTACTTACTTAACCATAAAACCTATGTTGTGACCAACACCGACCCCTTACACTTCGTGTATGCTAAACCTTACCAAAATCAACATGTGCCACACACTGGCTTATGCTTTTGGTTGACCTCGAACCTTGAATTCATCCATCAAAATGTTCATCAAGGGCCAAGCTATCACCAACCAATTGTCCGATGCACCAATTTCCAGGGAAAAAACCTCTAACTTTGACTTCCTAGATGAGTCAATTACTACCCTTTCCCTAGAATGAACCCGCTTACCAAATGACACTCTTCTTTGATGGTTCCAAGTGTCAACATGGGGGTGGGGCTGGTGTTATCCTCATTCCTTCTTGATGGTGAACCCATGACTTTGTATCCTTCAAACTCGATTTTTACTGTACAAACAATATTGCCAAATATGAAGCGCTCGTATTAGGTCTCCAGGCTGCCTATGCCTTGGATGTCAAATCCATCAACATCTTTGGTGATTCTCAATTGGTCATAAACCAAGTCAATGGTATATAACAATGTTCATAATGAGACACTTCAAAAGTATGAACATCATGTGGACATACTTTTGACTACCTTTGACCCTTATGACCTTTAAACCATCCCCCGTTCAACCAACAAATTTGTAGATACCATGGCCTGCTTGGCCTCTCAAATACCCAATTTTCCCGCTGATTCTAAAATATTTTTTACTGTACAAATACTCCAATCACCATCTTATTTACCTCGTGCAAAGTTTAATCTATCAGAACCACTCACCCCGGACCCGAGTGAACTTTGGTATAAACAATACTCTGACTATCTTTCTCTCTCTGTCTTACCTCCTAACCTCACTCGTAATGGACAACGTGCCTTTCTTAAAAAGTTCTCTCATTACGTCATCATGGGTGGTCTCCTCTATAAGCATGGCTTTGGTGGTATTCTCTTACGATGCCTCATGAGTTCTGAAATTCCTTATACCATTAAGGAAGTTCATGATGGCATATGTGGAGGTCACTTCAGTGGCCTCACTGTTGCTAAGTGTATTCTTCACCTAGGTTATTACTGGCCGACCCTTAACCATGATTGTTGTGATTACATTAAGCGTTGTGTAAAATTCCAACAACATGCCAACCTTCATCATATACCCATTCATGCCTTACAGGTCACTTGTGACTTTTGGCCCTTCTCTCAATAGGGTTTGGATCTTGTCGGAGAAATCAATCCCCATTATTCCCAGCGACATCAATGGATCATACACCGCTACTGAATACTACACAAAATGGGTTGAAGCCATACCTCTCATTTCCACAAAAGCTCGAGAAAATATGTGAGTTCATCAATCATCACATCATTTGTCACTTTGGTGTCCCTCATCACCTCATCACTGATAATGGAAAACAATTCAAAAATAAAACCTTGCAAAAACTTTGTGATGCCTTCAGCATTCAGCTGAGTTTCTCGTCACCTTATTACCCACAAACCAACACCCAAGCCAAATCCACTAACAAAACCCTTGAACAAAATTCTCATGAAAGTGGTTAACGATACTGGGAGGGACTGGCATACGTACATTCCTTTCACCCTGTGGGCATACCGTACTAGTATTCACACTTCCACTGCTGCCACACCTTTTTCTCTGGTCTACGGTACAGAGGTTGTTTTACCTCTCAAATTCCAGATTCCCTCACTCTACATTTCTCTCCATGACATGCTCAATGATGACGAATTTTGTCAGGACCATTTAGCACAACTTGAGTTATTAGATGAACGTCATCTTAACGCTCTTGACCATCTTCAAGTTTACCAAAAGTGTATCAAACGTGCCTATGAAAAACGTGTCCATGAACGAACCTTCCAAGTCAGTGACCTTGTCTTGAAAGAAAATCAACATGTAACTAAAGCAGAAAAAAGTAAATGGGGAAAATTTTCTCCTAATTGGCTTGGACCATACATCGTGACTCATACTTATGGATCAGGTGCTTATCATTTATCTTCACTTGATGGTAAACCCGAACCTGAGCCCCTTAATACCTTGCATCTTAGACCATTCTACTATTGACTTTTAGTCCTACCTCACTTTTTACCTCTTTCCATGCTCATCCCTTGAGGGCTATCCACTTCCTACAGCCATCACCAATGATTAAACAAGAATCATGTGCGTACCCGTCACTTTTTATCTTCTCTTGAATATGTGTACCATGGCACTGCACATAGCATGATTCTCATGGATACTTTTCATCTGTTTTTAGATGAGATCCCATGGTCATTTCACCCTAATTTCTGAACAAGAATCCTATTCTTCACCTTAGTCTTGTCCATGACTTAAAATCCCTCACATGGGATCCAACTCCTTGAGTCAAACTTCTAATAAAAAGATGACTCCCTCAAAAGGACATCTTTCTCTCTACAATCGCTGCTACAAATAGACTTGTTCCCTCGAAGGACGGCTATGTAAAGCTCTTTCAAAAAAAAAAGAAAAATGACGAGAATCTGAAGCTTCCCGCATCGATCAGCTTCACAAAGACCTCAAGGAGTTAATTTCCTCATCCCATATAGACTTCCCGCATCGATCAGTCTATCTTAAATCCAAGTCAAATAAAAAAAAATTCATCATGGACTTGCCCATTGTGACCTTGGATCTCTTGCCAAAAGGCATGATACCTACTACCATATTAACCACCTTTCATCCCTCTCACCATTCACACTTTCATTTCCTACCGCCTCAAGGGACCTCGTTGGAACCGTGACATTTGGTGGTCATGCGACTACTTTACACCTTTAGAATAATCCATCATGTAAATGTCTTTAGGGTCTTATGTTCATCAGCCTATCTCAGGTATGACTTACTCATTATGATCCTAACCAATCAGGTGGCTTTCTCACCTCCTCTTATCTTTTAACCTTCCTTATTACATATTATTACCTTATACAGGACTTGGTCCTCGACGCTTACCTTTGGGTAATCTTCTTCTTCTACCATAATCAAAATCACCTATAACAATTTTCCCACAACTCACCCATACCTAACAGCCCTAAACTCAAATCATGCCTAAAACCTACCAACTCATTCTCATACCTCCTCATATTCTTCCCTAGCTTATGGGAGAACTACATCGGCCTAAGGTCCCTTTTCGCTAGGACTATGTAGGTAGCACTCCAAGGGCATGGGGCCCTTGGAGGTTAGCTCGGCCACTCTCTACCCTAACCAATTCATCTTTCATTTTCCTAAATCACATTCTACCCTACTTAGTTTCCTTTTTATATCAAAAATTGGAAATTAAATCAAACAAATGACAATTTGCTTCACATTTTTATCATCATCAAAACATACATTTATTTTTGACCTACCATTTCTTTACCATCATCATGCATGTATTATAAAACATCTTAAACATGACCCATATCATAATTCATTACACATTAATGAATTACAACCTCAACCAATTTAAACTCAACCATGCCTAGACCTAAAACCTAACTCAATCCATGCCTAAAACCTAACTCGATCCATGCCTAGACCACAACCTAACTCAACCATGCCTAAAACCTGACTCAATCCATGCCTAGACCACAACTTGACTCAATCCATGCCTAGACCAAAACCTGACTCAATCCATGCCTAGACCAACAACCTAACTCAATCCATGCCTAACACACCTATCATGAATCCATCTATGCATAATAATAAAATGTTATCAACACAAACATATAATGCCCATAATCATCATCATCTCTATAAATAGAATACCCATATCCATAAATATCCAATGTCTTCGGCATGTAGGCCAATGTATATAATCCAGTCTCTCAAAACTCTCATATACAACCTCACCATCTTCAGGTGCGTAGGCCAATATATGCTCAAAAATATACAAAAAATCTCGTATAGCCTCACCATCATCACTCTTTGGCACACAAGGCTAGTATATATCAAAAAATGACTAAAATACATCAAAATATAGGGATGGGCATTAGGCCTCATCCTGTCGGACATCCTCCATGTCAATATCTCCAGTCTCCTCCTCATCTCCTATCTAACAGCCTAGTATCATCTCACCGCCCCGCCATAGGTCATGGTCGGCCCCCTGCTGGTACATCACTTAGAGCTGGCCTCCGTGAGCTGGTGGCCTCACCCTGATCATGTCTTAGGGCTTGATGGCCCCCTATGCTCTCTACACTGTGATTCTAGGATCTAGTCCTCTCACTCAAGGCCTATTGTGCCCTATACTCTCCATAGGATAGAAAATCTATCCCGACCGCCATCAATTGATCCTGGTAGTATCTCGCCTCACCTAGGGCATCCCGTAACCTAGATATGGGTATGGTCTATGGTGGCCCCATAGGCCTCGGCCCCTGTACCTGTCCTGTGGGACCCTTTCCTGCCCCTACCTATGAACTGGGACCCAGTCCCGGTGCCTGTGAAGGTGCCATCAGCCTCACACCTTGTGCCTATACCTACACCTGTAATGCCTGAATCTACACTTGTGTAGTGGCTAGTTGGCCCTGCAACCCTGTAACTTGTGCCTGTAGGGTGGCCACCTAACCATCATCACCATCTCCATCTCCACCATAGGCCATCTGGGCCTGAAGACTGGCCACCTGTGCATGTAACTCAGCCACCTCTGCCTCTGAACTAGGCTAACTACCCCTGTACCATCCCCAACTGGGTAATCAGGGTCACCACCTGCCCCTGTAAGGTGTCTCTCTACACCGTGATGGTGGCTAAATCTGGCTGTCCTGGTCTAGGTGGTACTGCTTTAAATGAGCCACCCACCACTATCTATATCTATCTATCACTCTGGCATCATCGATCTGTCGATCTATCACCTACTCCTCCTGCCCTGTCAGGTACTATCAACTGTGGTAGAGGTAATGGCCTCTCCACGTCATCTCTCCTGTACTGTGGGAAGGGTGGAGGTATATCCTGTCATAGCCCAAACTCCCGTCTGACCCTGTCAACAGGGATCATCTCGTGCTCTCCTACATAGCACCCCTCTATCCATCTGAGTAGTTGAAGGCCAGCTAACTCCTTAGCCATCTGTCTGTATGAGGGATAACCCACATACGGTCTCCATATAATATCTACCCTAGAAAATCCCTCCAATAGCCATCGGTAATATGCTACATCATGTGTAGCCCTATCTGATTGCCACTCTCTAATAATAGGCACCCATCGCCTATACCCCACCCACACAAATCTTAGCTCAAAAGCATCTGCTTGGGGCATACCCACTGGACGCACATAGACAATGTGCTCATAGGCCCAACAATGAAGTAAAAAGGTGTAACATAGGTAAACCTGTGGAGCCACCATACAACCACAGCTCTCTATATAACTACACTAGGAATGCTGGCACCCAGGAAAACCGGGGGTCCTCTCCATCATCATGTCATGTAATACTCCCATCAGAAGATCATGGGAATCTCCCACCCTCTGCATCTGACAGTGCAAAGTAGCAGACTGCCTCCATCAGTAATACTACTAGCCTCATCTCCTCTGGACGGGCTAGGTACATCTCTCCATAGCTAAGGCTGGCACTGTGGAATGTCAGCTCCACCATCCCCTCCCCAAACACCGTCAACATAAACTCCTCAGACACCTCTGAGGAGATCGAATATACCTGCGTCCCCAATATGGGTAATCATAGGATCCTAAACACATCCTCTAGTGTGATTATCATCTCACCCATCGGTAGGTGGAACGTGTTGGTCACGGCATCCCATCTATTGATGAGGGCGACCATCAGACTCAGCTACCAGACTGCATGCTGGTAGCGTCAGACCCCACTCAGGCCCACCTCCTCCACATGCCGCAACTCCTCAGGTGTCACTGTTTGCACCATGAAACTATCACGAGCAAGGGGTGGCACCCTGTCGCGCATCCTAAGCTGATCTCTCACCTGCATCCAACAAAATCAATCACATTATTAAAACAAGACCATATCTGCATTCACCCATACCCATACCCATTACCCTACCTCTTTAACTTCGCTACTCACCCATTTATCCCCTGGCCTACCCTCCACCCCAAACCAACCCTAACCCTAACCCTACCCAACTGACTTACCTACCCTACACCTACAAACCCAATATCACCTTACGTATTTACACATACCTCGATCCCTCACTTACTTCCATTTTTGACCCACTCCCTAACCTTACCTATTTTCCCACACATCTATACTTTTTCCCCTAACAACTCCACCCTTACCTATTTTTACCCCTTACCTATATTATGATTTTCACCTAAACAACTTTCCTCACCCCTATCTACCTCACCCACCCAACCTTGGGCACCTTTTGGCCCCATTTTTTCCCTCCAAATCTGACTGGCACCGGTTACCGGTTACCCCTAACTAACCCCGGTCCCCCTTCAACCGGCATCGGTCACCTACTTCATGACCGATACCGGCGCACTAGCACCACGTCGGCTACCCTCCAACCGACACCAGTCACTATCGCGTCAAAAACCCACAACCAAACCCCCATTTTTTCCTTTTAATTCCCTTTTCCTCCCTTCTACCCACCCAATCCTACCCAAATCCCTCCTACACCCTTCCCTACCCCTTCTTCACCTAATCCCCTCCCTCCCCACTCCTATTTTACTGGATTTCCCTCCCATAATTCAAAATTTCTTTTCCCCCCAAAAAAGAAAAAAACCATTTTTACCCACCTAACCTTTAATTCAATCTAACAAATCAAACACAAGTTAGATTGAATCCTACCTCATCACATTGTCATCTATGTGGTGGAATCTCTGGCCACTAGCACTAGTGGTCCCCCCGATCCCTCTCATGCCTCTGCCATCACCAAATGACCACTCACTCTCCAATCACTCAATCCAATCAAATCGATCCACCTAGCCTATGGATCCACCTATCAACCAAATCTCACCAGCCACGTGGCTCACCAACTCAGTCCTCAGCTTCACTCTTTCACTTTCCACTTTTTCTCTATCTCTCTTGTCATTTTCCCAATTCCCTAAAAGACAAATGATTTGCAAAAATGTGGATTTTTCTCTTTTTATAACAACCCCGACCTAACTGGCATGATGGTTTACCATAACCGACATCGGTCCTATGCCCTAGCTTACCATGGTCGGTCCACCTTGACCAGCATCGGTTCCTTTTAACCATCATCGGTTTAGCTACTTAGTCTTTTTCCTACCCCCTACCCCTAATTTTTGACCTGAATCCTTTTTTACCTCACCCACACCTCCCTTGGACACTTCACTATGATCCTCTTGACCTTATCATTTACCCCCTTACCTCGTCCTCATTTCAAGGACTCCTTATTTTTCCCATACCTTGGCCCTACCCATGTCGTGACCTAGATACTTGGACCTGGAACATCGCTAGTGACCTTTGACCTCATGTGTTTGTTATACCTTGTGGCACTGTTACCTGTGTTGATGAACATTCTGACCTTACCTTGCCTCTTTCCATGACCGTTTATCCTGACCCTACCCTTGGTGTACTAGAACATACCTAAACATTCCTACACCTGACCTATGTCATGTTTCCTGACCATATCCTATACCTTGGATACCGGAATCACTTCAACCTTGTTTGGATAAACCTATCGACCTTTGACAATGTAGAGTTTGCCTACTCTTCAACTTGGTACCATGCTGCAGTTTATACGTGTGCGTGCATGTTTGACTGTTACTACCTTTGACCCTGACCCATTACCTAGATTACCCGAGTGGACCTTTTTCCCTTTTTACCCACGTTACCCCACTTCTTCTTCATCACATTCACCTTTTATCAAACCACTCACCGATTCTTCCTTCTACCTCATCAGTTCCTAGTTTGAGGGGGATCACCTTCACCCACACATGGGGCAACCACATCTTATTTTTGTCAGCATCGCTTACCAATACAAGCTACGCAACAAAAAGGGGCAAAATGTAGACACTAAAATTAGGTCACACTCCCCTTGGTCCCTCGTCAAATAAACACCTTGAACACATTCACCTAACCATGGCCCCTTTCATCCCACTCTAATATTAATTTAATTAATTTAATTAAATTAATTCATTATCCTCACCATATTTATTATTTAAATATCCTAATTGGGATAATGCCCACATATCCACCTCATCTAGCCACCTCACCCAACTAAATACCTATTCTTAGTAAGTTGCCATAACTAACTAAGACCTACCCAAACCCTAAAAATCAATGCCTACATTCCCTCTAACCACATTCCTGCATGTTAGAAGGAAGCTTCCATGCTAATCCATGGAGTAAAAATGAAACAAGATCCCAAAAAATCAAGGGGATCTACCTAGTTTAGTAAACCTAGGAAATCCCGACCTAACCAACGTCGGTTACCCTAAACTACCACCGGTTAAGCTAGAACCTGTCATCGGTTACCATTTAACCCCCAAAATAACCTTATTTTGAGGTTGGCACATTTTTTAGAGGTTGATACATCTTCTGAGAACAAGTGACAAAACCAGAGCTACATGCAAGCAGAACCAACATCCGTACACGCATCAGAGCATCCATATCCAACACCTGAAGCAACCACATAGCCATTTTCCTTCACGGGAACATTCGGGGAAGTGCCAACACCACACCAAATTCCTTCCATTTGATCACCCACCATTTCCAGCCAGACATTAAGCTCATACAAACAGTAAGTTTTGTTAACCAACACTGGTTCATTATTGTTTTAGCATATATCCTTTCACTTCTGTTGTTAGTTTCTATTCCCATTCCCATTCCCCACCATTTTACCTCCATGCAAACTTGACCATCCCTTTACCCACACCATTGAACTGCCCATATCTAGACTTTCATCATTCCATGTACATAGCTAAGACCCACACAAATCTTATCATTTCCCTTCCCTTTTCATCTAGCCTTAGATCTATCACCTTGCCAAGTTTTTATTGAGTTTTTGTACCCCGACCATACCATCGGTAGTTACCCACAACCACCGGTTAACCTAAACTGACACCGGTCATACTAAACTGACATCGGTCTCTATGTCTTTTACCAGAAACCAAGAACAGAGCTTCTAAACCACCACCAAATACCCAAAACCACCCAAGAATCTCACCCTTGACTAGTACCAGTACCCTGACCAAGAGACCTTGACCTTCAGATTTGAGTCATAGCTTAGCCTGTTGTGAATGAATTTGCTTATTGTAGACGAATGAGATACCTAAATCATTTTAACTATAGTAGGATTTCCTTTATTGTAGCATTAAGTTGTTTTAAACAGTGGATTGACAGCCATCTAGGAAGTATCACACTTCCAGGATCTAGCACATGCTAGGCAATCCACTGCATATATTGTTTAACTTTTATTTGGTGGTCTTGTTTTCCATTTTAGGTAGTTCCTCCAAGAAAAAAGGAAGCTCTCATGATCATCTATGGATCCAAGAAGTCATACGCATGCAACAACCTACAACCAGCATTTCAACAGGTATTCCTCCTAGCCCTTTACCCTTATTTGTTTCGTCAACATTCAAAGTATACTGGATCCTCATCTTCATAAAATAATGCAAAAAATGAAAAATCATTAGATGTATCAACATTATTGTTGTCAGTGGTTTACCAATCATAGGTGGGATTTTAGTTCTAAATAAAATGGATTTGGACGAGGAATATCTTGGTTTTGGAAATAGGGACTAGGCCCCTACAAATTGCAATCCTCAACATCTAAGTCAAGGTCCAACACAAGATTACCCAGAAAGAGAATAAACGTCCAATACACCATCTCCAAATCTAAGGGAAATGTCATTAATTGATGATGAGATCACAAAGTTTTCATTGGGAAGTCTTTTGGTTGATAATTTTTTAGTCATTGTTAAAGAAATTGTTTAGAAAGATATTGAGTTATTAAAAAATTGGGAGTTCAGAGAAAAATCATTTATTGAAAAGATTAATGACCATTTTCGTAACCACTCCCAAAGACATTCTTTGTTTAGTTCAAAATGAAACAACAAATATTGATATATTATTGAATCAATTTCTATCCAAATCTGTTATTGTTTATAATCCTTATCATGATAATTTGTTAAATATAATGTTAAACAAGATAGAAAATTTAAATGTTAAAGCCCAGACATACTATAATCAATGATCCAAAGACAATAGCCTTGTTTTGATTGTGAATGTAGAGAAAGAAAAGGTTGTGGTAAGTTTTAATAATATTTAGAAATTTAATTATAATTAATTATGCTTTTTTTTTATTTTATGTCTTACGATTATGTATTTTCTAAATGCAGTCCAAGTATTAGAATCTGAATAATGTGGTACGTGTGCTTAATGTGCACCTCAAAATGTGAAGAAAAGTTTGAATGGATTCATTGGGTTGAAAGAAAAGGTATTTCTTTTGAACAAGCAGAATAATGCTCTACGAATAATTATCAAGGAGCATGGAATGGATCCAAATATTTTATTGAATAAGAAAATTGATTCAGATCCTAGTTTAGCTTCACTAGGGGATGCAACAAATGCATAACATGAAATAATTTTCAATATAAATGTTGTTATAAAGGATTTGATTGAATCAATAATATTAAGTGAAGATTCTAGTCAATCCTAAGTAAAAAAAGGTAGCTTTTGTAGAAGAGAAAGGAATAGAAACTAATACTATTGATATTTCTTTATAACCTAGAAAAATTATTGGAGAAACTCTTTTTTGTAAGAAATGAAATCAAGAAATTGATTTCTTTTGTACGTGGAGAATTTTTTATTTTATTTTATTTGTATCTGCTTGTATAAATAAATTGGCAATTTAAACAAATAATATGTGTCTTATTCTTTCCATGCTTAAGATTTATGGAAAAACTATTTTTGTGATCGTTATGATTTAGTTCTTTACATAGTGGCATTTTAATATATCTTGTGTCCACCAATGAGTACTATGATGGGTTACTATTTTTAACACCCTTAAAGAGTCAAAACAATCATATAGTAAGTTGTAACAATCAAAACTTAAATAGGAAAGACAATGGAATAAATTAAATAATTCATAGATTTGTAAATAAAACATAGTAAACAGTGATATTGAAACTATCTTTCAATAAAGAACACAACATGTCAACCACATAACATTATTTTATGAAATTTTAGTTATAGAAATACAATGTTCTTAAATCATTAATTAAAATCAGGTAGCTGAAACATTCCTGGACCTTCACTAACTTGTTCTTCATAACTCGTAATCGTATCTAATGTCCCAGAGGCATATTCAATGTGAATGTACATATATTTTCTTCTAGTGGCTATATTAAATACCCCTCTCCTATTTATAAGAGAACTCCATATTTTCAATGCCCCTTTCATATGGGAATTTGTCAACAGAATATGGTGATAAATACAATCTCAAACAAGTCTCTAAATTTTCATCCAATTTGTTTCATATTTTTGAATTAACAAAAATTAATGCACTAAAAACCCTTTCATCTTCCACTTAGCCAAATATCATTTTTTGACACAATTCATATAATCGGAATTATTCACTAATACTTTCCTACAGGATGCTACTACGATACAACTTTTTCCATAGTTGTATAATAGCACTTTTTCTAATGGTTTAATTAGACAATTATATTGATCAATCATTATGAGCTCGAAATGAGATGGCTAAGATGTCAATAATTCCTTCTATGGAAGACCTTAATTTCAACTCCTTACAACTCTAAAGATTTACCGAAATGCTTAATGATAATTTCCATAAATTTGTAAAATAAATTTCTTGTCACATCTCGCTTTGTCATTCTATTTTCGAGGTAAAATGAGTTATGATTTGATAAACTCCTATAGGAGAAAGCTGACGCGTGCATATGTGAGGTTACATAAGTAGTTATACATACACACATAATTCTGCAAGGAAGTATGTATGTATGCGTAGGTGCATATCCAACCTTTCACCCACACTTGTCAGTTTGCGATCACAGACTATTTATTGAGTCGCAACTCATTCTTGTTGTGCTTGTTGGTATGATTGTTCTTCATCTCGTTGTATACAAATGACTGATAAGTGTGATATCCCTATTTTATTTTTTGTACCTGCTTGAAATAAATTTCTCTAACTTACTAGTTGTATGTGATGGTTTGAACAATGGCAATTTGCTCGGTTACTGTACCAATTATTTATAGTATGGTATAACCTGTTTTTTGGAGCACATGGGCTATAGTTATGGTGTGATTATACATACCTGTTAAAAATTATTCATTATGCAAAAACAACGATAAATGATAAAAGTTACTAACTTCTTTTAATACTATGACGATATTTGATCATACGATTGTGAGATGATTTTCAATTAGGAATGATAAAATACTAAGCTTGTTTCATTAAGGTAAAAAGCTTGAGGTTGGCATAATTATATTTTTCAGATAGGAAATTGTAATTCAGTGTACTACCAGAAATTATTAGATTGTCTATATGCTCTCGATTATCTACTTGACTAATTTATGGCTTGATTTAAGCATTTATAAAGTCTCATCTGATAAATGATTGATAAATTTATCATTTAGTATGATAACAAAGTTATTATCGAGTGTCGCCTTTGACTGATCGTACTCCTACTGGGATATTATTGATTCTAATGATCAAATCATCCTTTAAGTAGGTTAATGAGCATTTGAGTTGTTAAATCTAATATTATGTTCCATTAGAGGATATGAATGGATAAAAGTTAGATGGAAATGCATTATTAGGATTAATTATAATAGTCACTCTTTTGCATTGGTGATAATGATGGTATGATTATATTTATATATACTTTTGGTTTATGGTAGTTAATATGATCAAAGGCTGACCATGGATATTATGTTGGCTAGTGATATAGTCTTCAACCATACACCATTTTATTGATTGTTTGAGTAATATAATCAGACCCATGTAAGAAATGAAGAAATATTTGTTAATTGACATGATTAAACTGATTCTTATTTTGGTCTAAAAACTAGGAATTGAAGGAAATATAATGTATGTCATTGTAGTCTTAAACCATAGGCTACGGCATGAATTTCAGTATTAAGACTAAGGTAGCTCCATTGGTCAAATCTCTTGGCAATATAGAGTCCTTCCTTATGGTGGTGGAAATTTGATCTTGATATGTATTGGAAACTTATATAGCCACGAAAAGATTAAGCACAACAAAATATAAAGTGATTAAACGAAATTAAATAGCCAAAAAATACACAAACCATAAACATAAATTTATGTGGTAAAACCCTCAAGAGGGAAACATCCACGGAGCAACGGTATCGATTCTCTTATTGTTCAAATATAGAAATTACAATCAGTACAGCTCTTCCTCTTACAACTCTATTTTTTTGTGTGTCTAGCCTCAATGGGCATACATGGATTTATAGCATTCTCACCAAACTGAATTCATTAATGCATTCCTATTCATATTCTAACTAAAGCTGTCTTGTTACAATAGCAAGCTGAATAATAGGATCTTGATCCACCAGAAGAGGAATGGTTGTCATCTAATCTCAACAATCTCCACCTTGACAACAATTAACCTGATACCTTTCTCATTGCTCATGACCTTTTTTGCAATCCAAGAGAAGCCAAGCACCACCGCAACTTCTCTAATATAACCAGTTTCGTGAACATGTCTACACAATTCTTTTGAGTGTGGACCTTATCAAGAATCACCTGTCCTTCATCAACAACATGTCTTACATAATGGTATTTAACTGGAATATGTTTCAACTTACTATGGTAAGATGGATTCTTAGCCAAATAAATTACACTTTAACTATCACAGAAAATTTTTACACTTTTCTAAAACTGTCCTAACTCACCCAATAAACCTTTTAACCATATTGCCTCTTTGCAAGCATGTGAAGTAGATACATACTCTACCTCGGTAGTGGATAAAGCAACAATGCTTTGAAGCTTTGACATCCAACTAATAGGACCACCTGCAAGAGTAAAGACATAACCTGAAGTAGATCTTCTTTTGTCCAAATCACCTGCAAAATCAGAATCAACATAACCACAAACCTTATCACTGCAACCATCAAAAGTGATATAGTAACTGCTTGTGCCTCTAAGATACCGAAGCACCCATTTCACTGCTGCCCAATGTTCTTTACCTAGATTTTTCATGTATCTACTGACAACACCAATTACATGTGAAATATCTGGTCTAGTACTAACCATCGCATACATCAAACTTCCTACTGCATTAGCATATGGTACACGAGACATATACTCCTTTTCTTCATCATTACTAGGACACAAACCTGAAGAAAGTTTAAAATGTGAAGCTAAATGGATATTCATTGGTTTCACTTTATCCATATCGGAAATATCTGAAGTATTTTCTCCACATAATTCTCTTGTGATAACCACAGCTTGCCTTTCGTCTTGTCTCTGTGTATCTCCATGCCCAAGATCTGTCTTGATGCTCCTAGATCCTTCATATCGAATGTCCTAGCCAACTGAGCCTTTAACCTGCTGATATCAACCATGCTCTTTCTTGCAACAAGCATATCATCAACATACAATACCAATATAATGAACATGCCATTATCTAACCTTTTAAAGTAAGCGCAATGATCATATTCACTCCTGGTAAAATTATGGCTCACCATGAAGGAATCAAACTTCTTGTACCATTGTCTTAAAGACTGCTTCAAGCCATACAATGATTTCTTGAGTTTGCAAACAAACCTCTTGTTGTGATTTTGAACGAACCCTTCTGGTTTTTCCATGTAAAGTTCCTCATCTAAATCTCCATGTAGAAATGCAGTTTTAACATCTAGCTGCTCTAATTCAAGATTATGCAATGCAACTAGTGCTAACACCATACGAATAGAAACAATTTTTACAACTGGCGAAAAAATCTCATGAAAGTCAATACCTGCTTCCTGAGAAAACCCTTTTGTGACCAACCTCACCTTGTACTTTGAAATAACATCATCAACACCTTTCTTCAACTTGTATACCCACTTACAACCAACCGATTTCCTATTCTTAGGAAGTTCCACCAGATCCCATCTTTTGTTTTTAATCAAAGCATCAATTTCCTCTTTCATGGCATGTTTCCATTTGTCACTATCTGAAACCTCTATTGCTTCTTTGTAACAACTTGGTTCTCCTTCATTAGAAATTAAAGCAACAGAAGTGAAAAAATCATCATACCTGCTTGGAACTGATCTGATCTGTGTAGACCTTCGTAGAGCTTGTTGTGGTATTTCCTCAATTTCCTGAGGTGTTTCAATCTGCTCATCCTCCTGAGTGATTTCCTCATGAATATCCTGATCACGAGACATCTTCATGATTTTCACTCGTGGATGAATGTATATCAAATTGAATTTGCTGTGACTGTGGTACATCAACCTGTTTCATAACATTCTTTCCATCTAATTTCATGAGGGAAATTTCATCAAATATAACATCTCTGTTTATGATGATCTTATGGGCAGTAGGATTCCATAATCTATACCCCTTCACACCATCACCATATCCAAAAAAGACTAATTTCTGTGACTTAGGATCTAACTTGGAACACTGACTCTTTGGAATAATTGCATAGGCATCACAACAAAAAACACTAAGACAAGAATAATTACATGGTTGACTTGTCCATACCTCTTGTGGAATCTTGCAGTCAATTGCTGTCGATGGTGATCGATTAACCAGGTAACAAGCTGTAAGCAAAGATTCTCCCCACAATTCCCGCTGCAACTTTGCATTACTGAGCATGCTCCTTGCTCTCTCGAAAAGAGTCCTGTTCATGCAGTTCAACAATGCCATTCTGTTGTGGAGTGTACATAGTGATTTTATGCCTGTCGATCCCTTCATTCTTGCAATAATTCTCAAACTCCTTAGAAGTAAATTCCCCTCCATTAGCTGTTCTAAGACATTTAATGGATTTACCTGTGCTCTTTTCAACCAAAGCTCTAAATTATTTGAAAGTGTTAAATACATCAGTTTTCCTCTTTAACAAATAGATCCAAACTTTCCTCGAGTAATCATCTATAAAACTAACAAAATATGATGATCCTCCATATGAGAGTTTCGGAGCTTGACCCCATAGGTCTGAATGAATATAGTCTAGGATACGTTTACTTCCATAGGTCTGAATGAATATAGTCTAGGATACGTTTACTTGTATGTTTTCCAGGTTTAAACTTTTGTCTAGCTTATTTTCCCATAAACACAATGCTCACAGAAATTTAAATCTACAGTTTTTAAACTAGGAAGAAGTTTACGATCAACAAGTACCTTAATTCCTTTCTCGCTGATATGACCCAGTCGTTGATGCCATAAGTGAGTGGATTCACCTGCATCCTCTGATGTGACTCCTGCTTGATCAATTTCTGTCCTTCCTTCAAGTTTATACAGGTTCCCGACTCTGTTAGCTTTCATGACTATCAAGATACCTTTTGATATCTTCAAAACTCCACCTTGAACTGAACCCTTATGTCCACTAGAATCCAGAACTCCCAAAGATATCCAATTCTTTCTCAAGTCAGGCACATGTCTCACATCTGTCAGTGTTCTAACAATCCCATCATACATTTTAATTCTGATACTCCCTATCGCAACAGTTTTACATGTAACATCATTACCCATGTAAACTACCCCGTCATCAATAGATTGATATGTAGAATACCAATTCCTATGCAAACACATGTGATGGGATGCCCCAGAATCAATTAACCAGTCATAATGGTACTGTGAGACAATAGACGTAGATAATACCTCATCAACCATACTTGAGTCCTTCTCGGCTATGTTAGCCTCCTTTGTAGAGTCCTCCTCCTTAGATGCCTCTTTACGTTTCCAGCAATCTTTCTTGAGGTGTTCTGATTTGTTACAGAACCAACACTTCAACTTGCTCTTTTTGCCCTTCGACTTGGATCTAGCTGGGCCCTTCAAATGTTGTCCCCTCTCAGTAGTTCTGCCTCTAGCCATCATAAATTATGTTGTCTAAGTTTCCAGAGAAGATCTCTTTCGAGTTTCCTCAGATATCATAGCTCCAACAACAACATCAAAGCTAATGACCTCTTTAGAACTAAAACTAATAGAGGTTACGAAATGATCCCAAGATTTAGGCAGAGAACTTAATAATGTTACCGTCTTATCTTCATTCAAAATTTTGTCACCCGTGTTGTCCAATTTACAAATAAGAGTATTAAAAGTATTTAAATGTTCCAAAATTGTCATAACTTCCTTCATACGCAAGGTATACATCTAACGCTTCAGGAGGATTCTATTCGTCAAGGATTTAGTTATATACAAGCTTTCCAGTTTTGTCCAGAGTCATGTTGCTGTTGTTTCAGACACGATGTTGAATAATCCATCGTCGGCCAAGCATAGGCGAATAGCACTGAGAGCACGAGTTTCCATCTCGTCCCAGTCATCATCTTCCATACTCGCATATTTCTTTGCCTTTCTTGCGAGCGCCTTCACAACTCCCTGCACACACAGTATACCCCGCATCTTGACCTTCCATAACTCGAAGTTATTGCTACCGTCAAATTTCTCGATCTCGAATTTAGCAGTCTGTGTCTTTGCCATCACGCTTCAACGCAGCGAATGAATTCGCCCTTCAAACTCGCCCCTCGTGGCATCCCTCCAACCTTGCTCTGATACCACTTATTGGAAACTTATATAGCCACGAAAAGATTAAGCACAACAAAATATAAAGCGAGTAAACGAAATTAAATAGCCAAAAAAGACACAAACCATAAACACAGATTTATGTGGTAAAACCCTCAAGAGGGAAACATCCACGGAGCAACGGTATCGATTCTCTTATTATTCAAATCTGGAAATTACAATCAGCACATCCCTTCCTCTTACAACTCTATTTTTGTGTGTAGCCTCAATGGACATACACGGATTTATAGCATTCACACAAAACTGAATTCATTAATGCGTGCCTATCCATATTCTAACTAAAGTTGTCTTGTTACAACAACAAGCTGAATAATAAGATCTTGATCCACCAGAACAAGAATGGTTGTCATCTAATCTCAACAAAGCTATTAAAACATTGCAGTAATGTTAAATGCTTTGGCTTGTATGGCATCTACTTGCATGAACCCCACCACGTAAGTGTTGAGTGAGCTGGATTAATAAAAATACTACTTGATTTTGATGTAGACCTGGTCCGCCTGGCATGCAAATTGTTTGGATATCCTAGTTTAAAGTGTTAATAAATATAGATTTGATCCTCGAGAGTCGAGACTCCACCGCCATCCTTGAACGGGAAAGAAGGGAATTAAATGCATCTACCAATGCATGCGAACACAAGGGTTTATTTTTTATTTGAGTTTCTCAACTTGATCTCTACGAGGTTTGCATGGGGGTTGCAATAGATCTGACGGCCAAGACTGTTAATGACTTCTCTGTTATTTTTAGCTGTGTCATTTGAGGAGCATGGTCATTTTTAAGTTGGTATTTAACCGAATGGAAGGAAGGTTATTGGATTTCTTGAGTTTTGTTGGAACGAGTGTGCAAGAGATTTGATGCATATTTAAAAAATATACTCAGGCATGGATTACTCAACTTTCTTCTTGTTATTACGTTTTAAATTGAAGGGAAATAATAAGGTTATCTAGTTGTGTTCTCTTTGCAAATCGGTAATAGATGCGATATATGTATATTCCTCTTGAGATTGATTTTTGATGGGGTTATGGGATTTTGACCGTCCTTGTGATTTTCGGTCTGATTTTGGATACTATAATCTTAGCCGTCACTCACTATTTGATCATTTTGTAACTCTTGTTGATGGTTTTTGGTTTTTGTGCAAATATGGGTTAATGAACCTTACCTCCAAATCCGGGAAGGTTGATATGGGAATTTAAGTATTACTTATCTGATATAGGCACCTTTTGATTGGGGATTCAAGCCTATGCTGTATGCGGTTGATAATATGTGATGTGGATGTATTGATAGTTCTGTTTTTTTATTACTTGAATAAGTTTATTGATAAGTTGTCTGTGAACCGTTTGTAGATTGTGAATGCACCAAACCTACGTTCTTTATAACTGAGAGAGAGTATATTCCACCTATCGTCTTCATGCCGTGAACAATACTTAAAAGGGGTTGATAGGATGTTCTGCCTTCTCATTGTTCCCGGGATTTTGATTTACGTGCTCAAAGAGGCATGTATTATGCTTGTAAATATTTCCTTTGTCATCATGGGCTGATTAGAGAAAATATGACACCATGCCTGGATATTCACTTGCTTAAGTGAATATGTATAAAAGAGCTCGAAGTTGTGGCCTCAGTTAACAACTGTGGAAGAGGGTTTATTAATTGACCTTCGGCATAATATTGGGTAATACTCCTTTCTTTAACCATTAGTAAGTTTGTGTATTTATCCATTACCTTGACTGTTGCATATTATTTGAACTATGGATGATTATATGAGTAAACAAACCTTTGGAAAATTCTTAAGTGGTTCTTAGCAATAGGGTTAGAAGTATAATACCTTAACGTTAGACTACTCCTTGCATATTAATCACTCTTCTAGAATGATTTTAATGGATCTCTCTCTCTGTTGAGTAAAAGGTATTATAAAGAAAAAAGAAACACTATGAGCCAGTGGATTTTTAATTCTCATATACTTATTACTTCATTGTTTTTGTTAATACTAATTGAATGTCTATAGGAAATTTTATGTATTGAAATATCCTAAATTACTTATGGGTAAATTATGCTTTTTCAAATAGGGCAAAAAATAGAAATAAGAATTCCTTATTATGCTCTTGCAGTTTGAAACATAATATCATGAATGTATAGAACTGACCGTGTACAATATTGTATATTACTTATAAGTTGCAGATAAATGTGGAAGGTCAAGATTTACAAGGGAGACTATCATGGCATACATTGATAATTTTACCAAGATGCATGGATGTTAATAATTACGCCGAAGGCGTTCCCCCTATGGTAGAGGACCTCCGGACGTTTCTGGAACTGTCCTAAATTTGACAGCCTTTTAGACGTTTTTCAAACGGGATTAAATTTGACAGCTATTTGCATGTCGTTTTTACTTTGCATGCAATTTTTGACTTTTTATTTTTAAGATCCTATTTTTAGCTGCCATTTTTTAGATTCTGCCCTTTTTATAAATAAAGAGTTTGTATTTTTTATCTCATCAAATAAGCAGTTCGTTTTTACGAAAGAGGGATCTGAGGGAGTCGACAGACAACATTTGGTATGTAAATTTGCAAAAAATATTTATTTTCTGTCGGTTATGCGTTTGGTGTGTTCTTGTTCTATATTATCTATAATTCTTCCCTCGGTGATCTTATAATCCTGCTTTCGGCAAATATTTCCAGTTGAGAAGCTCCCACAGTAATATCAAACGCATGTCCAGCTTTGGCTATGCAATAATTATCAGGTTGCATGTCCACCTTTTACATTTTATAGTAAAGGGTAAGTGCTTCTTCATAGAAACCGTTGCAGGAATATCCTCTGATAATATGTTCCATATGAAGCTATGTTTTTGAGATATATTGTCAAACTTTTCCCTTGCATAAACCAGTATGCCACATAGATGGCTAAGTGTGGCTTCTAAGAAGACATGCTTGTCGTACAGTCAACAAAGAAGAGGTGGGTGTGAAGTTTCCTTGGGCTTCCTTATTAGATTTAGACGCCAAAAAGCTTTTCTGGCTAATTGTTCTCTCTGCATCAAGGTAATTGTTGTCCAACATACTCAGACTAACAGATGTTGATCTAACATCATGATAACCAGATACGCTAGGTTCTAACCATCTCTCAAAGTCATTGAACTATTCCATTTCACTTTCCCGAGCTTTTCGAACATTATAACGAGCATTTACAAGATCAATATGTGTACCTCTGATATTCTCTGCAAAGTGTCCCTTAACTGACGTAGCCAGACTTGGATATGCAACTGTGTTTTCCAAATCTCTTTCTGCATGATGAACATGTTTTACACTTCTCCCATTGCTTCCTTGAAGAGAATTTTTAAATGGATCTGCACCCTTCGTAGAGAATGCTGGTTTTGAATCAAAACTTCTTCCAATTGAATCCTTTTCATTCAAACCCAAGTACAGGGTATCCACATGGCCTTCCAGAACATCATCATCGGGATAACCTCCCAAACTATAAGACAGATTGTTTCTAAGATGCCCCACACCTAGCTCATTGCAGCTGTAGACATTCCTCCCTTCCTCACCACAGACATCCACCTTATGATTAAGCCATTCTTCGTTGAATTTGTTTAAATCTTTCAAATGCCCCCTTTTCAATTTGCTTAGATCTTTCAACACATGATCCCTAACACTCATATAGCGACCACTTGTTGTGGAGGATCCTCCGTCAACATCCTCAAATTCCAAGTTCTCAGATAAATTTCTTAATCCATAAGCATTCTGCCCAAGTTTAGATGTTGCTGAAGCAGATAGCTTTCTTAGGCTATCATTTCCACATAAAATTTCTCTTCGAGTTTGTCCCACTAAGCCTCTTTCCTCAAGAGAAGCTTTGTCACATCTACCGTCAGGAAAACTTTCTTGTTCACAAAACCTAGAAGCATGCAAATTTTCCCTTGAAACAGAGGGCAGTGGGACAGCTTTAGTGATGGGAAAAGTACCCCTTGAAACAAAGGGTAGGTTCATGAGGAATAATTGAGCCAACTTAGATACCTGAAACCAATATATGTGCATAAATTGTCCGTAAAAAGATTCGAAGTTGTAAATAAAATCAAGATCATTTTACAAACTCGTTCAAAACAAACATCCGAAATTACCAGGGATTAGGTGATGCATAATTATTACCTATTCTGCATTTAATGCCCAATCAAATTTTCTCATAGAGTAGTAGTTTTCTATAATAGCTTCCTTGAATTGCTTCTCTGTAAGTGGGTCTCACAGTTTGTACAATGCAATGTAAACACCCAACCGTATATGTTATTTGTTTTAGAGGGATAGTTATTTGTTTTAAATGTTCTATCTCTACATTTCTAACTTGTTACAAATTCATGCATATACATTTACCAATTTTATATATCATGAGTGGTAGCATTATGTAGTGAATATGACATTGGCAGTGTAGATATATTTAGTTTTATTAACTTCTTTTTCACTTTTTTGTAGGTTATTTGTGATTCTCATTCTCTTGCGGTAAAGAAGAGCGTCGTCTCTAAACAAACTTGAGGTGGGTTTTAATATTGATTCAAGTGCTTATTCATTTGTTTCATTTATTGCATGCTATGGTTTAAAAAATTATTGTAGAGAGCTTTCATGTTATATTCTTTTGATTGTTACATTTATATTTAGACTCCAATCCTTTTTCCGAAGTGACATGTGGGGGCACGTGCCTTCGTCAATGACAGGATTCATTATGTGCTGAGGGGTTCGTTCCCCAATGAGGCCATTTCGAAGCGTCCCAAGTTGGACGTTAGACTGATCAGCAACAAGGATTTTAAAGCTACCCGTCATACCTAAGAACATCTTGGTGGACTAACATACTTATTTTCCCTCTCTAGTTTAATATGATGTAGACTAGAAACACAATTCCCCTCCCCACAATGGGATTGACATTAACTACGCCTCACTTGCAAAGGGAGGAGAATTTTAAGCGTATTCCAATCGAGGCATCTGCAACTGGACAAAACTACAAGAAACGTGTAAAGAAAATTGCATAAGAAAAAAGCAAGAAATTTGATTTTAAAAAATAGCTTGTAGTGGTTAGTTTATAAGTGTTTGTTTATAAGTATTTTTGAAATAAACTGTAACTCGTTCCAAATATTCCATGTATGCATTGTCGCAGTATATATCCGACGGAGAATCAAACTTATCAAACACATGTTCAATTTTTGTTATCCAACAACTATGCTTTCCTAATTTCTTTATCTTTGTGTTTCCATACAAATACCTATAGTCTTCTCACTTCAAGTGTACATATTGTTCTTATTGTATTCCATTATGTTTGCTTAACATAATAATATGTAATTCATTTCAAATAAATGCATGCATATATTGCGGCGAAACATATGGGGCACAAAATCTAACTTTTCAACAAACAACAACAACAACAACACATTTTTAATGAGTTATTCATTATATCTTTCCTTTATACAATTTCTCGCTTCTTTATGTAAACCAACGACGCATTTTTAATGTGTACTTCATAATATTTGCACACAAATACATATAGTTTTAAAATGCCGACAAACAACCATACAAATTTTAGTTGTTTTTAACCAAATCTTTGTACATTATATCACTTTTTTGCATATTGAATAGTTAAAGGGTTAGACTTCATGTTTGCACTTTTTAGAAAATATGAAATAATAAGGAAGTCAACTTTAAAGGTTCTCATTCTTTACAAATGCATGATTTCCTGAACAAATCCTTCATTTCATGATTGACTTCCCTACAAGTTTACATTTTCCACCATATATTTGCAGAATTCTCACAATCTCGAGCATCTTTTAGTTGCCATGGAAATAACTTTGACACACGAAGGCATTTCTCAATTGATTGAGGG
Source organism: Taxus chinensis (assembly GCA_019776745.2). NCBI lineage: Eukaryota > Viridiplantae > Streptophyta > Pinopsida > Cupressales > Taxaceae > Taxus > Taxus chinensis. Next base: position 820,481,455 of record CM034150.1, on the reverse strand, counting down.
TGGTTCTAATGTTGACCCCACATTTCAGATACTGCACTTGAGCTCTCTAAGGTCCATTCTCAACACGGGAGCCCAACATCGTGTTGACCTTTCAGATGGGATACATTTTCAGATAGCACTTCTACCCTCCAAATTTGTAAGTCGTGTAATCGACAATTCAATACAAGAAGGCTCCATCATGTGCTTACAAAAATCCCTCGTTAGAATGATCAAAAGTGAATTGTAAGCTTCATCTCTTGCTCAATTACCAATGTACATAAACTCGCTATATCAATTAAAATTTAATTCTATTTATTTTTTCCATCCATTGCTCAGTTCTAATTATATCTTGTTTTTCTTTTCCATTGCAGCACCGTTCTTATCATTGAAATGGATGTTGTTGTTGAAACACATTTAGTAATCGGTGCTCCAATCCGACTACCAACAAATTCTCTCAAACACAGTCAGTTGCCACAAATAGATGCAAGTGCAAATCGGGTTAACAAATATTTTACGAGAACACCAAATAAAATAAGTGCTTTGAATACATCTATGCACATGTGGTCCGTAGAGGGTCGTGCCCTAGAAAAAACAACCCTTCGCCAATATCACAATGCAAGGGGAATTGGATCCGTGTTTGGGTTTGATTTTGTTGATCAGGAAGAAGGAGAAATCCACATCACTTGTTTCAACGAGGCCGCGGAAGCATTCTATGAGCAGATTGAGAATGGGAAGCTATATACAATTTCCAATGGGAGGATTGTGAGGATTTCTGATGCAAAGCTATGTTATAACCATTTGAACAATGCTTTGGATATTTTCCTGCAACCTTCCTCAACCATATCTCCACTCATAGCAAATGAAGATACAATACCTTCCCATAACTTTCACTTCACCAAAATCAAGGAATTACCTGCAAGCGCTGAAGGTTCTACAGTTGATTTGATTGGAATTGTTGTTACGATGTCACCATGCTCAACAATTTGTCGGTATGACAAGTCTGAAACAAAGAGAAGAACACTGCAGTTAAAGGACATGTCGGGTTTCAGTGTAAGTGTCACATTGTGGGGACATCACTTAGATGATATAAGCAACGAACTTGAAGACATGCTTTCTATACCGCCTCTTCTGGTCCTCACCTTGAAAGCTGCCCGCGTCTCCAGTTTCAATGGAAGCTCAGTGGACACTGTTTCAAGAACCAAATGTTACGTCAACCCTAACATTTTAGAAACAAATACACTTCATGGATGGGTTGATTCTGATGACTACTTCCTTCCGGCGCCCTCTATCACAACCCAATTTCTAGGCCCTCCAAAAAGCATGACCTCTGTAACGACGATTTCGGAGGTACTAAACATGGGGAACACTGAGAGAAATGAATGGGCCATGGTTACTGCAGAAATCACGAATATTAGCATGGACAACTTTTTTTGCAAGGCATGTCCTCTTCAAAAAGGTGACAAACAATGCAAGAAAAAGGTGAAAGAGAATGGTAATGGTTCATGGTTATGTTCAAGTTGCAACAGACAAGTGCAAAAGTATGATTATAGTTATGCACTCAGAATCGATCTAAAGGACCCAACAGGAGAACTTCAATCAGTTACCGCTTTTGATGAGATAGCTGAGTTAATCATGGGTGTTGCAGCTAGCGACCTCCATATATTGACTATAGACGAAGATGCGACTAGTGAAATTATAAGTAATGTCATCGGAAATGAATACTGCTTCACACTTTCACTGAAAAAAGAGACATATTGCGGAAACAACAGATTGAAATGTGTCATCCTCAGTTCAAAGAAAGCAGAAAATAGTGCAACTCCTCCATAACCTTTACGCAAGGATTTCCAACCCACCTGTCCCTTCAAACATTACACCCTCACTCATCCCATTCTATACTTTGAACTATCACTGCTATGTTTCTTATTTCATATCTATGTTTCACTTTTTTCCCCACTTCAAAAGAAAACTGTTGAATTCCCTTATACACTGACATACTATTGTCTCCTTCTATTATGTGGATTGTTAGTACTTTTAAGAAAATAAATATAAAAAATATTCAATTTTTTTATGTATTTACATCCTTCTGTAGTATGTGAACACATTATATGTTTCTATATATCTAATACTCTTTTCCTTAATAAAAAAGTAGTTTCTCAAAACTCAAATTGTTACCTCTTATGCGTATTTCCCATTGGAACTCCACATGCATTACAATTGAATTTAGTTTTACATTTTCACTTATTTCTGCATTTGTTTGTCATCAAACTATGTATCGTTCCTTGCTAACCCAAAATGATCTTTATCCAACAGGTGGTACTCCATAATCCTGTGACTTCGTAATCATGTCGACTCCTGCAGAAACGAGCCCAACGAAGAGAAAACTACGCAAAAAATAAAGTACACATAACCGCTGGAGCAACGGCGTCATAAATTAGAGCATAGAACAATGAAAATCTCTAATATCTTTCAACTTACAACGACCAACAACCTACGATCCCCCAACATTCCAATCTTGCCATCAAATACAACTACTGAAGAATTGCCAACCAACATTCTGCATGTAACTTCCATGGAAAAAACCTTTCAAGAGCATGCCACTTCCTTCCATACGAACCCATCTTTGCTAGCAACTGTCACTTTTCCCCAAATGTCTGGGATGCCACATGAAACTATCTCAAGTACTGACCTCTCTTCAGTTCATCCCACATATACAACCAGTTTCTCCTCTCCTTCAGACTGCTTTCCACCTTGTAATCCACAAACGACTGAAACAGAACACCCCACCCCTTCTAATACACAGATATTTCCCATATCGCTGCTCTCTTCACTGAATTTAGAATCCCAACGTTGGTTTCGCAAAAGAAGAGATTTGTTGGCGAACATCCAAACTTGCTCAATTTGTTTGGAAAATTACCCTGGAATTAAAACAATTTTTTCCGAAGGCTTTCCCTCATGTAACAGATGCAAAAGTGAAAAACAAGGTCACCGCTTCTCTTCATGGAACAACATGGACCCTGAAAAACAACCTATCGTTCTTGCGTCTTTAACCCAAATCGAGGAGATGCTTATCGCACGAGTTAATCCATTCATGCAAGTCACCCAAGTACGTGGCGGGCAATACAAATACTCAGGACACACCATAAGCTTCCCGCAAAACATTACTTCAATAGCAAAGACCCTACCCTGCCGCCTTGGAGATTTGGACATAGTTCTCATACAAAGGGAAGGATCTAATTCAAAAAATTATGATTTCTACGTCACTAGATCTCGTGTTTGTGCAGCCTTGCAATATAAAATCCAACACGACCCCTATTACAAAGATGTCTTAATCGACGATGACGCCCTTTCCTCACTACCATCTGAATTGTCAAATGTTTCCTCCTCTCTCAACACAACCACAATGGAACTTCCCCAAATGAAAACTTGCTCTACAACTCATGGTAGTGGTGTTCCCACCCACTTTGATGAAACGTATGAACACTCATCGTCTTTCGTGCCAACACCTCACAATACAGGAACAGAAGAAGAGGAAATCAAACAGTTCTTACTCAACCACGATGGTAACACTCCATTTACCATGTCATGGCCAGAGCTTGGGCTTTCACCAATAAATGAATATAATACAGAAGGCCTATTCTCAATGGCTTTCCCAACTTTATTTCCGACAGGAAAAGCAATGTGGCAACAACCCTGCATTAAATAAGTTCCAATGCATGAATACACACTTCATTTGATGTGTTACCATGATGGGCGTTTTTGTTCCCACCCAAGATTTTGTTACTTCCTTCTAAACCTCATAATGCGACACAAAAGCCAGTCCACGGCAGCAGTTTTTATGAAACAGAACACCGAATCTGGAATCCCTCTAACAATTAGAGAGCTACGAAGACAACTACTGGAATGCCCCAAAGACAACCTCCCAAATAGCTTAATGCGCTTTGGATCGAGCCTTCGAGGGACACAGTTCATTCTGGGCAAAAAGTAGAAGCGAGCTTTCACATATGGTGGAACAATTAGGGACACCAACCTTATTCTTCACTCTAAGTGTTGCAGACACTAAATGGCCAGATCTCCACAATATTATGTCTGGTGAATGCCCAATGATCCTCGAGCCACCCAACGTTGGAGAACACTTAACATTGTCTCTAACCCTCATCGAGTATCAACATACCTGCATCACAGATTCACAATATTTTGGAAGAAATATTGCAGAAGGAACTTGGAGCAGTAGACTTTTGGTACAGGTAATCAAATCTACTTATTTTAAAGTTTTTTCCAAACTACATATCTAATATTTATGTTCCCTCGTCTCGCAGGTACGAATGGCAACATAGAGGCTCTGCACATGTCCACGGTTTATTGTGGCTTGAGAATGCACCAAAGGTAGATGAACTGGACTGGGAGGACACAATAGTTATTGAGGCAACAAAACAATACTTTGATAAGTTCGTGTCTACCTGGAACCCCCACCTGGCTTGTAACCGCTTGGATTTCATTCGCAGGTCACTCCTAGATGACCCTTGCTTGCTAGATACAACACAAATTCTATCCACCTCCCCGCATGCGGACCTTGAAGAACTACTTAATCGAGTTCAGCACCACACTAAATGTTCAGAGTAGACATGCTTGCGTAGAAAGCAATCACAGCTGCAGTACAGGTACAACGCTCCTTGGGCCATGCAACCTACTTCTTCCTTACACATTGAAGGTGACAGGAAAATAAAGTACCTCCCTTCCAGAAACAATGACAGATTGAACATCCACAATCAAACAATGATATACATATGGAGAGCAAATGTCGATTGCCAACCGGTACTTTCCCGCCATGCCGTTCTTAAGTATATTGCAAAATATGCTTCAAAAGCGGAGCAACATTCAGAAACATATCACCAAATGCTATCCAGAGTTTCAAGAGATGCAGACGCAGATTCTCTAGCACATATCGCGATCCAAAAAATGCTCACAGAAAGCGTTGTTGAACATGACATAAGCACACAAGAAACATGCCACATGCTGCAAAAAATGCCACTTGTTATGTGCAGTCGTCCATTCGTATCATTAAATGTTGGAAAAAAGATTCTGAGATGTGTCGTTGAAAGTGATGCCGATGCACAACAAACCACTACTTTCTTGGATGCATATAAAGTTCATCCAACAACCATGGAACACCTACCACTTATTCAAGTTGCTCGAGATTGGAGCTACAACAAGCACCGTAAAGGTGATAAATGGAAAAAACGACCAATACAAGCAATTGTACGGGTCCACTCGAGATTTGTGGATGTCCCTGCTCAAGAATCAACGTCATATGACCTTTTCTGTTGGTCAGAAACTCCTATTATACAAGCCTTTTAGAAATATCGCGTTTGAATTTGGCTCAACCCCACATGACATCAATGTCACTTGGGACATGTACAAGCACAACTACAGACCGTGGCATGTTCTACGCACTACCGCAGACACATGACTTGCAATAGATGTTAGTTCTGACTCAGAGCCCGAATGCAATATTCAACAAGAACCATTACAAGAATGGCAGGTCTTCACACAACTTCACCCTGGAAACAACATGGGTCTAGACAGTCTTGAAATGTTGGGGAAACGAGATTTTGACATACACAATAATTGGACCATACACGACGTTCCCCATGATTTGCAGATAACTGGTTCATCATTCATCGAGAGAGAGAAGGCAGACACAATTAACAACAACATACATGCCACACCACCATCTTCCACACTTCCTTTGTCTCCAGAACAACAAATAGCTCTTGATACCATACTACAGCATTCAACAAACAAAACCCTTCTACCTCCACTAAGATTGATAATTCAAGGAACGGCTGGCATAGGAAAATCATTTCTGATAAATAAAATCCGGAATTCATTCACAGCATCAACCACATCTCGCTCACCTCTACTTATGCTCACCCCTATCGGTGTTTTAGCATTCAACATCTCCACATCCACAATCCACATAGCCCTGCTGTATTCTAATCAAAGAACTTAAACCCCTTAAAGGCATTGCATTATCAACTTTTCAAGAATGTCACTGAAACATATCGAATATGTTCTTATTGATGAAATAAGTTTCATAACCCCAAAGTTGGCTAAGAAAAATTGATAGTAGGCTACACAAAGCTTTCCCACACTCAAAAACATTTCAATTTGGGAACATATTAGTCATCCTCCTTGGTGACCTCAGCCAATTACTATCAGTTTTGGACAGTCGTCTTTATGCAAGTAATTCCTATGGAGCCATCCTTTAGAAGGGATTTCAATCCTTCCATTACATTGCAAACAATATTTCAGCAACAAGGAATAACCATTGCAGAAGTTTCATTCCATAATTTACTACTCCACATGCGAAATTCAACCCCTCTTAATTGAGGATTGGGAACTCCTAATGTCTCTGCACAAACACACACCCAACTCAGGAGGAGCTCATCATTTTTAAGGAAGCACCACATTTGTTTGCAAAAAATGATCTCAGTGGCACTCCCACAACCTATCAGATGTTGAAGGAATTGAATGTTCTGATCACCCAATCCATTGCTAAAATTAACAGACAGGACTGGACCAAGAGATCCTGATGATGATCAGTTAGCAACATAAAGTTATGCTGTGCAAACAACAAAAAATCATGCTTATTGAAAATTTATGGGTTTATGCAGGCCTCGTGAATGATGTTATAGGAACAATCACCGACATTTTCTACGACGCATCAATGCAACCACCAGCATTACCTTTATTTGTTGCTATAAAATTTGATAGATACAACAGCCCATGTCGGGATCCCTCCAACCCCTTACATATTCCCATAGCCCCTATTTCCAGAGGGAATCGAAGATAGTTTCCGATTAAAATGGCCTGGGGATTAACTATCCACAAGTCGCAGGGACTTACTTTGCACAGAGCAATCTTCGACATTGGAACCACTGAAAGGCAAGGTCTGACATTCATAGCTTTCTCCAGAGTACCCTCACTTGCAAATCTATGCATTTCACCTGCTTTTTCATTCGAGAGATACTCAAATATGGCACACGTACCAGCACTCGAAGCAAGAAGAAAGGAGGAAGCAAGACTACTATCACTCAACCCATCGTAAATACTAGCTTCTACTTTCATAGCACCTCAAATACTACTATACTCAACATTTCTTCTATCGAAAGTGGAAAGGTCGTTCAAGGGATATCAAATGTAATCAAGTTTATTAAAACTAAAATTTCCCACTAAAGGCTACCACTCATGATATAAATACTACAAACGTATACATGTCTCATTAGGTGTACGTATACCTACATTTATTTTATGTTTGGAAATATGGTATGCAACTTTAAAAGTACAAATCTGTAACATAATTAAATGTACACATACAACATTACAATGTAATGTTTCAACTAAAGTCCTACACTACAACTATCAATCACACACATTATCAATTGTATAATAAATGTTTCTCCAACAAAACACCAACTGAACAACCAATGCATAACTAACAACATCAACTATAAAATTGATTAACTATCGAAAACGATATCACAAGTAATCATGTATGAATTTATAACAAGTTTGAAATGTAGAAACAACCTTCAGATTAAGTGGATCAATAATAACTGTACCTCTAAATCAAATAACATATACCAAAATTGGCATTCACATCTCATGAAACACATGCGATTGCTAGTGTATTGTATTGTGATCTTAAGATAAGACTTCCTTTGTAATTACGAAGGCCATTGGGTTTGAAATAAAAAATATATCTTGTTAGTCTCTACTTGGCTGTGTGAATGAAAGAATGTAATCTTATTTACTAAAAAGTGAAGGATTTCCTTGTGATGGAAAGGTCTTTTGGCCTAATCTATAATAACTATTTGTATAGATTCTTGTTGTTTGTGTATCATGAAATAAATTTGAGTTATCAAATGAGAATTTGATCATTATTGCATTGTGTATGACTTCCATAGTTGCTCATAGCACTTATTATTGGTGAAAATTTGTATTTAAGTAATACTCTATTGTTTAAGAATATTTTACGTGTATATAATTGTTTCCTGAAACAGTAAGGATATAATATATAAAGGATATGATTTGAAGACAGGTATGTCTAATGAGTTTAGATATACTCAAGAGTGGAAATCATTCTACTGACTTAATGATTGCGACATCGTAAGGTAGATTAAGTATGCTTAAGATAAATAGATATAATGGAAACAATAATTACAAGCAACATCTTATAAAAATATACTTAATGAAATAATAATAGGTTGTGAACTTATATCTGTTGACCTTAGGTATGTGAATGATATAAATCAATTTATATGTTGTAATCAATACAAAACATGTTGTTGTTATCTAATGGAAGCAAAATACAATTACATGGTTAAGTACCATCGTTGAACAACCAAAACATGATGGTATGGAACAAAGTACAAAAGTACTTCATGGTCACTTGAATAATACAAATGTACTTATCTGTTTTAATAAAATAAATCAACCTAGTAATTAAAAATAGACGTTAATGAATGATGAAGTTGTTAAATAGTGAACTTAATAATTTAAGAATGGAAAAGAATCTCGATACTGTGATGGAGAGGAATGTGGGGTGAATGTCAGGATAGGTTTCATGTGGCTTCTGTGCTATTCATGAACCCAAGATAGCTAGCATGATTCCCTAAACTATGGCCATGATATTGCAAAGAATTGATTGCATTGTCCATCACCATTTATTTTGTGTTATGCCCGGGAAGCTACACTTAGAAGATACACATTCCCTAAACCTTTAAAAAGGTTGAACCAAATTATATACTTTGTATACGCACTCGAGAGGATTGACTAAGGCAAATCGGGGAGATCTATAAACCCTTGCAGTTGCACATGGTTATTGTAGGTTGTCTAGTTGAATTCAAAACATTAATTAATGCTAGATTAATTTGTTGTAAGATATTGATCATTGAAGGAATCAAGATAATTAATAATGTTGGAATAGATCACTGGTTGTTGTAAATGATTATTAATCATTTCAGTTTAAGATAGCTTAAGGGATCTATAACTCAAGTGTGTTGGAATTTAATGGATGCGTGTTAAATTCATTGAAGGAATTAATTCTAATAAAGGAGTTGATTTAAAGAAATCCCTAATAGTAAAAAGAGGTGTTACATTTCTTATGTCTTCTTTACCTCTATCATTATTCCAAAAATTAGGATACACCACTGACATGGTAGGTCATCCATTTTAAAATGTTCTCAAATCTAACAAGATAAGAATTCTGAATTTTTTCTTAATTTTATTCATGTGTCATATATAAACTTTTTGTATAAATTACATGTTACAGGTAATTCTTCAAGATCTTCTACTATGATGTCTCTACTTTTTTGGAAAGTATGCATTGAAATCTACATCCCATTAACAATGGTGCAAAGATGGTCATTGATATTGAATTTCAAATAGCTTTTTGGATCCTTTATATTTGTTCAAGTTTGTCAACTACTAAAAACTGGTCCTTTAAAACATTCTTCGGAGTTGTATAATATATCAAGAGATAGACATACATGTTTTCTCAACCTTATGAAGTTATAAATATATATGGATATTTCTTGAGCATGTTTAATTAAGAAATTGATTTCCTTCAACATAAGGAGAATAGTATCAACATCTTTAAGCATACATGGAAATCCATCTTGTATCAACATCATTAAAGAGATTTTTACCATCAGTAACTTTGATTGTAAATTTTTGAGACTCTAAATTATTTTTGGACTACTCGCCATGTAAGCATGCCAGTCACAAATGAGCTCTTCCACTTTCATGGCATTTTCAAATGTGCTAACAATTTTTTATGCAAGGTTCATTCTACGAGCCATCCAATGAATTGGAATCATATATGGGGCCATCTTTGTTTGTAGGTGAACACCAATTCCACTTCTATTTTCTTGCATTATTGATGCACCATCAGTACCAACACACACCAACTTAGTAGTAATTGCATAGTCATCTATCCCAGCTAAATTCCTCAAATTAGAAATAATCAATTCACAAAGGTTTTTAGCATTACACTTTTTAATAATTTTATTAATAGATAATAAATGAGTTTCCCTTGAATGATTCTCAAAAGTGTAAGCATGCATGCAAACCCACGATGTGTTGTCAATTGTTGTGACATCATCGATGGATAGTAAAATAAACATGTTTTTTTTTTCTTTCAAATATTTCATTTCAATTATTGTTAGACACTTTTACAATTCCTAAAGACTATTCTTTGACTAATGTGATTATGGAATGTTGAGAAACCTATTATATTGAAACAAAACCTTATAATCTACAATCTCTAAAATCGGTCTTCCATTTTTACGAATGTGGAATCTAGTAGAGAACTTTACATTTTTATCCTGTAGATTGGTATTCATAACTTTTTGAAATTGTGCATTTATCGTTGCCCCTTTCTCAACAAGTTGTTTTCGACCTTTCTATTCATTTTCATACTCAGCTGCATGTCTTACATGCAAGAAATATTTTGTAGTTTTCCATTTATGTGTCTTTATTTTTTTTTATCCTTTTATGCGACTATCACATATACTTTTCCACAATGTTTCTCAATTGTGTCTAACTTCAGTTGTAATATGTGGTCTCTTTTAGTTTCCAACTACCTATTGTACATCTACATTTTGTTGTAGTATCACTACCATTCCGGTGCACCCTCAAGCTCCGACTCCATCTACTTCTAGCAAAAATTAGCAATTAACTCCAAAATCATGGATTTGGGATTCTTTGCAAGGCTTACAAAGGCTAAAACCTGTTAAAATTGCTCAATTTGACTCCACAACTACCTTTAATGGTCCCATATCATCCCATTCATGCCATAGCTTCTCCATTATATTGAATTCCCTCTCTTATTCACATTTCTTATCTCACATAGTTCATTAGTTCAAATATCAAATATTAACTATTCAGCTCCTAGCAAACCCTTCCTCTTTGTTCTTGTACTCACAACATTATCCCTAACTATGGTGTACCAACTTGTCTTAGTATCAACTGCATACTTCTATGAGCCATCAGTCCTTCCAAATGCATATTCAAGACTTCATTCATGATATATTGATTAATTGATCAGGGACTCTGTACTATAGCGTTCAATACATTAGGCTTCTAGTGAAACAAAAGCCCTTAATAATTCTATTAAAATTGAATCATGCACCTCTGATCACACTCTTCAAGTCAAGTAGTTCATCCCTGCATATCAGGTTTCAGTCCACAATAGCTATGAGGTCATGTACTTTGCATTACCTTGTAGGAGTTATATATTGAGATTACCCCCAGTCTTATGGAGAGAAGTCATTCAATACACCTTCATATATTTTAGTCCACATGTATACAATACAAGATCATCAATCAACATATCCATATTGCCCTATTTTTCTAGGTCTGGATTACATAAGCTCCTTCCATGGTAGTCATGAGGTATTGAGATTATTAGTATCTTGGTTCTTAGTTATCATCTTGAGCAAGTTGTAATCACTGAATGAATTCCTTATGAGTGTTCAAGTCCTCTATATTCTCATGCAAATATTGTTTCACATCCAAAATCCATTTCTCGAGATTACTAGCACATATGCCCTATTAAGCTCTGTTAGCCATACTTTGCTCTACAATGGAGTCATTCTGCAAATAAATTCACAAGACCATTCATACATATTCAGACATGTTGAAGGCATAACATTAAATACTTAGGCTCCCCTATGAGTTCTCTATTCATTGGTCTTTAACCTGAATTCCTAATGCTCTGCCCAAGCTTCTCATAGTTCATGTATGCCTAATTCAAGACCTTAAATGCAATTGGAAGGTTTTCATGGCATGGTTCCATGTTCTATATACTTATTTCATCATGATTAAAGTGATCCCAAACTTTCATACACTAGTTACTAACACATTTTTTCCATCTTACCCTTCTTTGGAGCTTTTCCTAGTGATCTAATACAGTCCTACAACATACACAACCAGTCTTTACATGGAATGATGGAATTTAATTCATGGATTCATCCTTGAGAATATTTAAACTCATCATTTATACCTTATTCTACCTCCATACCCAGTCTAGGGTTATGACTTTCAAGCCATAATGAAAATTTTATCCATTTTCCTTCATAATTGTACATTGTTCATTCTCAGTCTAACTCGAAACTACTATCATCGATATCTCCAATTGTACCTTCTTAATCTCCCTAAAAAATTTTGGATCTCTAATTCATCCTAGGATAGAGATATCTTGATATTTTATCTCGTTCCATTGGTGTAATAAAAAACTAGAGGAAGCCCTAGATCGATCTCGAGAGCCAACAAATTGCTATAGAAACCAAATTACACATTGTCAAAACTTCTAAAAATCATGGTTGTGTTCCTCATTACCTATATAAGCTCTCTATAACAACAATCAAGATATTTTTAATATCTAAGTAGCACTGAGGATTTCATACCCACTGTCCTTTTACATTTCCTCAACATAGTCCTCTAGAAACATGCAAAATTCACTGAAACAAAGGTATATTCTTTCTCATAATCATCATACATACTTCATTCATTATTGAACAACCTATTACAAGATTTCTCCTTCAAATTATTAACCTAAGCATGAATAACTGACCTATTCTAGCTCCTTAGGAAGCTCAACTAGCTCCTTATTTGACTGAGTCTACCCTAGGAAAGCTCAAACATACTTCTAAACATAGCAAATGACTATGATATTCATCCTAAACACCTCAAAACTCATTACAAACCTTATTTTATTGTCTTCATGACCTTATCAAGCTCATGAAAACTCACTTCTACCTGTTCAACCTCTCCTACTTGTCAAACTTGACAGTTTTCCACTCATTACAATGATTTTCACCTTCACTATTATAATGCACATAAAAATTTGAATTTGAACAATGATATAATGGAGGGAAAACTTTTACAACTCCGAGTACATTCTCAATTCATTTCAAAGTCTTATTCAAACTTTATTGTACTTCAAAGCTACCATAATGATGCTCCTACATCTGGCTATCCATCTTGAAAATTTTCATGAGCTCTAGCTCATGAGTCTCATCATTTTTGGCTCATGTTATTCATGAATTCTTCAAATTTTCTTGAATTCTTGGATCCCATGGCCTTTATAATTTCATTTATTTATTTTATTCTTTGTGTTTCATCTTCTTTCTCTTATGTCTTTTCTTATACTAGTTCTTTCTAATCTCCTTCTCAACTATAAAGCTCCAGGCTACTGCTCCATACATGTCTTCATTATCCTCTTGTTCCTTTTGTTCCAATAGATCTCTTATGAAATGATTGACTTGGTTATTTAATGTTGTTGTTGTTGTTGTTCTTCTTTTCTTTTTTCATTGACCAATTCCAATTTGGTCTTCACATCTTTTTATTGTTATGATATTTTCTCATTTCCAAGTTGTTCTAGCATGTTTTTATTCTTATCCATCCCCTCATACAACTGATCTATCATTTTCCATCCTTCATTCATGGTTTCTACCTCTTGAGACTCTTTTTTTTCCTTCCCATTTCTCTTTCCTTCCTCAAGACAGTTATTAGCCTCTTCATTATGAACATCATGCTCTAATGCACATATCTCAGCTTTCAATTGTTCTATGCTTTCATAAACAATGTTATTTTCTTATTGTTCAAAACATAATACTTCTTGAAGGAATTTCATATCATCATTATTAGCACCATAATCAACCAAACCCATACAATTTGATTGCATAATTACATGTTTTACTTCTTCATCATGAACATAATTAGCTTCATTCATTTGAGGTTGTCCACTATTTTTCCATGTTTCCATTACATCTTCATCTTTGGGCTGACTTGTACCTGTACACATAGTTTCTATCACCTTTAACTCTTCATGCAATAAGAAATCATCAATATCTTCATGATATGTGTAAAATTTAGGACATGGATTACATTTCCCTTCATCAAACTTAGTGATACTTATTCATTTCCTTCTTCTTTTCCTATGGGAGAGCACTCACCCTATTGTATATCATCTTCCTTAATCAATTCAACATATGATTTATCAACCAATTCATCACCACTTCCATTAGAATCATAGATTACATCATCAACTAAAATACTCAACACAATTTGTTTACCTTTGTTTATCATTTCATTTACCTCACTTGAAATAACATCAACCTTCTTCCAGCAACTCCTTGGAACAATGACTAGTTCCTTAGTCTTTTTACCTTCATATGCAGCCCCTTGGAATGTTCTTACACATTCCCGGTCTTCACATGCTTGCTTAGATGTTGTCTTCTTGAGCCATTTTAGCATTATGTATCCATGTCTTCCTGTAAGATCCTCTATGGTAATCCTTTGCTCTTCCTTCATATTTACTTGTTGCATGTCTTCATTTGAGAAATCTGATTCATCCATTGTCATGGTCCTTTCAACTTCACATCTGAATGCTATCAAATGCATTCTTTGTTATCCTTCCATACTGGGTCCTTTTGTTTGATCTATAATCCATAGGTGTCATGACCTTTTACCTGGCAAGGCTTCCCTTTATACCTAAAAAATCAGATTGAAACATATCAATAGCATTTTAAAATATCCTCTGAATGAACTTCACATCATTCTTCCTCCTTAGAATTCTATTCCTCTTGTTATCTTCAATAAGAACCTTCTTCACTTCTCTTTTTGGCTCTTCTTCATCATCACTAGACCACTCATCATCACCATCCATGAGGTCTTCACACTCATAATCTTTTTCCTATTTGCAAGATTATTCATATGCTTCACTCATGAAGCTTAATTCCTCTTGTGTATCCATCATTTCAACCTATTTGTAGTCATCTTCCTCACATCCATAAGCTAGTAATTTAATTTCTTCTATAGGGTCTTCATCATCCCTATACTCAATCCTTGTTGCTAATATTTTTATCCTCAAGGAGTTCAATCTGTCTCCTTATATTAGCAATCTCCCTTGCTATCTTCTTTTATTTTCTCTTCTTTTCTTCAGCCACTCTTATCTCTCTCATTACTCACACCAAAAAAATTACTTGTCTTCATGGTATAGTTTCCATGGTTTCCATCTCTCTCATCCAAGTATATATCACCTTGGATTTGTAGTCTCTTCCTCCTTCTTATTCAAGCTCCTTCTTGCATACTTCTAACTACCTCTTCCTTCTTTCTCATAACTTCCTCACTTGTGTAAGCTTGGTGGCCTTGATTCCAATCTCCTTGGCTCAATCTTTTCTTTCTATGCTAGATGTGTTTCTTTCTTGGGATTTTCTTGGCCACACTTCTCTTTTTCTCTAGGACTACTTATATTCTTCCTTCCTTCACCTATAATTTAAACTCAATATCATTCAACCATTAGAAAATAATATACAACCATAAAACAAAATAAACATCTTTCCAAAACATTCATACTAATCAATCACATGTGAATATAATAGAGGTATCGCCAATGCTCCTATAACACAAAAATGGTTCACCCTCAAACTCTGACTCCATCTACTTCTAGCAACAATTAGCAATCAACTCCAAAATCCTAGACTTAGGATTATTTGCAAGGCTTACAAAGGCTAAAACCTTTTAAAATTACTCAATTTGACTCCACAACTACCTTTAATGGTCCCACAACATCCCATTCATGTCATAGCTTCTCCATTATCTTGACTTGCCTCTCTTTTCCACATTCCTTATCTCACCTCGTTCATTAGTTCAAATCTTAAATCTTGACTATTTAGCTCCTAGAAAACCCTTCCTCTTTGTTCTTGTAATCACAACATTATCCCTAATTGGTGTGTACCAACTTTGTTAGTTCAACTGCATCCTTCTATGAGCCATCAGTCCTTCCAAATGCATATTCAAGACTTCATTCATGATATATTGATTAATTGATCAGGGACTCTATACTATAGTGTTCAATATATTAGGGATTATGATGAAATATATGATCCCTTAAGAATTCTATTAAATCATGCACCTTTGATCACACTATTCAAGTCAACAAGTTCATCCATGCATATTAGGTTTCAGTCCACAATAGCTATGCGGTCATGTACCTTGCATTACCTTGTAAGAGTTATATATTGAGATTACCCCCAGTATTATGGAGAGAAGGCATTCAATAGACCTTCATATATTTTAGTCCATATGTATACAATATAAGATCATTAATCAACATATCCATATTGCCATTTTTTTCTAGGTCCATATTCCATAAGCTCCTTCCATGGTAGTCATGAGGTATTGAGATTACTAGTATCTTAGTTCCTAGTTATCATCTTAAGCAATTTGTAATAACTAAATAAATTCCTTATGAGTGTTCAAGGCCTCTATCTTCTCATGCAAATATTGTTTCACATCCAAAATCCATTTCTTGAAATTACTAGCACATATGCCCTTTTAATCTCTCTTAGCCATAATTTGCTCTACAATAGAGTCATTCTAAAAATAGATTCATAAGACCATTCATACCTACTAAGACATGTTTAATGCATCCCATTAAATACTTTTTCTCCCCTATGAGTTCTCTATTCATTGGTCTTCAACCTGAATTCCTAGTGCTCTACCCAAGCATCTCATAGTTCATGCATGCCCAATTTAAGACCTTAAATGCAATTGGAATGTTTTCATGGAATTTTTCTATGTTCTATAGACCTCTTTCATCATTATTAAAGTGATCCCAACCTTTCATACACTAGTTATTCAAACATTTTTTTCCAGCTTACCCTTCTTTTGAGATTCTCCTAGTGATCTAGTACAATCCTATAACATGCACAACTAATCTTCACATGGAATGATGGCATTTAATCCATAAATTTGTCCCTTAGATTATTTAAACTCATCATTTTGACCTTATCCTACCTCCATACCCAGTCTAGGGTCATGACTATCAATCCATAATGAAAATTTTGTCCATTTTCCTTCCTTACTGTACATTGTTCCTTCTTAGTCTAGCTTGAAACTATTGTCATCGATATCTGCAATTGTACCTTCTTAATCTCCTTAAAAAAAAAATTGGATCTCTAATCCATCCTAGGATAGATATATCTTGATATTTTTAGCTCGTTCCATCGGTGTAATCAGAAACTAGAGGATCCCTAGATTGAGCTTGAGAGCCAACAAATTGCTATAGAAACCAAATTACACATTGTCAAAACTTGTAAAAAATCATGGCTGTGTTCCTCATTACCTATAGAATATCTCTACATTAACAATCAAGATATTTTTAATATCTAAGTAGTATTGAGTGTTTAATACCCACTGTCCTATTACATTTCCTCAACACAATCCACTAGAAACATGAAAAATTCACTAAAAAATAGGTATATTCTTTCTTCTAATCATCATACATACTTCATTCATCATTGAATAACCTATTACAAGATTTCTCCTTTGAATTATTAACCTAAGCATGAATAACTGACCTATTATAGCTCCTTAGGAAGCTCAACTGTGTCCTTATTTGACTAATTCTACCCTGGGAAAGCTCAACCATACTTCTAAACATAGAAAATGTGGATGATCTTCATCCTAAACACCTCACAACTCATTACAAACCTTATTTTATGGTCTTCATGACCTTATTAAGCTCATGAAAACTCATTTCTGCCTATTCAACCTCTGTTACTTGTCAAACTTGACAATTTACCACTCAGTACAATGATTTTCACCTTCACTATTACAACACACATACAAATTTGAATTTGAACAAGTATATAATGGAAGGAAAACTTCGATAGCTCCTAGTACATGATCAATTTATTTCAAAGTCTTATTAAAACTTTATTGTACTCCAAAGCTACCATGATGATGCTCCTACATCACATTCTCTGGCTCTATATGTTTAATGAATGGATATTTAGATGCCTAGTCTACCTTAAATTACCTCCCAATTATCCAACTAGTTTTCTTCCTTTGTAAAAAAATTTTGTTTAGAAATTTCAACTTGATTCTTTGTTTCATGAGATTGAGAATTGGAAATATCTTGTACTAGTTGAATCTAGTCATTAGGAATGTCTTCCATTGGAGCTATTCTATAATGAGGATTAACTTCCAGCTCTGGCATGTCATCATCAATAATATCTTCATGTGTTGAAATTTTATTATGATTAATTTCTCCATGTGGTGAGTGTGGTGACATGTTATTCTTATTAATTGTTCTATGTGGTTTTTCTGGTGACATGTTCTTCTCGTTAATTATTTCATGTTGAATACAATTATTAGTGGGGTTTTTTGCATTTAAAATGGATAAGGGTTTGAATGTGATCTTGAAACTTTAAATAAAATTAAAAAATGCATTTAAAAAAATCTCTTACCTGTGTTTGAAGTGGATGCAAGTTGTGTGCATGATTTTGTTGGCTTGTTGAAATAATTAAATATGATACTTTTCCTTTTTAATGGATATGTCTTCTTGTTATTATTACTAGATTCCATTTTACCTAAGACCAATCCAAATGTAATTTAAGTATGTAATGATTGATGAACCAGATGTAAACTATAAAAATAGCTACATATCGATACTACATGTTACCGGTTAGTAGCATGAATATATGCTACGGACTGGTAGCATGTATTCATGTTACCGTCTGGTAGCATGAGTGTATGCTACTAACTGGTAGCATATATTCATCCTACTGACTGGTAACATATATTCATGTTACTAGTCAGTAGCATATATTCATGTTACCGGTCGATAGCATATACACTACCTACAACGTTACAGGAAAGGATGAAGCATATACGCTACCAATTGGTAGAATATTCTATAATTAATGAAATAGTTATAATTTACATCACCTGGGGTCATGTATATTGTCGTATGGTAAATATTTTTGTCAATCATCAATGCCCACACTAAAATCAGATTTACGATTTGATGTTTAATATTATAATTATAATTTGAATATATATAGGTGAATTTGGAAAAATTATCTTTCATGGTAAAGGATAATTTGACATAAATAAGTGGTTATTAGTTTAAATGCCTAGAGAACTAAGCCAAAAATTAGGCGAAATAACAAGCTTTTGACCCTTAAAAATTCACCAAAACCAAATTTCAAAATATGGAATATTCGTGAATTAATAAAGATTTTCCACTTAAAGTTTCCCTAAGGTGCATGTGTGGTTTGATTCTATGAATTTGTGTGTGAGCATGATTTGTTTCGATATCCTAGTGGAATGACATGATCAAGATTTCCTATAACCAATTCATAAACAGTAGATAGACCTCAAAGCTTATTTGTGGAAAAAAAGTCGTTGTCAAAAACCCTTACATATATGATTTTCCACTGAAAGGGATATCACATAAGGTGCATGTGAGATTTGATTCATTATGAGATTTGTGTAACAACATGGTTAAACTCAATCCCATCTAAATCAGGTTGATACTACCTATGAAGATATAAGGAATGTTACTCCATTTTCATACTCCCTCAAGATGACATAATATTTAATTTATATATAGATCTCAATTCACTAGTATTTGTCTACCATCATCCCCACTATGTCCCTACCCCTATTACAAGTGTTTCCTTAGGCTATTTTACTATGAATTAAATCATCGAGTGTTTACCTCCTTTGTCTACTTATCATCAAGATGTCGATCCTTGATTTGAAGGTCATGTATATGGTTGGAATAGTGATAATGAACAAGCACAATTTTCCCACTATTAAATGATGATACCATATATTATTTAGATACTAATGATGATGAAAGTGTTTCTAGATTACATACAAATGATATTCCTTCCATTTATACATTGATTGATGATGTTCCTTATGCTTTGAATAATGATATAAAATCAATTCATAGAGATATCAATTATGATGAAATACATATAAAAAATGAATTGAATGAACATACTTCTGTTTATCCTACTCCTCTTGGATGAAAAATGGTGAGCTTGATTATAACATATCTACCTCTCTTGCACATGATGCTTCATTTATTTCATCTGAATACCAAAATAATGATATTGCTTATACTAACAATTCTAGATATAATAATGATATAAGTTCTTCTCTTCCTCTTGTACATGTTATGCTTGATACACATTATTTTATACTCTTCCTCTTGAAATAAAATAAAATGATTCTATTATTACTTATTACATTCCAATTATAAATGAAAGTGTGCATACTGATAATATTAGAAAAAATATGCATGTTGTTTCTTCTTTGGTTGTAACTAATACACATGTTGTTGATACATATCCTAGTGTGAATAGTTTTCCTGTTAATAATGGTAATATCCCTTTAGAACCTCCTCTTGAGTTTCATCCCTTAGAGCCTCAAGTTTTTCCCAATTTTGTTTCACATGACACATTGCCTATTATGGCTTCTATACCAACCAGTGTTCGCATGGCTACTCTTAATGGAAAATTCCAATCTTTGAATAATCCTCTAAATTTTTATGTCATACCCCGTTAAGAGGTGTTGTCACGTTGTAGTCTAGTAAATCAGCACAACATAGTTAGGCACGCTGGCACCTCACTTAGACAAGGATATGAGATCTCACCCGAAGCATGTGCAAATCCTCTGAGTTCCTTCTAGGGTGAAAATCAATAGATGGTCCCTGCATACATGATTAACATAACATGCAATATATATATCCCATATATAGATTACATTTCATGCACATAAAATTGATCATAAAAGGAGTTTATATTCATTCATCAACATATGCAATTCATAAGAGTATCTAGATACCTATTACACTACATAAATCCTTTTGTAATTTGGATATCCATACTATATTATCCATTACAAACACATGAAAAGCTCATACACTATTATAGGGGTCAGACACTTAGCAGCACACCCACATATTCATACATGCTTACATACATATCTAAACACAACGCTTCCAGACACATACATGTGCTCTAATTGTTCTTATGATTTTCATACTTTACGTGGGCATATATACCTATATATATGGTGGGATCTTGTCCTTCACCACTGTGTGCATGATTTGCTAAACTAAGTTAATGAAAATAAAGACTAACACCTATTAGTCTT